>CP092873.1:39315605-39337944 GCA_030710605.1 Cordylochernes scorpioides | reverse complement strand
TATGAGACCGATGAGCTGTAAATTATCTCATTTGAGCACACCAATTTTCTCAATATTGTTAATATTATCCTGAATATGGATTTGATTTTGAAGAAAACAATTCATTATTTCTTCATGAAAAAAAATTTGGTTAACTTTTATATTTTTTAAAATACATAAGCTTTACTTTTTATATTAACTAATAAAGGTTAAATTAAATAGCCTCTAAGAATTTTTCGTGTCTTGACTGAACCGCTTATTTTATGTTATTTTTAAATGGTAATTTGATAAAATATATTTTTAAAATATGTGGACATACTCCAAAAACAGAAAAATAAAACCTATTTTTAAAAATAAACTATAGATTTTTATGACAGGTATTATAAAATTTTACCCGATTGTTTTCTTCCATATTTAAATGTGCTTTTGGAATATTTCAAACTCAAGTGTTATTTAAGAATTAAAAAATTCTCTATATTTTTTACAAATAAAATACTTCTTTCTTTATATACATTTATACATCGATGTGTATACTTTATCTATAAAATAAATATTATTAAGTAAGTCGAGTTCTTTTTGGAGTGCCATACTCAACTTATCTAAGAAAGGTTTATTTTCAATGTTAAAAATTATATAATATATAAAAATTAAAGTCTCTTGTTTTTCAATTTGATAATATTGAAATATAATATTTTTGAGATTTTAATAAACAGATTTATTAATAAGCCAAATATTTTGATATTCACTTATTTATCTTTTTGTCTGTCTTATTGGTTGCTGATAAGCTGGCATCCTTCTAATGTCAAAGAATCCTGACGGCCACCTTCTTAAGGATCACCAACAATAGTTTAGCATCCATAGAGAATCTCCCAAAGAAATAAATTTGTATGGCGTTATTTTATGAATTTGAATTCTTTGGTATTGTAAAATAAAACAAAGAAGGCTAAAATTAGAATGACAACCAGGGTAGTTGGCGAATTATATACGCTCCAGGAAACTGGTTTAACTAACGACCGCTCAAGGGGCCTCTGACCTCGCAGGTAAACTCTACAGCATAAACAAAAATATTCAAAATATTTTAAACTGCACTCAAAGACCAACAATATATCTCAGTATAAAAATTGTGAAATTTCGTGAGAAAATAAAAGCCCCGAACGCACCAAAATTTTCCTTTTTTTATTCGCTCTACATTCCCTTTTCAAATGATCCCTTTAAAAATTTGAAACAGAATCTAGCCAACTTTATTTTTTATTCCTTTCCTTAGGTGAAAAGCGCAGAGCAGCCAAAAAAAAACTGCCACTCAGGTGGTTATACCTATTTCTAACAGAATTACATTATCGCCCTAATTAAACAGTAGGTGGTCTCGTCAGAAGAGTATTTTGTTGAGCATTTCTGGCTTTCTTAGAGCTCAAAACTTTTTGGCAAATGATAGTCTCTTAACAACCTTTACTTCGTCCCAAATTAAATCAATCAGTGCCTGTAGCCTTTTACTGGCATAAATCTCAACTCCACTCTCAACGCCTTCTCCCCTTTCCAATAGTCTACCTGTTTGCTCAGCTCCTGGTCTGACGAAATATAAATCTACTGTACTTGTAGTTTCAAACGATGTATGTCTAATTTGATACATTTCAAAAATATTTCTAATAATATTAAAATATCGGAGAAAATGATTTTAAAAAACTCAATGGCAAACACATAAAAACACAAAAACATCATAAGACTAATGGGATTATAAACGCTTAAAAATCTGTAGTTATAAAGGTTCCATGCCAAACCAATAATAGAATGCTACTAGATGTGTGTGTGAATTAAACAAATCAGAAAATTTGAAGTTGATCAATAAAATTTACACATCATAAGAGACCCAACTATAATATTCAAGGGGTATCTTAAAAGAAGATTAAACACAAGAACTTCATTCAACTCATATGTAGAATGAATTCTGTTCAACAAAAATATGAAAATGAAATAAAGTTCAACCTACAATGAGATCTAACTCTATATCACAATATCTTATTAATGATAACTCCTGAAGTTGAGCAAATAAAAAGGAAAAGGAAGACAATTGATAATAAATAAACTAAAATTGTTTATTTCAGCATCCAATGATGATTTCTTTTTACACACACTTATAATATGCACATAAGAAAAAAATTGATGTTAGCCTAGGTAAATTGTCTAAAATAAAAAAAATTAAACTAACTATAAAAGAGAAATGTTTAATTCTTAACTTCCTATTGATGACTTAAAAAAAAATTCTTACTTATATTTGCAGTTGCTCCTCTTTGTGGGGGGCCTTTGGCCAAAAAGGCCCCCCAGTTGTGCACCCTTCCTTGACCACTCTAAGACTGACTGACTCTTTTTTCTCTCCCAGGGTGACCAAAAATATATATATAATTTATATGTATATGTATATTTATATGTATATACTAGCCGAAACCCGCGCAACGCCCGATTGAATGTTTTTATTCAAATACTATTTGTTACAATTATAAATTGGCGCCTTAAATAAATGCATATCCTAATCCTAATCAATCAGTCATAGGCCGCCTCTGTCATGGATGGCCGGCGCCCTCCTATTGGACGGCTACGATCACGTGTCATCGTTGGCGCGTAGGTGCCTTGAGTGACGTAATGCCCCCCCCCCCTGCCGGCGGCGCGCGCCTGTTGGCTGCCGGCGAGCACGTGACCTCCCTGTGCGCGCGCATCCGTGACAGTGGCGGCCGGCCAATGACTGACTGATCAGGAAAGACTCTCGTGACTATATATATATATATAATATAATATAATATATGTATGAGTACATTTTGTGTGTAGAAATAGGATTAGTTGACTTTATAAGGGGAACTTATTCATACAGTTTGTATCCCTCGATAGCTCAGTTGGCAGAGCGGAGGACTGTAGATGTTACAACAGTGATCCTTAGGTCGCAGGTTCAAATCCGGCTCGAGGGAGTTTTTTTTTAAATTTTTATTGGCTGCCGGCGAGCACGTGACCTCCCTGTGCGCGCGCATCCGTGACAGAGGCCGATGAGGAAAGATGGTCGTGACTATATATAGGGATAATATAATCAATATATATAGTCACGACCGTCTTTCCACCGTCAACAATTCCTCAATTCCTCATGTCACGGATGCGCGCGCATCATCATTATGATCATTATCATTATCTAATGATAATAATAATAATTATTATATTATTATTATTATTTTATTATTATCAACATATATAGTCACGACCGTCTTTCCTCCTCAATTCCTCCACTCCTCATGTCACGGATGCGCGCGCATCATCATTATGATCATTATCATTATCTAATGATAATAATAATAATTATTATTATTATATTATTATTATTATTTTATTATAATATATAGTCACGACCGTCTTTCCTCATCGCTGTCACGGATGCGCGCGCATCATCATTATGATCATTATCTTCTATAGAAGCTTCTATCTTTATAATTATGTATATTTACAAAAATTCAATTCGCTCGCGCCTCTAGCGGTGAAAATGAGGGGTAATACCAGCTGACCTAATGTACATGTAAAGTTTGGAGCGGGACGTTTCACAAGAGTGACATCCACGGCTCCAATTTATAATTGTAACAAATAGTATTTGAATAAAAACATTCAATCGGGTAAAACACGGGCGTTGCCCGGGTCATTCGTCTAGTATAATATATGTATGAGTACATTTTGTGTAGAAATAGGATTAGTTGACTTTATAAGGTAAACTTATTCATACAGTTTGTATCCCTCGATAGCTCAGTTGGCAGAGCGGAGGACTGTAGATGTTACAACGGTGATCCTTAGGTCGCTGTTTCAAATCCGGCTCGAGGGAGTTTTTTTTTTTTAATTTTTATTGGCTGCCGGCGAGCACGTGCGCGCGCATCCGTGACAGAGGCCGATGAAGAAAGACGGTCGTGACTATATATAGGGATATATACCGAAATAAAATCTAAAATTATATCCCCATTACAAATTAATTGGATAATTCTTGAGAATTATCTAAATCAATATATTCGAATTTGGAAAAGAATAATTAATTTATCAATTCTCCCATGAATCATAAACCAATTTGTAAAATAATCTTAAAATTATTTAATAAATAATTCAGATGAATTATTTAGAATCTACTCCTACTATTAAACAAAAAAAAATAGCCTAGGCCAACATGAAAAAATATTTACATAAAAGAACAAAATAAGGCATGCGTTAGAAATTTGTATGGTGTAATTTGATGTCCCCCAGGCCTTTAAAAGGTTCTTCTCAGGCTATAGGATGCATTAGCCACTGGATTTCAAGCCACATGATAGGTCAGCGCATGGTGTGCCAGTGGCCTGCAGAATCCGGTCAGGGGCATCCTGCACATCCAACATCCAGCAGAGAACCTTGTTTCCTGAAATTCACTCATAATGTTTTCATTGTTGGGTCTAAGTCCAAAAATGGACCCAACATACCTTTGCCATAGATGAATAATGTTTATTGTTAAATTAATAAATGACTGGACTCAACCAATGGGTAAAGAAATACACCTGTCATCAAAATATTTACACCTAGGGATTATAAATGTCTTAGATTGGACTTAAATAAATTTAAATGATAAGGAAGGTATGTTTACTGGAGGAAGGCAATGTTGACAACAAAAGGGAAATCCCCTATATGTGAGAGTGTTGTGGCAGGGAAGGCATATGAGTTCCTAGTCAACCGAGGCCCAATTCTATAGCCAACAAACATATGAGGTATGCACCTTGAGACTGACAAAAGTTACTTTGTACGGGTTATCACACAAAAAAAAAAACAATAAACTAGGGTCTACAGTAAGAGTAACTTAAACACAGAAAAAAAGTACACTCAAGAGTACAACACTAACAACAAAAAGGAGAAAAAAAAAAAAAACAACTCACGATTTGTTAAATAAAATAAAACAGTACTTAGCTTTATTGTAGCGTTGGCAGAGAGCGGACCGGGGTTTCACAGGTATGCGTGGAGAAACACCAGACAAGCACACAGAGAACGCTTTAAGCGTCCCAACTCGAACACTACTCCACCACTCCACGCATTCCGTTTCAACCCTCTTTTATATACAAACATGGCCACATTCGTCCAATGAGAAGGCGGGAGAGATTTGTTCACAAACAAACGAAAACACAAATTCTTTCCACTAAAACCTGAGATAAGATATGATAAGATTGCAAATATTTGTCAATATAATTTGACAAGACTACAAAAACCAGGGCAATTCTACTCTAGGCCCATAACCCCATGGACATCTTCACGAAGATGACATGATAAGGAGCTAACCACTGGCCACTCTCTACATGTCCAAATATTCGGGAGCCAGTGGCTGCAGAAAAGCAGACCACAAATTTATTCATCTATGGCACATATAGAAACCTAAATCTGTGCAGGCTAGCAATAAATGTTGAAGGGGAAATTAACCAGTCATTTTTGGCTAAACATTTTATTTTAGACCAATAAAATAATCTTTCAATGTACATCAGAATTATTTATTAAAAACAAAGGTGAGATTTAAACATATATAAGATTTAAATAAGGATTAAAACAATATATAAGGTTAAAATAGAGAGGAGTTTAATATATATAAATATAAATTTATGGGCAAAGCCATACCCAGCTTCGCTCAGGTTTTACCCTGAGTGAAAGTTTGCCTAACAAATATTATTGAAAATAATATTTCTGAACACACAGATTATGATTATTGCGATTTCATCGCCACTCTGTGTTGTGACGACGATCTCTAAGTTCTATAGAGGGAGTCGCTCACCTCTATTCTTGGTCGGCGGGGTTGAAGGTTCAAAATTGTGGTGTCGCTGCTTATAGCACTTTTAAAATATACGAAAAAAAACAGGGGGGGAAATTATATTTATTATAAATTAAGAAAAATATTAAAGTATTATTTAATTAATTATATATTTGAATATTTAACACAACAAGATCGATCTTTATTTAGTCATAAAACGACGATACAGTTTTAAGTGTTAGTAAGGGAGGGGGTACATTCAAAATCTTTTCTTATGAAGAATTTGTAAATATCGTACTTAGTCCTATTAAAAAACCGTCGGAGCTCTGGCTTGGCGCGGTCCATGACGAAGTCGGCGGGGCTGTATCTGTTTAAAGGGTCGGTGTTTCGGCAGTCGTTCTTCATTTGTTCGATCAAATGCCGTATCTCAGGGCACTCTACGTAGCGGTGTAAAATGTCCGGCGGTCCTAGGCAGGCGGAGCACGCTTGTTTTCCATTCCTGGTCGGGTAGGGCAAGGCTCGTATTTCAGGCGCCATGCTATGTCATCATAAATGTTTCGTTTTTTTTGTGCCAGCTGGGTGCGCAGTTAAAGAGCCATTTCGAAGCCTTTTCGTTTGCAAATTTAAGATCAAAGTAAGTCGAGATAATTATCTCGCGTAGTGCGCTGCTCGTAAATCGGGAGAAGAGTCGTGATTTGTGGGTGATGGGCAGGTGCATGCAGGAACCATTATCTCTCGCTTTAAAATTCGTATTTTTTGTTTTGTTGTAGAGCTCAGTTAAGCTTTCAAAATCCTTCTTTATGTTCCGCGTGGCATAAGAGAAAAAGTCGTGTATTTCGCGCATATCACCGTTCTCATTAATAAAGTCTTTGAACCGTTTTAAGCGTCGGGCGCTAAAGACGGCGGGATTTTCGAGATATAGACTGTGTAGAAGATAACATTTCGGTAGAACAAGGTGTAAAAAATCGTTGCGCGAAAGTTGTTTAAAATCGATGCTGAAGTTGGGCGCGATATTTTTCCAGCTCGATAAAATTTGTTTTTCGCGCGGCGATAAAAAACTATGTAAATCGTAGTTAAACAGATTGTAGTAGTTTGTCGAATTTTTGTTTATGAAAAGAAAATCGTTTTCGTTTTTTACACCGTTTATGGACCTTTGTATACGTTTTAAAATGAAGAGGTCGCGCTGAGTAGCTAAGTGCAGCAGGCTGAGGCCACCCCTCTCGACGGGCAGGCAATTTATATATTTACACTAAAAGAATCGGGGATCAGGGAAAATTCTCGCGTTTGAAAGTTGTTTACAAGTTCTTCTGTTTTTGTTTTTCTCATTCCAGCCGCTGCATCCCCGTAGCCCCCTCCGTCATTTGCTGCTTCGAACTCCTTCTTTTCCAACAATGATAATAATATATATAATATATTTTTCGAGCAAACATATCCACTCTCTCTTCCAAATAGATTTTTTAAAAGATATATGTCGTAAACCCGGGTAATAAAACAAGTGAGTTGGAAGCAGTCGGAGTTGAGTGGCAAGGCGTGCAGAGTAGGAAGTCTGCACGGGACAGTAACGACAAAGTTTGGAATCAAAAGACGCTCTCCTAGTACGTGTCACGTGGCACCAGGACCAGGGGAAAGTTGAGGATTAACTGAGGAAAGCTCGGCGTCCAGCCTGGAGCCGCGGAGGCAGAGAGGAGCCAAAACGGCGGCCACGAGGGCCGCCGTGAGCTGACAACAGACCTAGACTCAGCGGGCCTGTCCGAAATATCCACTGTAACCTAACTCACTGTCAACATCCGGACAAAACGCCTCTTTTTGTCCCTCTCTGGATCCCCTGGGTGTTGATGCTCATTGCTCAGTCTTATGTGGGTCATCCTTCCCTCCCCTGGGGTCCAGTGGCAAACTGGTGTCACTTTTAGACGACTAGAAAAGACGTCATACTTTATTACTTACATATCACATTGTTTAAATTACGATAGAATGTGCCCCCGGTGAGAAAGGTTTGATTAGGAGAGTGAAATAAAATGGAGCGAAAAGCTAGCAAACCTACTAAAAGGGAAATAATTTGAGGCACAAATTAGTTACTAGGATAAAATAAAGATAAAGGGGAGTAGTGGTTACACACTGATATAATATTATAAAATACAAAAAATATATATAAGGAGTACATAGGAAGAATAAATTTAAAGTAAACACACACAATAGCGAGGGTAAATATTTAGAAAAGTTAGGTATACTATTTAGTTTTTTGTTACTTAAGGTGCTATGAGTATTTACAACATAGTTTCAGGGATGTAATACAGGAACGAGGAGAAGTAGAGATAATAAAAGTAATATAAAATATTTAAAAAAATTGACTGAAGCAATAAGTTTGGGATAGGCAATGACGCAGTGAAGAATAAAGGAAGAGGGTCTGAATTGGTTTCTGCAAAGGACATCTTCAGGAGTTCTGCCCTGCAATACGAGCTTAGAAGCGAGGTATTGTTTGCAGGAATCAGAAATCTCAAGATGCCCTGTAAGTAGCATTAGATCAGATGGGCAAAAGGCGTGAGATCGAAGGAGAGGTAGGTAATGGGAGAATATGGGAAAGAAAAGCTGGCTGAGAGAGGTTAAAAAGAGATGGAGGTTCAAGAGCTGCGCTGCTGTTGGTGATTGAGCTCGACCAGATAAAAAATAAAAGTAAAAGAAAAATGAGTGGGCGCATCATGCTGATGATGGCGATGGGTCGAGCCTGAGAAAAAAAATATCTCGCTGGTTACCCAAGCTCTCTGTGTGGAGTTAACATGGGGAGGAAGAGTGTATCAGGTCAATGAATCATTAAAAAATAAATAAAAATTGTTGACGAACAGGAGTCTCAGGAACCGTTGAAGAGATTAGAGGATGGAGGTAGATTGTGAAAACAGGGTTCGACTGTTGCCATTGATTGATTGAACCTGGGTTTAAGAAAAAAAAAATGAAATGAAGAATGCTGGGACGGTGACCTGCGTGTAAATAAAAAAATAAATAAAAATAAACCATGGATTTTCTTGAACACACCATCAGGATGGGATGGCGAGGAAGGAGTAGTCCACTGGGGCAAATCAACAACAACAACAAAAAAAAGTCGGCGAACAGGAACTCTGCGATGGACGAGGGGTGGTTAGAACGAAGGCATAGAAGGCCTGAGGAAAAGGATCAAGAGACCAGAGAAGTATGGAAGGTAGAGTTGAAACGATCAAGATATGAAAAGGGACAGTTGGTAGAAAGGCGTCACTGTTAAAACAAAATTTTTAAAGTTAAATTATCTTAGACGTAGGCCATGGAAAATTTAAAAAAAATGATGTCAAAGAATATAAGGTTCCAGGTTATGTTTATATAGGTTGGCTAATGGTTTTAGCTGTATTAGGGATGGAAGGAAAAGAAGTATCATAATGTAAAAGAAATATTCAAAAATATCTGGATTGATTCTAAAATATAAAATGGCACACATCAAAGATCGTAAAAATATAAATGAGTAAGATTAAAAAATATAGTAAGTATTTAGGTTAGTGTGTTCCCCACGTGATGCAATGCTTATAAACGCAAATTAGACGATGTTAGGAAAGTCAAAAGTGGTAAATAAAGATTTTAGAAGTTAAAATTTATGAAAGATTGAAATTTGTGAAGATGATTAGGGGAAGATAAAGGTATTCTTTATTGGAAATATCGAACGTTGTACGCAGAAGAGAGATCCTATCAAATCACGAGAATTGTCACCAAGTTAAAACGAGGTCAAACGAGGGGGCAAGTTAAAAATAGTGCGAGGGTGATATCTGACCTCTTCGTTCTCCCACTTATCCGAGGAAGGTTTCTAACATGGCTTTCTAGCTGAATAGACTTGGACTTATGTGACTAAAGGTGTTTTCATTGCGGACGGTCACAGATATAAATATAACATCTGAGCAGATAAGCAAATAAAATCACACGTTTATAAATGTAAGGATTTGAATCACTATATACAGCATAATAAATTGAAAGGCCATTAGGGTTTGGTTTTTATTTTTTTATAATTATAAATTCAGAGACGTCTCACATGGTGAGAGAAAGAAAAGGAAAACGAACTTATCAAAAATAGTAAAATGTTACAAGTAAACTTATAATGGAGATCTGAAGGTTTAGAATGACGCAGTGGTAAAAAGAGAGGAAGTCTGAGTTGATTTTTGCAATGGCGTTCGGCAATGCAATACGTGCCTGTGAAAGTGAGGTATTGTTTTCATTGACCGAACTCCCAAGACGTCCCATAATCAACATTAGATCAGACGGGGGATGTAAGTAAGTTGAAAGTGGAGGAATGGGAAAGGTGGAGTCAAGAGTTTCTCTGTTGCCAATGATGATTGAGCTCGGATGAAAATGGGAAAAAAAAGTAATAAAATGGTAAAAATGATGGTTGTAATGATGACCCGAGCGTTGAGAAAAAAAAAAAAAAACTCGAACTGGTCGCCTGAGCTCACTCTTGGGAAATGTACAGCGAGGAAGGTTGAGCCAGCTGGTTGAATCAAAATTAAAAAAAAAGAAAAGTTTGGTTGGCGAGCAGGAGACTCTTGACTGCGAGAAATATGAAAGGTGAGGATTGTGGAAGGTAAAGGGTACTGTTGTCATTGATGATTGAACAACCCGACATTGTTGAATGTAATCAATGATGTTGTCGGGTGATGGATAAAAAAAAAGAATCTTTGGATTTCCTGAACTCGTTATCGGGAATTGTATACCGAGGAAGGATGGTCCAAAAGATGAATTAATAAAAAATAAATAAAATAGGTGGCAACAGGAACCCTATGGGAGACTATATGAGGTTGAGAGGAAATGGGTTAAGGAGGTGTGAGCAAGTGATATAGGAGGATAGGTTTCGGCGATATAGAGAGAGGCGTCAAAAAAGAAATAATACTATTAATCTAATAGAAATAAGGATATCAGAAAATAGACCATCTTGAGGTAATAAAAAAAAGTATACCGTTGAAATAAACTCAAATGATGTTTAGAAGTTCGAAGTTGTAAAGTTTTAAAATCTATATATGATGACAGAGATGAAAAAATACTCTAAATTTAAATGATTGATGAGGGGGTTGAACATTCGAAGATATAATGACTAATGATAATAGTAACATAAAATGTTTATATAAATGGTGGGGTTTGGATGGTTTATAATGGCTGAGTGGTTGAGGTATAGAAAATAAAACAAAGAAATATAGCATACAAATATAAAAAGGGTGATAGCTTGATTGATTTTTAAAATGGATGGCATTGACGAAGATGATTGTAATAAAGATGAGGGTAACATTAAAAGATGGCATTCTAATTTAGAAATATATTTCACACTGGGGATAAATTATGTAAAAGTAGTAAAACACACAATGATAATTTAAGATATAAAATAAAGCAAATAAAATGATATGAAAAATAAAAGAAAATATATTAATATAAAAGAAATAATATGTTTGTTCTGGTAATAGGATCGAGAGGCCGAGTTGAGCTCATTGAAGAGCGACAGGGGCTCACCTTTAAGAAGCTCGTGGAGCCTCGCAGACCTGTACACGATGTCGCTCCGCACGGCTCACAGTTGCCGGAAGAAGTTTTTCGCCGGATAAGTCCTGTCGTAAGGTGCCATAGGCGAGGCATAGGCACGTGACGCCGTCACTTCTTGGAGGGCCTCGGTGAGTCGGCTTGCCAAGTTGGCCAAGCTGGGCCGGATGAAAGTGGCGGGCACCTCAGAAACGTCCACGTAGTGTTCCCCGTTCTCGTCCATAGTCCTTTGTCCACTGTCCGCCATCATATTCCTGTCGACTTATACGGGTTTACTGTCGTAAACCCGGCTACGACATCAAGTGAGTTGGAAGCAGTCGGGGTTGAGTGGCAAGGCGTGCAGAGGAGGAAGTCCGCACGGGACAGTAAGGACAAAGTTTGGGATCAAAAGACGCTCTCCTAGTACGTCTCACGTGGCACCAGGACCAGGGAAAAGTTGAGAATTAACTGAGGAAAGCTCGGCGTCCTGCATGAAGACGCGGAGGCAGAGAGGAGCCAAAACGGCGGCCACGAGGGCCGCCGTGAGATGACAACAGGCCTAGACTCAGCGGGCCTGTCCGAAATATCCACTGTAACCTAACTCACTGTCAACATCCGGACAAAACGCCCCTTTTTGTCTCTCTCTGGATCCCCCGGGTGTTGATGCTCATTGGTCAGTCTTATGTGGGAAATCCTCCCCTCCCCTGGGGTCCGGTGGCAAACTGGTGTCACTTTTAGACGACTAGAAAAGACGTCATACTTTATTACTTACATATCACATTGTTTAAATTACGATATATATATAAATAAAAATATCTAGAGATATACTGCATGATCTTAGCCAAAAGGCCGAGAAACGATATTTTATATATAGAGATGACCTGGCTTCGTGTGTCTTCTGCTCGAGTTAATGTTTCGCTGGTAGAATTTTGTTCCTACCTACTAAAAATTATTATCTGGCTTCGCACGTGGTCTGCTTTAGTGAATATTCCCCTAAAGAATTTTGTTTGCGTCAATCAAGCATGATACAGCAATATTGTCATCATCATTTCTGACTAAAAAAATATTGTTGCTTAGTACTTCACTAATTATAATTTTTCTTGGTTAAAAGTGCGAAAAAACTCTTCCAGAATTAACTCTCTGTCCTGTTCAAATTTCAGCGATTTAGTTACATATTGTGGGCGTGCATAGCCGACAAACATATATATATATATATATATATATATATATATATATATATATATATATATATGGTAATTTAAACCAACAACCCTATATTGTATAATTACTTATAACAAGATTGTCATGTTGTATATAGACACACATCTATAAATAATTATGCGCATGATTAATCTGTGTCATTGCATCACCATATGTAATGTACTTCGTACAAATTAAAGACAAATAAATAAAACTATGTAATAGATTAAGAGCTAAGTTAAAGCAAGATTGAAAAGTTCAAAAACGTCTACAATCGAGACAACTCTAAAGGAATTCGGCAGCCCGTTGCCATCTGGTCCAAAGGGTGCAGAATGCCCCAGACGTTCAAAGTTCAAATTCGCAGATGTCTCCCCCCCCCTCCTCGGGAATGGTATATAAACACCTCGGTTTTAGCCGACAAGTTAGTATAGTCCGCAGTTAGTCTCTTCACCGTCGGCGCAAGCCCTTGTCGCTTGTAGCCAGGTCCACATCATCGCCATGTAAAACAGTAAGAACTCTATATCTCCATCTTGCTCTTAACTCGGCTCCTATCTGTTCATGGAACTTTCCTACTACAGCTGTGTCTCTTCGTTTTGTGTGTGTGGACATTCCCAAACTTTCCACTCTGCCTCGACCACGACTGCCTGTACTCTGTGAAGACTGTTAAAGGTCTTCCAAAGTGCAGAGAGGTACTGGAAAACTCTCCACGCCCTGACTGTCCCTCTCGGCTACTACAGGTTTGACCACCGGTTACCACAGCTTATAGCGAGAGTCGACAGGATTCTACAAGAGGCTACCAGACCTCAACTTATTACAGAGAGTCGACAGGATGACCACAACGAAGGATGACCACAACGAAGAAGGTAGGAAGCCTGTCCAGATAGAAGCGAGGCAGAGCAAAGATGGAGGAATCAACCCGCCTTTTCACCCAAACGACCGAGCAATCTCTCCCCAACAAGAGACTATATTTCAGAGCAAGCTGTCAACACCCCAACGACACAGCCGAAAATCCCGCAAAATAAGCCGGTGAGACTTTCACCCTTCGGCCTTACAATGCAACCATCTTCCAGGCAACATGCCGCCGTCACCAAACAGAAGTTACAAGCTTCTACAAGCTCTACTTGGAGCGTCTTCCACGTCATCAGTAGGACGACAACTAAAGACCAAGTCTCCTGACTGAACAATCCTCAAAACTGTGAGTTTTAAAAAACTTTCTCCTCATGCTCACAACTTGATTTTCCATAAGTTTAATGTTTATTTTCACTGTAATCATTTTAAAATCAATTTTTACCATTTTTATATCATTTAAATTCAAATTTTAAATTTTTTACACCCTCATTTATCAATTTTTACCTCATTTTAAGCAACTTATAAATTTTAACTCATTACTTTCAATTTTACATTTAAGAAAAAAAAATCATTATTTTTTTTAATTACTCGAATCATAATTCTAAACTTATTTGTGTGTTTTTCTTAATATTTTATTTTTATACCAAAACACCAATTTCTTAATCAAATGCTCAAAACTTTGCAAAAATCATTGTTATGTTCACTATTTTATGTAAACGCCCCAGTCAAATTATAAGTCACTATCACGCCATTGCCCCTTTTACAAGGATAATTTTTGCACTACCATAATCAACGATTTAAAAAATATATTCAAATTTTAATAAACATAGGTGAAACGCATTTTTTTTTTAAATTGCAAAAATCGAAAGATACAATATCTTCAAAATCACAACTAGAAAAGTAACTATAACTAGTAACAAGTTAAAAATAAAAATCCCATCAACTACCACGTCAGTAGCTAAATTAAGTCACAGTCTTCCAAAACTATTACAATCATTAAATCCCAACATAGCTACACTCCCCCGTCCTTTTCTTTTACATGCATAATTATTAATTATCCACACATCTCTCTCAACAAACTACAACACACTTCCCATCACTTTTTACAATTGACCACCATCTATTAGCGCGCGACTTAGCAACAAATCGAATTCGAGAAACACAAGCTCCGTCGCCACTAAACGTGCCACATTCACTAACAACCAAGATATCTCGATGTGTTTTGTACAACCACCACTCATGACTAGTAAATTTGTTGTTCATGATGAAACAGGTTAGATGCTGTACCAAAAACAACGACTTCACGTGTCGCCTTTCGATTCAATTCACTCACTCGTGTCACACAGCGCATCACAACAATTTTTCTCACTTAACAGGCCACAAAGACGCCTTCATGCCTGTGACACATCTAACCCCAAAGCGTGTCCACGTCGAAAATAGCACTTTTACTCACATCTAAACCTGACATCATTGAATAACATTTTTTACCGCAACAGCGTCGAACGACAACACTTACGAACACCGAGAAAACTACATCTTTCAAATACACCATAAAACTACCAACAAGCTTTCACCACTCTCAAAGGGAGTTTAACCAGTAAACCAGTACCCTAACGTACATTCAAACTCTCAAAACTGTACTACAACAAGGATTTCCAAAATGTCTGTTATCTGACAGAGCGCCCGCTTTTACCTCAGAAAAATTTCACAAATTTCTAATAACACACCCCATTCTGTCACAAGTTTTCCACCCACCTATTTAATGTTCAATGTTATACCCCCAAATCTGATAACTCATCCTAATCCATACCCCGAAATAACCAGACTAGATGAGAAAGAATGTAAAGAACGTGCGACGCAGACTTCCCCCATATCGCCCCTTTAAAAACAATACATCGCCCCCCGGTCGTAAGAATGGACACCTAAATCCATCGCCACTCTTCCCCCAGAAGCCCCCAGTCCTTCCATCCCCATGTCCCGCATTCCTTTTAATTCCACACATTTTTCTACAGTCGATATCTTAACCCAACTTTTAAACATTTAGATATTTGAATTTGAACAAGACCTACCTTAAATTGAACATTTTGATATTTTAATCCTGTGTAAATCTCTATTTTTTTTCTACATATCAAACATTTTACATGTTAAATTGAGATCAAAATCTTTACTTATATTTGTTTTTTTGTATAAAATATTTTATTTTTTATTTTTTATTTTTGCCTTTCAATTATATAATCACTAGTTTTTAATCCAACATTATATATAAAAAATCAATTTTATTTTTCATAATATTATTTTAGTATTACAAAAGATATATTTGTTGTCAAAAATCACTTTAATTCTTCATTATTATCACTTTTATATATTGATTGTTTGATTTTATCCACTTAAACTTTATTCAACCACAATGATATTTCTATATTTTATTCATTTTATATTTGTTTTATACCTTTTTATAAAATGACTATGTTATCATTAACTTTCGGGCATACAACAATCTATTTCTCTAACCACTTCAGTGTACTTTACACTACTATCTTCTTAGTCATTGCTTCACATCAACGTAGAAAAACGATAGTACTGCTTGACAATTTTTTGATTTCATAATTTCAACAAACTATTTGATCAAAGTTCCCCAGAATTAAAAATCCCAACTTCTGGCCTTGAACACGTTTCAAAAGTTTACTACAATCATCCCTAGAGCATAATCACCCACGCAAACACAAAGCGTCCACAACTCTCACAACTCAAATTTTTAGCTCTAGCGGACCACAATCAACCTTTGATTTTAAGTCAAGTCAGATCACCTACAGTCGCTACAACAATTCTACTTAACGCATGACTCCATTTCACCCTTTTCAATCATATTAACAACTTGTTCTTCAAAAACTTTTCAACGCAATAACCCTACAATTGTGCCAAAGCACTGTAACCCTTATACAGGATCACAGGTGAAACATTGCCTCGGAAGACGCACAAGTCTATATCCTCGCTTTGCACCTGGACCTAAGTATTTGATTACCTGTGTAATACTTACAATTGCATATTCTTTAACCAATAACCCTTTCCAACGCCCGCCAACAATCTCTTAAAACATCATCATTATTTTTTATCAAACAAAGGTTTTATCTTAATTTCTCTTTTATATGAATATCATTACTTTTAAATTAAACATAAGTTGTATTTTTTATAATTTGCAGATATATCCAAACAAAACATCTTGTTATAGCCCTTTTAACCCTCACAGTTTAAATTAATTAAAATAAATTTTAATTACTTTACCTGTGTTAGAGAGGCTTTACCCGTTTAAACCCGGATAAACCCTTTCACTCCCGGGGCTCATCTATGGTAATTTAAACCAACAACCCTATATTGTATAATTACTTATAACAAGATTGTCATGTTGTATATAGACACACATCTATAAATAATTATGCGCATGATTAATCTGTGTCATTGCATCACCATATGTAATGTACTTCGTACAAATTAAAGACAAATAAATAAAACTATGTAATAGATTAAGAGCTAAGTTAAAGCAAGATTGAAAAGTTCAAAAAACGTCTACAATCGAGACAACTCTAAAGGAATTCGGCAGCCCGTTGCCATCTGGTCCAAAGGGTGCAGAATGCCCCAGACGTTCAAAGTTCAAATTCGCAGATGTCTCCCCCCCCCTCCTCGGGAATGGTATATAAACACCTCGGTTTTAGCCGACAAGTTAGTATAGTCCGCAGTTAGTCTCTTCACCGTCGGCGCAAGCCCTTGTCGCTTGTAGCCAGGTCCACATCATCGCCATGTAAAACAGTAAGAACTCTATATCTCCATCTTGCTCTTAACTCGGCTCCTATCTGTTCATGGAACTTTCCTACTACAGCTGTGTCTCTTCGTTTTGTGTGTGTGGACATTCCCAAACTTTCCACTCTGCCTCGACCACGACTGCCTGTACTCTGTGAAGACTGTTAAAGGTCTTCCAAAGTGCAGAGAGGTACTGGAAAACTCTCCACGCCCTGACTGTCCCTCTCGGCTACTACAGTTTTGACCACCGGTTACCACAGCTTATAGCGAGAGTCGACAGGATTCTACAAGAGGCTACCAGACCTCAACTGGTCTTATAACAAGATTTTCATGTTGTATATGATTATACGCATTATTGACATGTGTCATTACATCATCATATGTAATGTACTTTGTACAAACTGAGGATAAATAAATAAAACTCTGTAATAGATTAAGAGTTGAGCTAAAGAGATAGAAGTCAAAAACGTCTAAATTCGAGATAGATGGAAGTCACAAAACAACAAGGTCTAAAGATAGATCGGAAACTGTCAGAACGGCGCCAGTGTACAGTTTCACCAGACGATCCACGCCCCTGTCGCATAAGGCCCCCGTCTTAACCTATAAATACAGTCACTTTCCAGTCACTTGACATTCATTTCACCCTCAGCCAAGCCCTCGTCGGTTTTACCCAGGTCCACCTCATCTACCATGTAGTCAGTAAGAATGTTTCTATCTCCATCTTTCGCTCCTAGTTCAACTTTTATCTGTTCACGGAACTTTCTTAGTGCAACTGTGTCTTCGTTTTTTGCGTGGACATTCCCAAGCTTTCCACTCTGCCTCGACCACGACTGCCTGTACTTTGTGAGAACTGTAAAAGGTCTTCCAAGGTGCAGAGAGGTACTGGAAAACTCCCCATCCTGACTGTTCCTCTCGGTCAACACAGTATAGCGAGAGTTGACAAGGACTCACACCATAATTTATATGTCGACTGGATACCTCATCACATTTTTAGTCGACAAGATTCTACAAGAGTCAACAGTAACTCAACTCATTACATATATACAAGGTATGTCCCATAAGTTCCCGGACTGGGTCCATAAAAAAATAAATAAATGAAAAATGTAAATAAATTTGACAGTTTATTATAGAAAAAAATATCTGGCAACACGGTGGTACCAATATCGAGGCGGTACGTGCGCGTGCGCCAAAGTTATTCTAATTTATTTAAAGGTTACACCTTGCGCTGCGGCGATTTTACGATGGAACAAAAATTGAAGCAGAGGATTTGCATAGAATTTTGTGTGAAACTTCAAATATCAGCAACCGAAACTTTTGAAATGCCTAATAAAGCATTCCCTAATGACCCCCCAAAGAGAACAACTGTTTTTGAAAGGCATTCTAGATTTAAAGCTGGCAGAATTTCTATCGAAGATGATCCTCGTCAAGGACGCCCAAAATTTCAAAGGACTGATGAAAATGTGCAAAAAATCACCGAACCACTTTGCTGGAGCTAGAGCACGACACAGGCATCTCTAAAACAACGATTGGAAATATCGTAACCAAAGATTTGAAGATCAAAAAGACTCCTGCAAAATTCATCCCAAGATTCTTCACTAATGAGCAAAAACTGTGTCGGCTTGCAACCTGTGAGAACATGTTGGAAATGACAAGAACGGGTCCGGAATGGAAAGACAAGATAATCACAGGCGACGAGACATGGGTCTATGGCTATGACCCTGAAACCAAGCGTTAATTTGCCGAGTGGAGAGGTCAGGGTGAGCCTAGACCCAAAAAATCCAGGATATTGAAATCCAGAAACAAGGTGTTGCTGGTCGCTTTTTTGGATAACAAGGGCATTGTTCATCACGAGTATCTTCCTGCAGGCCAAACAGTTATTAAGGAAATGTATTTGGGCAATCTTCGCCATCTAAGGGAAGCGATTCGAAAAAAAAGCCAAAAAAATAGTCTAATGGTGACTGGATCCTACACCATAACAATGCCCGCCCTCACACAGCGCACTTGGTGACGATTTTTTTGGCGAAAAACGGGACAGAAATCCGACCTCAACAACCCTATTCCCCAGACATCGCACCAAATGACTTTTTACTGTTCCCCAAACTCAAAGCAGTTCTAAAAGGAAGACATTTTGAAACCAGGGAAGACATAATAGAAAAATCGCTGCTGGCATTGAAGAGCATTCCAAAAGAGGCCTATAAAAACTGTTTCGACAATTGGGAGAAACGATGGCGCTGGTGCGTTGAAGCAAGGGGGGATTACTTTGAAAAGTTTTAATAAAAATTTTTTAAAAAAATCTTACCTTTTTTTTTATGGACCCAGTCCGGGAACTTATGGGACATACCTTGTATATATATATATGTTCCCGGCTTCGCCCGGTTTTTACCCGAGTAAAGGTTTGCCTAATGAACATTTGTTAAAACAATTCTAGCAAACATCCAATCCCGACTGAATCTATACTTGTCTATACTCTCGATAATTTGAAATTCTTTCCCGGTCCCTTGATAAATACTCGATAAGTTGAATAAAATCAATATTAATTGGTCCACTCGATAATTTGAAGTTGAAGGAATAGTATCTTGCCACAAACGAACATTCGTAAATAACTGTATTTCTCGGCTTCGCCCGGTTTTACTAGAGTAAAAGTTTGCCTATCGAACATATGTTAAAACGACTTTAGAAAACATTCAATCCACCTATATATAGATTTATAAACGTATATAAATATACAAAAATTGTTATATACGTTTGAATATATTTTTGAAACACATCATTTTTTGAAAACATTTATTAAATTTAAAATAATATATTTTTCAAAATATATATATTAATATTGAAAAGCCAAGTTTTTCACAACGTCATTAGAATATTATATTACTAAATCCTCAAATTAAATATTACATCTATTATACTTGGAACATATTTTAGCATTTTTAAAATTTATAAATGTAATATCACCAGAAATCGCGAGAGGCGCTGCTTGCGAATGAAAGTAGAAAATTTGCAAATAAAATTGCAACAAATATTTATTTCAAATCACATTCAAACCAGAAACCTTCCCAGTAGTATAGAAAATAATTTCCTAAAGTTTCACGGCGATTGGATAATCTTACCTTTTAAAAACATTCGTCGTGTAAACAAATTACTTGTAAAATTATTAATCAATCAAATTCATTTATCGTCGCGACCAGTGCTGCGCGAAGCAATAAAATGCTGGAACTAACGCTTTTTGGTTTTACATTAAAAAAAGGCACATTAACCTTTTAGTTTTTTGAATAGCCTATATGTTAAACGAAATCTTCAGTTACCTACATGCGAAATTTCATAATGATTGATTCTGTAGATTTTGCGCAACGCGATAACAAACACCGATTTGGATTTCATTTTTATAGATATCCTTATATATATAAAAATGAAATATCCTTATATATATAAAAATGAAATGCGAAATCGATGTTTGTTATCGCATCACGCAAAATCTACTGACTCATTCATTATGGAATTTCGCATGTAGGTAGCTGAAGATTTCGTTTAACATATAGGCTATTCAAAAAACTAAAAAAGTTAATGTGCTTTTTTTTTAAAATAAAAAACCAAAAAGCGTTAGTTCCAGTCTTTTACCGCTAGGGCGCAGCACTGGTCGCGACGATAAATGAATTTGATTTTTTTAAAGCATCGGTGGTTCAGTGGTAGAATGCTCGCCTGCCACGCGGGCGGCCAGGGTTCGATTCCCGGCCGATGCATTTTTTTTTTAACAATTTTTAAAACTCATTTATATTATATCTTCTATATAAATGGAAATTTCATAAGTGGTGTTCGCTAAAAACTTTCGTTACAATGCATCAATTTCGACCAAATTTTCAACATTTATGTAAAACGAGATGGAGCAGGTTTTGCTTAACATCAAAATATTTTTCCTAACTTTAAAATACATAACTTTGCTGTTATCGATAAAATACAAAAAAATCAACAGAGTTAATTTTATTTATATATAAATACAAAAAAAAATTCAGCAATTCATTCAACTCAATCTAAAAAAATATTCAAAACAAGCAATTTTAAGATAACACCATATGTAAAACAGTCGGCCAAGAAAACAACAACGATATTACATCTTTCTCACATATTCACACACAATCTTGATTAATAATTAAAACTAATCTTTAGCATTGTTTATTATACTTCATAATATATAATATTCGTTAGGCAAACTTTCACTCGGATAAAACCCGGGCGAAGCCGGGTACACATCCGCTAGTAAGGATATAAACTTTTTAAAAAAGGCCTATCATGCCGATATCCCATATTATCCCCTCCTACCTCGACATCCAGCCATCCAAGTCCAGGATTCGAAAAAGGGCGGCCAAGGCCGCAGTCACCAGCTTGAGCTTTTAGCAACTCCCAGTCCTCAGCTTCCCAGGAAAAAATCTAAAATGTTGTTAATCTCAAAATATCCCGCTTACTCCTCGCCCCCCCCCCCCCCCCCCCCCCCAAGGCTATCATCACCCTTCTCTCTCAGTGAGAAAAAATATTTAAAAATAATAAAAATAAATTAAATATAATAATTACACTAGTACACACACTCTCTCCTTCTCAATATTTGAAAGTTGTTTCTAGTAAATCCTTCCATGGCTTACAGATCATTGTGCTTTCTTCCTTACTCCCCCTACTCAGTAGATATAGCCAGAAAACTTAAATCTTATGGCATCCGTACCATATATAAAAACTCTCCGAATCTTCTTTAATCCCTCCGTTATCCTCATACTAAGTCCTCAGCTCCTCCTGACCCTCTTCGTTCTATGGGCGCAGTCTACTCCGTCTCATGTGAACAGTGTCCTGCCACTTACGTTGGTGAGACAGGTAGATCTGTGGCCATAAGGATGACTGAACATTCCCGTAATATTTGCAGGCAAGATACCAAATCCCTCATTTATCAACATATGCAGAGCACAGGCCACACTTTCAACATCAAAAACCCTACCATACATTACAGGCACATACATATCTTACACCAAAGACTTATCCTAGAATCCATAGTATCCCACAAACTGAACAGCATTAACAGAAAAATAGATCTTCCAGAAGCTTATCATCCTCTCCTGTCCTGTCTACGGCGCCCCTGCCGTCTACACCAGCGCCTCCGGCCTCATCTGTGCAGGTGGCGGCTCCTGCTCCTCCATCAATGTCCCCTGCACCTGAGGATCCCGCGAGCCCTCGCTCGGCGGCGACTGAGCCGACGCCTCC
>CP092873.1:39297387-39315505 GCA_030710605.1 Cordylochernes scorpioides | reverse complement strand
GATCTATTGCCATACATGAATGCTGAATATCAAAATGGCCTCAGAATATTTTATGAAAGTAGTCCTTTGATGATAGGTTCTTATCATTAGCCTGTATGTACCTTACTGTCTAATTTAAAAACCAAAACAATTCCTAAGAACAAAAATCTTTATTAATTCTATATTCAAATATTTTTAAACATCTTTATCATATATAATTTGTAGAGTTTACTTGAAAAAATCTCTTCAATACTTTCTCTACACTACAAGCACTCTCCAAGCATTGCCCTTTTCAAAATAAAGTTGATAAGTGTTTTTCTTCCATTTCATGTTTCCATATATTCTTCTGAAGTCTAAATATAGTTTTGTTTTGAACCTGTCGTGCAAACCATTACTGGATTTAAAATCGTCAAGTTCATGGTTTAAAAAAATAACCTTTTGTTGCGTCATGGCCCTGTTTATTTGGACGTTTATTTTTAGCCTAGGTTAAACTAGCTCTCTCTAAATATAGAATACTTCTGAAGTGAAAGCTAACACGTACAATCACGGCAAAAGTTGGGGTTGATTTCCTCTTTGTAGCCATTTGTAATAGCCTTCTATTTTTATCGCTTATAGTTAAAATGTTATACAGTTAAACCTGTCTATAGCGCCCCCTCTAAATAGTGCCTGATTTTAAATACGTTGTACAATGCGATATTTACATTAAAAGTAACCTGTCTATAGCACCCTATTTTGGTGAGTCCCAAGAGGGGGCGCTATAGACAGGTTTAACTGTATATAGATTTTCTTATTTTTAAACTTGTTCTGAAGTTTTTTTGTTTTACCTTGAAAAACTTTTGATGAGGACTTTTTTTCCTCTAGTGGGAAGTGATAAAGTTTGTGTTAAGAATACCTTTTTATTTTTATTTTGAAAACTATTTACTTTTTTTTAAAATCTATTTCAAATTTTATGAATGCAAAGATATTATATTAAATAAAAAAATTATAATGCAAAAATTGATATAACATGTAATAAAAAATAGAACTGGATGTAAACAATAGCACTAAATTTATTGTTTTGAAATTGTGTGATCTGTAAGCCGAAACATGCACAAAATTTTTCTGTTTTAAAAATTAAGAGTTGAAATTTTCGATTCATTTTTGGCATTTATTTTAATTAGAATTTTTTCATTTTTTGGGACTTTTTTTAAATTAAGTTCATTATATAGGGGTAGTTCATTATTTATTTTTAAAATATCAAAGTTTGAAATAACAATAATATTTTCAATGGAATGGAATTGGGGATTACCTTAGGTTTGTTATAAGAGAAGGTTCGCTATATCCTGGGTTCATTCCTGAGTTCAATACTGTGTATTTTGTAGTGAATAAAAAATTATTAAATTAAAAGGCATTATAATATATTTATACTCAAACTCTTTATTCCTGGAGTAAACTACATTAGAACTTCCATGAGAGGACACCTCTCCCTATAGGACACTTTGACTCAACAACTAGGTGTTGTTCTTTACAGAGGGAGGTTCTATATTAGGTTCTATAATAGTTTTTCTAATCAATGCTTGTGTTTATTTTTGCCACATTCAAATTGATTATTAGTAAGCTATTAATATTTAATATAATAAATAAATCTTGGGTGCCAAAACTACCGTACAACCAAACCCTTTGTTTTCAATGCCCTTTGTTAAAAAGGGAAATGTTCATTTCATTTGTCAAGAAAAAAGTTTTGCAAATATTGAATCACTTTTTTTTCATCAGAAAATTTATATTAGAGTGTCTAACCTTGTTAATGCAACCAATTTGTCACTTGGGATAATTTGGCCATTTTCATGTCCTGTCCTACACTCCTATCAAATAACCAATGTTAATTCGGTCCTTTCTTAATTTAAATTTTGACGACATTAGTTAATTGTTAACACAAGGTAATAAGACCAAATCCAAATAAATAAATAGTGTGTGACCTTTCGGTAACAGCGTTGTTACCATCTTCAGACAAAAGTATGCTGTTACCGAAACATCACACACTATTTATTTATTTGGATTTGGTCTTATTACCTTGTGTTTATAATCTATAATCCAAATTGTGCCTTATCATATTACTTTGTTTTTTATACAACTTTATTATTAAAAATGCTGTAGTTAGTGCATGTCCACCATAGCTAACAGTGTTGGATTTACGGCGCTGCAAATGCCAACCCTGGTCTTATACATGATTTTCATTTTCTCATGATTGATTTCTGCATCAATGGTTTGATGACCTAATTTAAGCTTCTGCCAGTCACCCATGTAAACGGGGGTCGGTGGAAGGATGGTCAAAACCATTGGTTTTCGACCGCTACGACCCGGGATTGAATCCCGCATTGAGCACTTTTTTCTAATTAAAAAAAAAATGCTCCAATGGCCCCTGATTCTTGCAAAAGTCCAAACCTACCAGCGAGTGCAAGTAACCAAACGGGGCTCTGGCACATTTGTAAGTGCAAAAGTCGAACTGCTTTTCACATGTGTAGAAATGTGGTGCATTTAAAGTAAAGGCAGTCGCCAACTTCTACCCACCATGATTATCATGGCCTGTACCACATGTACTAAGAATGATTAAAAAAAAGTAAACAATCAGCTGTTTTGGAGAGTACCGTTGTGCCATTTAAAGGAACTTACAGAAGAGGAAAGACACACATGCATGCTTTTTGAAGATTGAACAGCTAAAAGGCACAATGAATAGAGAATCTAGCCCAAAAGCAAACACAGATATAAAATTTCTTCAAATGACCACGATTTTAAAATAAAAATTTTAAGCGTTCTCTTCATTTTCCAAATTAATTCACTTTCTTCCTCCATTGTAATTATTAATATAGATTCTAATAGTATTTATAATTTATCAATCATCATCAGGAGGTGCTTGCAGATATAAGAATCAAAAAGTTACAAGACCAAATAAGTCAACTCTGTGTGCTATCATATCATCAATACTGATTATGGAGACATCGCTGTTGGTATCTCTACTGGTTTATAATTCTTTTAAATACAGCAGCGAGAGAGATATAAAAATATCATTTTGACCCAAAATGTTGACTACATCCAATTGGGAAAGTGTAAATTTACCAATAGTGAGCTGACTTGAGAAATAAAGTGTTGCCCCTAACTCACAGGTTGGATCTGAGTGCCCACCTGCTGGCTCACACGAAGTATGTCCAGGGAGCAGCTGGACTGCTAGAGGGAGTCCAAGCCCAGCCTGCTCCCTCCCCATGGGCCACATTCCCTGGTAGGTCCTCCCACCATCATCACTGCTGGGCTGCCATCCCACCCCCCACTGTGTGCCCCCAGACCTGCTCCCTGTCCAGACCAGCCCTGCCACCCCTGCAGAGGAGGGGGAGGCCGCAGCTGCTGCAGGGGACGGCTGGGCCGAGCCTCCAGGACTCTCCAACCCCCCTGATGTCAGCCTAGGGGCTCGGCCATCCATTGACCCTCACCATCTTGGTACCTACTCTTCTTCACCCTTTAAGCATTCCTGGGGAGGTATCCAGATCAATGTTTGCACAAATTTGATCTATGTTATTCTGGTCTACTAGGAATTGTGACAAACCATGTTTCTGATCATTTCAACTTGGCTACTGTCATTCATTTGCTTCATTAACAGGAAACTCCCATTCAGAATTTTTTGCACCCTGATCTTAATTTCTTCTCTCCTCACTTTGTAGAAAGTTTTCCTCTAAAGGATTCTCCTACATTCAATCAGTGTATAGACTGGGTGTGTGGGGCCAGGAGGTGCGATGGGAGGGGCCCCAGCCGAGGCCTCAGTCGACATGGCCCGGCTCCAGGCCCGGGTGAGGGAGCTGGAACACCAGCTGGAGCAGGCCCAGCGGGAGTCAGCAGTCCGCACCATCCAACTCCAACAACTCCGGGTGAGTGCAGGCCGGCCGGACCAGTGGGGGACACGGACTAACCTCTGCCACAGGAGGAGCAGGAGAGGAGGAGGCACCACAGCAATCACGCCCTGCTCCAGAGGCTGGCCCACGACGTGCAGGTGGGCTCTTGGGCCAAAGTTGGCTTGAAACTATTATACAACTCTGTTAAGAAAAAAAGGCATTTCCTAATCGTGCAACTAAAAGTTGCTGATGGCTTGCGCCATCTATCGAATAAATATCAACTAATCATAGATTTATAATTATTTCTGAATTGGCCAAATACACGAATAATTAAAAATCAACGATTAGTTGATATTTGTTTCGATAGATGGTGCAAGCCATCAGCAACTTTTAGTTGCACGATCAGGAAATGCCTTTTTTTCTTAATTTATCCACCTGATCCAAGTACAAAATTGTGAGGTGAAGTTTCTTGTAAGTTTTTTTTTTTTTAATTTAGCCAAGCTTTTCGAACATTTCTGTCCTTCTACAAAAGTCAAAATAGCTCATTTTAGTAAAACTGGGGTAAATTTTTACTCCTGTAGAAAGGCAGAAATGCTCAAAATAAAAAATCTTGCAAGAAACTCTTTACCTCACGATTTTTTGTTATTTTTACAATAAACTGCTCCAGGTGGTTATCCAGCTAATTATACCACTGTTGGTTCTCCATCATTGATATGTTTGTTTAACAATCAAACTTGACTGTGGAAAGGTTGATTCCCAAGAACCTTCTTATATCCATATCCAGAAATGCAGCATTATAACAAAGCCTCCTTTATAACAGCAGCTTGATTATAGAGCACCAGAATTTAAAGTTCTAATGTTGCTTCCAAGTGATGATGTTGAAGTGAGGTTCATCTGTATATCCATGTAGAATGGTGTAAACACTTGGAGATTTCAGCAACCAGAAACAAGATTATATCCTATACTGAGCAGTTTCTCATTAAAAAATTATTCGTCCACAATTCCACCCAGTTCAATGTCACCAAATAGGACTTGGCACCAAGACTGTTTCTTCATGTGGTGTATAGTGTCACACAGTCGTCCCAAATCCACCTTGATGCAACAACAACCTGAATTACAAACACAAGGTAATAAGACCAAATAAATAAATAGTGTGTGACGTTTCGGTAACAACGCTGTTACCGAAACGTCACACACTATTTATTTATTTGGATTTGGTCTTATTACCTTGTGTTTGTAATCTATAATCCAAATTGTGCCTCATCAACCTGAATTACAATTAGATATTAGAAATAAATAACCTCCCTGTTTATAGCCTTCTCAGGAACATGTCTAGACTTGCCCCCATTGGACTAGCAGCCAATAAATGTAAGTTGGGGCGGAGGTAGTCATCTAATCTCACAGATAGTTGCACAATAACTTCTTTATCTATTGGTTGGTTGTTTCCTTTTCTTGCAGACTGATCAGTGGGGACCATTGTTTCTCCAACCATATGGTACCAACACAGTCTGGACACCACCAATGATCACATATTGTCTATGGGGACTTTATTGTTGACTCAAGGTGGTTTTACAGGGAAAGGAAATTTACAGTGGCACCAACAACGTAGTCAGGCTGCTCTGTAGAGCTGGGAAAAGGACTCCTGCCTACTATGAGCCTCAGACTTGGAGGAGGCGATTTTGTTATAACCTGATTACACGTTTGACTGTTAGTTTGAATTGAAGGATTGTTTATATTATCACGTAGAAAATTAGGAAAGACAAACTTCATAATGACACAAAGGCAATTTATTTAAGGCATGAACAAAATCAATATTTATAAGATACAAAATATACAATCAGGAAAATTTCCAGAGTAACAAAATATAAATATCAAAATTAATAATCCGTACATCGAATATAATAAATACAAGGGGGGATCAATAAATAAGGTGAATTATCTTATTTCTTAAAAATTAAAAAAACAAAAATAATTTTAACCACAGAATATTAAAATATAACATCGAGAGACTATTTAAGGTGTTCTGTTCTTTTTTTCCACGCGCGGCGCGAGACTTATAAATAAACTAAAATGGAATTACCCTTGAAGGATTGCACCACGCTTGAACAACGTGCAGTTATTCGTTTCTTGAATGCAGAAGGTATTCAAACATCTCAAATATGCCAAAAATGAAAAATATCTATGGTGAGTCTTGTTTGTCTAAAAAAAACTTTTATAAATGGGTTAACGAGTTCAAAAATGGACGAATTACATGTTCCGATATTGAGCGACCTGGACGACCAAGTGTTACAGCGACGCCAAGCACGATAAATGCGGTTGAAAACTTAATTTTGGAGGATAGAAAAATATTCATTTTTACCATAGCTGACAATTTGAATATAAGCTATGGAACTGTGCACACCATTATTAATGAACAATTGCAATTTAGAAAAATATGCTGCAGATGGATTCCACATTTCCTTAATTTGGACCAAAACTTAACCGTATTCGGGTTTCAAAGGCTCTGTTAAAGCGGTATGAAGAGGAAGGTATTCATTTCCTTGACCAAATTGTAACTGGAGATGAGAGTTGGTGTTATCATTATGATCCTTTGACAAAACGTGCATCTATGGAATGGAAACGAGGCGACTCTCCAAGACCAAAAAAAATCAGGTCTCAACGTTCGGCCAGTAAAGTTTTGTTAACCATATATTGGGATGTTGATGGACCAATCTGTCTTGATTTTTTATCCTCAAGGCAACGTATGAACACCACCTTTATTGTTACATTCTTGTAAATAAGCTAAAGCCCGCTATAAGAAACAAAAGAAGAGGGAAGCTTAGTAAAGGTGTTCTCTTCCTTCATGATAATGCAAGGCCGCATACACCATGTAAAACTGTATCTACAATCATTAAATTAGGTTTTGAAGTTTTAGAACATCCTGCTTATAGTCCAGACCTAACCCCCTCTGACTATTTCCTTTTTGGACTACTAAAGAAGCAGTTAAAGGGAAAGTGATTTGACTCGGATGAAGATGTCCAGAAAGTGGTGCAAGATTTTTTTCAGACGCTTCCTAAGAGTGCCTATAAAGAGGGTATTTACAATTTGCCAGAACGATGGAGACGATGTATAGAAAGCCAAGGTGATTATTTTGAATAAATCAAGTCCTAATTTTTAATATCGTCCTTATTTTTTTAAATAAATTATAATTCACCTTATTTATTGATCCTACCTTGTACTTTGCTACTATTTTTTTTTATATCTTAATACAGTAAAACCCCTCTATAGTGAACCCCAATGGGACAGAGCTTTTGGTTCACTATAGCCACGGTTTGGCCATTTTAAAAAACTTTTCTAAATTTTTAGACCATATAATTAAAAAACAGCCATACATACAAGAAAAAACAGCCACTTAATAATGGTCACTTTGTTTTATTTCCCTAAATTGACCTATTTCTTTACAGTAATGCTGAATATCAAAATACAGAAAAACCCCGCTAATACGAACCCTGGATATAACGAACCTTCCGTTATAACGAACCCACGCCGATTCCCAATTCCATTCCATTAAAAATACCATCGTTATAACGAACTTTACGATTTTTAGAATAACAAACTACCCCAATAACGAACCTATTTTTGGTCCCAAAATAATAAAATATTTTTAAAATACTATGCTTATAACGAACTTAAAATTGTTATTTAAAAAAAAAAATTGAAACAACAAAATTTTAAGCATGTTTCAGCTCGCGGATCGCGATTTCAAAACAATAAATTTAGCGGCATTGTTTATTTTGATTTACACTTTATTTTTGCTGTATGTTGTATAATTTTTTACACATTATACTTTTTAATAAATAGAATATCTTTGCATCCATTAAATTTGAAATATAAAAAATGCAAATGGCTTCCAAAATGAAGAAAACAAAGGCATTAAAAAAAAAACGTTATTTCTCTTTAAAAAAAAAGGCCATTTTCAGAACTTTTCAAAGTGAAACAACACAGGCAAAATGTTAAGAACATATTAAAATAAGAAAATATAACTTTTTTCTATTATAAAAGATCTATATTAATAAAATGGAAATTTCATAAGTGTTGTTCGCTAAAAACTTTCGTTACAATGCATCAATTTCGACCAAATTTTCAACATATATGTAAAACGAGATGGAGCAGGTTTTGCTTAACATCAAAATATTTTTCCTAACATTAACATGCGTAATTTCGGTGTTATCGATTAAATACAAAAAAAAAAAATTCAACAGAGTTAATTTTTTTACATACTAGCTAATAATCTCAATCTAAAAAAATATTCAAAACAAGCAATTTTAAGATAACACCATATGTAAAACAGTCGGCCAAGAAAACATATTATATAAATATATAATGTAACGAATATTATTATCATAATATTCTGTGTGTTCAGCAATATTATTATCAATAATTTTCGTTAGGCAAACTTTCACTCGGATAAAACCCGGGCGAAGCCGGGTGCACATCCGCTAGTAAAATATAAAGCTATTAAAAATTGTTACAAAGAGGAATCAACCTCAACTTTTGCCGCGATCGCGATCGTACGTTTTAGGGGGAAAAAAAAAAAGTCCAAATAAACGGTCCGGTGATGAAACAAAAATTATAGTTATATGGTGATTTTAAATTCAGCAATGTTTTGCATGACAGGTTAAAAAGCGAAATCTAGACTTTGAAGAATATGTGGAAACATGAAATGGAAGAAAAACACTAACTTTATTTGAATGGTGCAATGCTTGAAGAGTGCTTTCAAGCAACAAGGTATTAGAGTCATTTTTTCAAGTAAACATTGTATTATATAATGTGATAAAGATGTTTTAAAATCATTTTATATCTTTGAATATATATTTAATAAAACTTAGCCTATTTTTAAACTAGACATAGAGGTACATGTATGTTAATGATAAGAAGAACCTATCATCTAATGATTTCTATTGTTATTCAGTATTAATGTAAGGAAATTGGTTAATTATGGGAATTAAAACAAAGTGACCACTATTGAGAAGAAGCCTCTTCTTGTGTGTATGGCTGTCCTTTAATTATATGGTCTAAAATTTTTGGAAAGTAAAAAAAATAGCCAAACCGTGGCTATAGTGAACCAAAAGCTCTGTCCCATTGGGGTTCACTATAGAGGGGTTTTACTGTAAGTCATTTGATAATAGGTTCTTCTTATCATTAGCATACATGTTTATATATAAACCTATTTATTATTTAAAAATTAAGTCAAATCCCCTAGGCAAAACATTATTAATTATATATTTGAAAGGTATGAGTATTTTAGAACATCTTTCTCAAATAATATAATACTATATTTATTTGAAAAAAATGCTTCTAATACCTTTTTGTTTGAAAGTGAAAAGTGAAATTTGAAAATCAGAATTATCTTAAAATATTGTTATTTCCATCAAAGGAATAAAGCTCCATGTATTCTGAATCAATTGAGCATGAATCAAAAGTATCCAATTCAGAAAAATTTGACGCGAAACATGTTGATACGATAGAGCGATCGGTAAAATTGTGAATAAAAAACGCCAATTTACAAACACAAAATCGGTGATAAAACGGCCGGCCAGGGGGAATATCCGCGAACCCTGAATGAGTCATATACCTAACAAGAATTCCATTCTAAAAATAGAACTGTAGTGGTAGTTTTTGAGAATTTATATGTCGATTTGTTTGTGGCCCATGTGGGGGAACTGTTTTTTTTTTTTTCTTCTCCTTCCAATTCCAGGTCCTACATATTCTTCTGAAGTGTATATTAAATTTTGTTTTTAACCTGTTATTCAAACCATTTCTGGCTTTAAAATTATTTAGAATTATTTTTTAGCCTAGGTTAAACTTGATATAGAACGCTTCTAAAAGGGCATGCTGCCACTGTTTTTTTTTTTTTAGAACGCCATTCTTTGTTTCTTTTCTTTATTTTGGAAGCCATTTGTATTTTTCTTCTATTTCAAAATTGTCGAATGCAAAGATATTCTATTAAATAAAAGTATAATGTGTAAAAATTTATACAACATACAGCAAAATAGAATGGAAATGAAAAAAACAATGCCGCTAATTTTTTGTTTTGAAATCGCAATCCGTGAGCTGAAACATGCTCAAAATTTTGTTGTTTTAAATTTTTTTTTCAATTCACAATTTTAGTTCTTATAACGAGCATAGTATTTTTAATAGATTTTATCATTTTGGGGTATCATTTATAGGGGTAGTCCGTTATTTTAAAAATCGCAAAGTTCGTTATAACGATGGTATTTTCAATGGAATGGAATCGGGAATCGCCGTGGGTTCGTTATAAGGGAAGGTTCGCTATATCCAGGGTTCGTATTAGCGGGGTTTTACTGTACAGTCGAACCTCTTTAATTCAACACCCCAAGGGATCAGAGCTTTCGGTTGAATTAAAGGAAGTGTTGAATTAAGGTGAGATGATTAGGTAATCATCTAACTCGCTAAAATAATATTTTTTAAAAATAGCCTTGTAATATAAATTAATGATATTAATTGAAACCATTGTGTGTTTTTATTTTATTTTCATGATTAACTTTTAGTATAAGGGACAAAATGGCATTAATACATATTTTAATAACATAAATAATTGTAACAAATAAATTTACTGGCAATGTGTTTCTTTTCAGTAATATAATCAAATATTAACTCTACAGACATTAAAATTTTAAATATAATATATTAAATAATATTTTATTCTAATTGAAAAATATAGCAGTTGAAAGGAAATAAATATGGTAAATATAAAAAGAAAATTTTAAAATATTATTTAAAAATTATCATGAAGAGATCTTTTAAAAATTTTTTTTATAGATGTCTGTTTTTGCACTGAAATCCTATTCAGTATTTATTCCAGATGGTCATTTTGAAAAAAACATGCATGTCTTTCTTCTTCTGAAATGTCTTTTAATAAATAAATTTTAATGTATTAAAGTCATCCACTGCTGCTGCAGGTGTTATTGATTTTGTGTTTAAATCTTTTATAATAACACAGAAATGGAATATTGAAATAAAATGTTATCATAATCATTGTGGATACATTTTATAAAGATTTATTTATTTAAAAATAAATTATTTATAAATTTAAAAATAGCTAAAATATTTCAATGTTAAAAATAAAAAAATAAAAATTATTATTAGTTAGCGCATGATGCCGAAATTCCCGCGTAAAAAAAAACAACAATAACATCCGCGAAATTGCGCAACAGCACTGCAAAGTGAAACTTCAACTAACCAGAAACCAAAAGTGCGCAGGCGCGATTGTATCGGCGCCCGCTGATGCCGATCGTCGCCGCCGTAATACCATTTAGCGGTAAAGTTGCATGTAAAATAACATTCAACTGTCGAAATTCGAATTTTAAAATGGTCGAACTATCGGAACTGTCGTATTATCGATACTGTCGAATTACGGTTTGTTATTTGATAGGCCGGAGGTCGGGACATCGGAACATGGTCGAATTATCGCCGAGTGTCGAATTGGGGTGTGTCGAATTAACGAGGTTATACTGTATATTGTCAGTATTTCCCAAAGTTATAATTTTGTTGATTAATGATCACCATATTAAGGAACTGAAACTTCCCCCTCTCTACACTTGTATCCATTACTTTGTGGAAAACATTTTGCCCTGTTGAAGCCACAGAAGTCACTTGCAGATTGGAACAAACACTTGGAGCCTATTCAAGTATACAGACAATTTTTTTGTTAAATGGGACTTGAAGATATTCCAGCTTTGTTTTGTTACCAAAACATCACAAACATTTCATTAATTTGGACTTAGTACCTCTATGTTTCTAATCTATAATCCAAATTGTACCTTATCTTTTGGGATAAGTCAAAAATTTATTTTTTTCAGTCGAATTGAGATTGAATTATAGGGTTATTTATAATATGATTATATATGTCCTTTCATCACAACATTCCCTGTTAGTAGACATTTTAAAGGACAGATAAGGCACAATTTGGATTATAGATTATAAACACAAGGTAATAAGACCAAATCCAAATAAATAAATAGTGTGTGACGTTTCAGTAACATCGTTGTTATCATCCATTCAGTACTTTTGTCTGAAGATGGTAACAACACTGTTACCAAAACGTCACACACTATTTATTTATTTGGATTTGGTTTTATTACCTTGTGTTTATTTTCAAGGACATTTTATTGTTAGCGATTGTAATTTGAGGAAAATGTGGTTGAGATTTGAAAAATTAGAGTTGGTAATTAAAGATGGTAATTTGAATGGGGAAATGGTTAGGATTTGAATGTGAAAATGGTTGGGATTAAAAAAAAAAAAACAGATTGAATTAAAGTAAATCTTGATTTAAACAATTTCTTCATCCAAGATTTTTTTTCATACAACATTAGTGTGTGCCAAGTAGTGATTCTAAAATACCTTAATTTATGCATTGTTTTGTTTTTACTCTGTCAGCCATTGTCTTCTATACATGACTTGGGCTGGATGTTCAGGAATCCACAACCCAGTGCGCTGAGCTGAGGGCCAACTTCCAACAGCTCTCTCTCCGCCTCGACTCCTTCTTACAGGTCAGTAGCTACAGGGGCTGACATTGTACTGTGTCAATGTAGTTTGTTGTCAGGGATTAAGCATTTACAGTGTAACTTTGTTATAACATCATAATTCTAGTCCCAAGTAATATTGTTAGATTTCACTGTAATTAGAAGTTGCTCAACAAAACCTTTCAAGTCCTTGCAAGTTGTAACCTCCTTCCCACTAGATAAGTTGCAACACCAACATGCCAGATTTGTTGGATGGAGGAGTGAGTGTGTTGGAGTTACGGTAGAACCTCTATGAGAGAACACTCACGCGGGGACAGTTTTCATTGTCAAAAATCCCATTTTTTTTACTATTTAGCAACTTTCCAATAAGAGGACACCTCTTCATAAAGGATACTTTGACTCTGTAACTAGGTGTCCTTTACGGGGAGGTTCTACTGTATTTAGAAAATTATATTTTTGTGAAAGTAAGGAACCTTCATTGTAGTCTTAATTAAATCTTCTATCTGAGTACAGAGTTTTTCAGCAGGTAAACTTATGAAATAATTCAAGTTAAAAGACGATCTATTCAATATATTTATATATTTTTAAAAAGGCATATCTGGATCTGTGAAAAAAAAAATTACCTAAAAAAATTTTGAGGAATTGAAACTTTTAAGTTTATTATGCCACATAAATTGATAAAGAGGGAGGATTCCCTCAAACTATTTTGAGAAAACTTGTTTTTCTTTCACAGATCCAAATATGCCTTTTTTGAAATACAGTAGAACCTCCCTGTAAAGGACACCTAATTGCAGAGCCCAAGTGTTCTTTAGGGAGAGGTATCCTTTTACTGGAGAGTTGCTAAATATTAAAAATGGTAATTTTGGAAATGAAAACTGTCCTTCGCAGAGAGGTGTCCTCTAGCGTGAGTGTCCTCTCATTGAGGTTCTACTGTATAAATATATTCTGAAATAATGTGTCCACACTTTTTTAAATTTGATTGAATGCCTTCTCTTCCATTTTGAGAACAGTAATTGACTATTAAAATGTCTTGTAACTGACCAAGCTGTCCCAGAACCCGCTGCTGGACCAGCGGCTCACCTCCACCGTGCAGCAGGCTGTAGAGGCTGCACTGAGGCACCACCATCCTCCTGCGGTGAGTTGTCCCTGCGCCAACAACAACAGCAGCCATCACATCTTGTGTAGCAGGGGGCAGGGGCTGGCAACTCCCCATCATCAGATCTATCGGAAGTGTTACGGAGGGAGCTGGACCTCCGATTCCAGATTGAGAGGAGGGTGAGATCCCTAGTGTTTCTCTCTTAGAATGCTGGTTTGGACAAGTAGAGAGAACAGCTCTCGACCTCACAGGTCTCTTAATATCATAACAGCAAATTTTACTGATTTTATCTTTGCTAGGTGTATGATAAAGCACAATTCAGATTATAGATACAAGAAAAAATAAGACCTAATTCAAATAAATTAATAGTGTGTGACATTTCGGTAACAACGTTGTTACCATCATCATACAAAAGAATAATATAAAGAATATTTGAGTCATTTATTCTTTTGTCTGATGATGGTAACAACGCTGTTACCGAAATGTCACACACTATTAATTTATTTTGATTAGGTCTTATTTTCTTGTATTTGCCAGGTGTAATTGTAAATTGTTCAAACATAATTATCTACCTTATTGCAAGGAATTATATGTTCAATGTAAAATAAAGTGGAAAAACTTATCCACATTAATTAATTTTTTTTTTTAAATTCTCACACAAAATTTGTTTTGAGTTGAAACCTGTGCACAAATAGAACCCAGGTTTAAATTATTATATTGTTAAACCTTTTCCTATTATTTTTTAAATTAAAAAGAAAAACAATTATACACAAGATAATAAGACCAAATCTAAATAAATAATGTTTGACATTTCGGTAACAGCGTTGTTACTGAAACGTCACAAGTTATTTATTTGGATTTGGTTGTATTATCTTGTGTTTATAATCTCTAATACAAATTGTGTGCCTTATCAAAACCAATTACAGATATACAGTAAAACCCCGCTAATACGAACCCTGGATATAGCGAACCTTCCCTTATTACGAACCCACGGCGATTCCATTCCATTGAAAATATCATCGTTATAACGAACTTTGCGATTTTTAAAATAACGAACTACCCCTATAACAAACCTATTTTCAGTCCCAAAATGATAAAATCTATTAAAAATACTATGCTTATAGCGAACTTAAAATTGTGATTTAAAAAATTTTTAAAACAACAAAATTTTGAGCATGTTTCAGCTCACGGATCGCGATTTCAAAACAAAAAATTAGTGGGATTGTTTGTTTTTATTTCCATTCTATTTCTGCTGTATGTTGTATAAATTTTTACACATTATACTTTTATTTAATAGAATATCTTTGCATTCGACAATTTTGAAATAGAAGAAAAATACAAATGACTTCCAAAATAAAGAAAAGAAATAAAGAGTGGTGTTCTAAAAAAAATAGTGGCAGCCTGCCCTTTTAGAAGCGTTCTATATCAAGTTTAACCTAGGCTAAAAAATAATTCCAAATAATTTTAAAGCCAGAAATGGTTTGAATAACAGGTTAAAAACAAAATTTAGTATACACTTTAGAAGAATATATGGAAACTGGAATTAGAAAAAGAAAAAAAAAAAACAGTTCCCTTGTCTCATGGGCCACAAACAAATCGACTTATAAATTCTCAAAAACTACCACTACAGTTCTATTTTTAGAATGGAATTCTTGTTAGGTATATGACTCATTCAGGGTTCGCGGATATTCCCCCTGGCCGGCCGTTTTACCACCGATTTTGTGTTTGCTAATTGGCGTTTTTTTTTTTCGCAATTTTACCGATCGCGCTATCGTATCAACATGTTTCGCATCCGATTTTTCTGAATTGGATACTTTTGATTCATCCTCAATTGATTCAGAATACACAGAGCTTTATTCCTTTGATGGAAATAACCATTATTTAAGACAATTCTGTTTTTCAAATTTCACTTTTCACTTTCAAACAACAAGGTATTAAAGGCATTTTTTCAAATAAATATAGTATTATATGATTTGAGAAAGATGTTCTAAAATACTCTTATAACTTTTAAATATATAATTAATAATGTTTTGCCTAGGGGATTTGGCTTAATTTTTAAATAATACATAGGTTTATATATAAACATGTATGCTAATGATAAGAAGAACCTATTATCAAATGACTTCTTTTGATATTCAGCAATACTGTAAAGAAATAGGTCAATTTAGGGAATTAAAACAAAGTGACCATTATTAAGTGGCTGCCTTTTCCTGTTTGTATGGCTGTTTTTTAATTATACGGTCTAAAAATTTAGAAAAGTTAAAAAAATTGCCAAACCGTGGCTATAGTAAACCAAAAGCTCTGTCCCATTGGGGTTCACTATAGAGGGGTTTTATTGTATATTTTGGCCTGGCTAAACTTCGCTGCTCCATGTTACAAGGCTAATGCAGGATCACCCAAGCCAAGCTACTTTCGGGTGGTTTGATTGATACAAGTGAAGAAAGTTTCAGGTTCAATCCTTCTAAGCTGCAGTGTTTTTTTTACCTCAACATTCTGTGTGAATCACCTTTTTAACACTTTTGACCCAACGGCGCAAATTTGCATCCTTGCCAATTTTGTATCAAGCCCAAAGGATGCGAATATGCATCCTTGATTTTCACAATTAAATGTTGTTTTGAAAATAGAGCAATCCATAAATAAATCTTTAATTAAAAAGGCATATATTGGATCAAAATATAATTTATATTACCAATATTTCATTTGGTTTAACTCCAACCTCTATCGAGGTATTATAACATTTAATATTAATATGTTATAATACCTTGATAAAGGTTGACCTTCAGCAACTAAAATATGGTAAAATAAATTATATTTTGATCCAATATATGCTTTTTTAATTAAAAATTAAATATAAAATTACTGGCGGCTGACATGAATTCGCGTCCACTAGGATCTTGTCCCATACTTTCTTGTTTATCTGTCAGTAGGTTGGAGGGGATGCAGCTGACCTAATGTACCTGTTAAACATTGTATGAGACCACAGCAGCCCCTATTACCTGCCTATCTTTATTCCTTGTTTATTTTTCTTTGTTCGCGAGCTTTTTTTTATCACTTTCCTATCGCTTTTTTTCAGATAAAACCTATACCTAGTACATCTACCACTCAATATTATTTCAAATATGAAAGTTTGTTAGATGATATAGAGTATATCATTGATGTCAAATTCCTCTTTGTGTGAAGGCTGCTTCTTAGTTTATCATCCTAAGATATGTTATTGGCCTTTTCATATTTTATCTTTAAAAAATATTAAAGAAATGTGTAAATAGCTTATCAGATAATATCTACCTTTTATTTTAATCCACCCCCCCCCCTCCTCCCCCCCCCCCCTCCCCCCCCCCCCCCCCCCCCCCTTTACTCTATACTTACTTTCTATTTAGTACTTTGAGGGAATTTGTATTTTGTACAATTTGCATTAAAAAAATTAAGCAACATTTTAAAAAATAAAATGTACTATTTTTATAATTTTTTATTAATTATATATATATATATTTCAAACTCTATAGATTATATTAAAATGAAAATTTCATTTTTGAAATATTTTTTTATTTATAAAAAAACATTCTATTAACAACTCGATTTTCAAATGGCTAAGTGGACCATGCAACTCTGGAATGGTCCTTTCTCAAAGTGTTACATACCACCAATTAATGTGATGGCTGGCAGTGTTTATTGTAAATTTGTGGGAGGAATGTATTCCTGGGTATAAAGGCTTTTTTCTCTTGTTTAAGAGGGCATGACATTTTATATACAAGGTGAACTAATTAGTTTTCAGGACTGGGTAAAAATAAAATTTGTAAAAAGGTAAGGAAAAATTTTATACATAGTTAAATACTGGACATTTGATCACACCTGACTGAAAGCACAAGTCTCGTGGCGCCTGAATGAATTGGCAGCGTCACGTAGAAGCTGTCGCACTAAGTTCTTTGTCCAGTCTCCGTTCGGTACTTTGTTTGCTGTCAGCCATGTTTTGAACTCCTCCATGTAGTCTTCAATGACTTCCTTCTCGGTTTGAAGAGCGGTGCCTCTACGTGGCCGATATTTACGCTCGCAGCTTGAGATGTTGAGCTGTCACTGCACTCCACCATGTGATGAGACAAAGGCGGGATGTAAGGCTCAGTTGGTTTATTTGGTGCAGTGCTATATCCTGGTGGGTTATGGTCACCAAGGTCTGGTTCAATGCTGAACTTGTGGTCCTGTCCAGGAAGATCGTTAAGTTCTGGGTCTCGCTGGGCCAGTTGTAGGAGGGGTTGGAGCTGTGGCTAGACATTTTTTAATTGCCTGTCAAGATCTAAACAGGACAAAGGGTAAAAGATAACTGGCATATTATATTGCTGCTGCGAAACAGTTGTCAATGGTCAAATACAATTAATACCCAACCACTCTGTTACCGTTTCTTTCTGATAAACCTAAAAAATAAATAAGGAATAAACAAAAATAAAAATAATTATAATGAACACAATAAAATAAAATTTTATTTGGATATGGTCCTATTACCATGTGTTTATTATTCAAACTGTATTTAAAGCAGAGCTGAAGTGTGGTTGGGTACAGGTGGCCTCAAGGGAGACCAGGGAGATGCTGGGCCGTCTCTTCCAGGCCCTCCAAAAAGAGTGCCAAGGGGATCCTCACAACTCCTGATGGCCTCAGCCACCTGCAGCCTG
>CP092873.1:39279630-39291944 GCA_030710605.1 Cordylochernes scorpioides | reverse complement strand
ATCTCTAGTTGGTATATAACTGGGGGTTCTTTAGAGTCTTCTATCCACCAAAACCTAAAGAAGCGCAATCTTTATTTCGGATTTGGACCTGGTGAAACATTTAATCAATATTCCCGATAATCTTCCTTTGTCGAAATTTCAGTAGTACACCCGGTAGGAAATTAAGAAGATCACGTCCGGTCAGGAGGAAATTTTTCAGTGACTTCCCATGCCTTCGACTCGCAGTGTCGAATACCAATCTTAACTTTCACGGCTTGTTGGATGGCAGGTTCTGAAGTGAGGCAGAAACCACTCCGCGTGGACATGGCGGCTTCTTCTGAAGAGAGCTTTCTGGCGTATCCTTTGTCCACAAAGTGCGCGATCTCTCCTCCTTGTATGCTTTAGCAAAGGAAGAACCCAACGCATATTTCTTTTCAATTCTGTATAGGCGGCGTAAAGATATTTGTCTTCTGAAGCGAAGTTTCACATTCTCTTCCCTCCAGAGTAGTCCAGCCATCAATCATTTCCCACTTTTCTTGCCACTTCTGTAGTGTCTCACACGAGGCTCTGGTTTGAGATATCTAATTACAAAACAGAGGAGTTTAAAGGCTGGCTATATTGTCTCAAACCGATTGTACGTTAGACCCTCTGACCCCAACTTCCCACTCCGACAGCTCGCGACAGTTACCTATTACGACCAAGTTAAATTCAAAGGAAAAACAGGGTAACGTGGTAAGCTTCTTTAATAGAACACGACGAGCTTTCAGGCAGCAACTGCCCTTCTTCAGGTTTTTTACAAGTGTAGACAAAGAAGTGCCATATTTATAAGCGAAAATATTTACATATATACGCGCAAGGAATAAGGAATTTTACATACTGGAGATTGGAAAGGGGAATTTGCATATTTACAAATAAAAATAAAACAAACTCTGTGTGAGAAATAGAGGCAAAAACGGAGATAAAAATTAAATCTGAAGGCAAAACACGGAGATAAAAATTGAACCGTAAGTAACAATAAAACCCAGAAACATATCAGCGAGTGAGGCCGTAAAATATTGTATATTGCGGTGGGAGATCAATCTTCCGGTTAAAACTGGGAGTACAGTTGGACACCAGTGCTTCCAGAACCAAGCGTTGGTACTTGTTTCCAATATCCCTGTACACAGAAATCGTATCGTCTAAATTAAAGGAATGGTCGAAATCTGCCATGTGTTGAAAGATGAGAGATTTTCGATCTTTGGAACGTATATTACGGTTGTGTTCGCGGATTCTAGTGGCGATGGTTCGACCAGTTTCACCAATGTAGCATTGCTCACAATCGTTGCATGATATTTTATAGATGCCGTTATTGAGGGATAGAGGGTTAAGTTTGATTGAGCTTTTGGTTATGGGGTGCCGTAAGGATGCTTCTAGGGAAGGCGAATTTTTGAAAAATGTGCGAATACCGAATTTTCGTAAAAATAACGCGATATCAGAGTTCGTGGTCGAAAAAGGAAGGACACAGACGTTTTTATACAGCGGAGGTGTAACTTTTTTGTGGTTCGGAACGTAAAAATGGCGGTCAATAAAATTATGAGGGTAACCGGCGGATAAAAGATGGGTGTAAACGGTACGCTTCTCGATCGTTCTAAATAAGGCAAGGGAACAATGAGTGTATACCCGTTTGGAGAGAGTTTTTACCGTGGTGATTTTGTGAGAAACCGGGGCATGTGATAAAAAGTGTAAATAGGAGGGAGTGAAGTTAGGCTTGCGAAATACGGTGGTCTGAAAAGTGCCATTAGTGTTGATGACTAAAACGTCTAAAAACGGGATGCAATTAAAACAGGATGGGTTGTGAGTAAAACGGAGATCATGATGGTATGAGTTTAAAACCGTGAGTATGGGGAGATGGTCGGTATCACGATGGAGGCACAAAATGTCGTCAACGTACCTCGACCACATCTCGATCCCCAAATGATTATGGGAAACTAACCACCGGTCCAGATTAGACATAACAATCTCAGCTGCTATTGTGGAAAGAGGGCTGCCCATAGGGGAGCCTCTCATCTGTACAAAGAAACAGCCATTGAATTCTAAAGCATTCATGTCAAGGCAGATGGTGAATAGATCCAAGATGGTTTTTTGATCATTACTAGGAAGGGTGGAAGAAGAAAGAAGTTGCTCTAGGCCATCTATGATCAGAGAATGCGGGAGGCACAGAAAGAGTGCAACGATTGTGAGCAATGCTACATTGGTGAAACTGGTCGAACCATCGCCACTAGAATCCGCGAACACAACCGTAATATACGTTCCAAAGATCGAAAATCTCTCATCTTTCAACACATGGCAGATTTCGACCATTCCTTTAATTTAGACGATACGATTTCTGTGTACAGGGATATTGGAAACAAGTACCAACGCTTGGTTCTGGAAGCACTGGTGTCCAACTGTACTCCCAGTTTTAACCGGAAGATTGATCTCCCACCGCAATATACAATATTTTACGGCCTCACTCGCTGATATGTTTCTGGGTTTTATTGTTACTTACGGTTCAATTTTTATCTCCGTGTTTTGCCTTCAGATTTAATTTTTATCTCCGTTTTTGCCTCTATTTCTCACACAGAGTTTGTTTTATTTTTATTTGTAAATATGCAAATTCCCCTTTCCAATCTCCAGTATGTAAAATTCCTTATTCCTTGCGCGTATATATGTAAATATTTTCGCTTATAAATATGGCACTTCTTTGTCTACACTTGTAAAAAACCTGAAGAAGGGCAGTTGCTGCCTGAAAGCTCGTCGTGTTCTATTAAAGAAGCTTACCACGTTACCCTGTTTTTCCTTTGAATATTACAGCGTGGCGATATGATGTCTGACCAAGTTAAATGCAGCGGACTGAAGTCTATAGGATTCCGATTCTGACAATGCACTACGTACATGACGTCGAGGCCCCAGGAAGTTTTAGGTCAGAATCAAACAATACTCGGTAATCAGTGTCTAGCGCTGGGTCCGTGGAGCGAGCAAACTATCGGAGGAGGGAGTTGTGTGCCAGTATACGTTTCTCTGACTCACTGTTGTAACGTCCCGGTATTATCTAGACACTAATCTCGACCCCCAGTCCTCACTTCCTAGTCACTATCTAGTCACTACTCCCAAACCCACTTTCCACACGTGCCGGTACTATCCAGTCTCAATCTTGCAACATCGTTTTCAGAAGTGTCAGAATGAAGGGAAGTCAGGGAGCGAAGCTCCAGAACCTCTGTTACACACAGCAGCCTTGAGTTCAGATTTTATGGTCTACAAATTTATACTTTGCCACCTAATACCTTTTTTATTTTTACCTCCTTGCGGCTTGCAGGCATTAACTTCTTTTTTTTTTTTCAGTTTTTACTTTTATTTAACTCTTTTTCTAGAATAGAGTAAATATTAAATGATCATCCGTATTTACTTGCTGGAATAAGCATCAGACTTTAACCAATTACCAGATGAAGCGACTGTAGTCGGCAATACAAGATGCCAACTTTATATTTGCCAACTATTTATTGCTAACAATACAAAAACATCAATAACTCTTCCGTTGTTCCTTAAATCTCATATGTGAAACTACGAAAATAATATGTGCTTTATCAGCTCTACTTGTTGAAATAAGGTGTCACTATAAATATAATATTCCTTAAGTAGATAATAGGATAAAAGGTGCTCACAACATCTGACATGGTTATTTGTGTCAATTTGACCAATCAGTTGGTCCAAGTCCATATCATAACACTTCTGGCTAGCTGGCTGGCTTTAATTTAGTATTTAGTAGAAACGGAAAATAATCATTGTGAGTATCGTCAAGTAGGAAGTAGAATCAAAGGTTGACTCTCTCTTTCTTCAGTAGAGAGGGTTCAAGGCAGAGGTGACCACAACAAAGTGACAATATCGCTAAAAGAGTGAGCAAATTAGAATTAAAGCTGAAATATCTAAATTTATATAAAACTCTTTTACATAGCTTAAGTAAAATAGGGGTGGTAAGTCACTTCATATATATTCAGAATATACTTAAAATTAAATAAAATATAATGTTGGATAAAATCGCCTGGAGCAGTACAATATAAAAAGCACAAAATCGCGTGAGGCCAAGAATTTCTTTCAAATTTTTAAATTTATTTAACCGAGCTTTGGAACATGTTTTCCCTTCTACAGAAGTAAAAATGAGAACGTATATGAGGATAGATTGTTTTATATATATATGATAATTTAAACCAACAACCCTATATTATATAATACTTATAACAAGATTGTTATGTTGTATATAGAAACACATCTATAAATAATTATACGCATAATTGACATGTGTCCTTGCATCACCATATGTAATGTACTGAGGATGAATAAATAAAACTATATAATAGATTAAGAGCTGAGTTAAGAGCAAGATTTGAGAAGTAAATCACAAAGTAACTTCTAAAAATACAGTTAGCCGACAGGTAGGCGCCAGTCTCGAGTAACAGCGACACGTGCCGTGATGCAATTCTCTTTGTCCGAAGAGTTATATAAAAGGCTTAGCAACAGACAGTCAGGCTTCCAGTGAGTCTTCCGGTCAGCGTCACCCCTTGTCGTCTCCAAGGACCAACTCATCGACCATGTAAAACAGTAAGAAATCTACTATCTCCATCTTGCTCTTGGCTCGACTTTTTATCTATTCATGGAACTTTCCTTCTACAACTGTGTCGCTTCGTTTTTTATGTGTGGACATTCCCCAGTTTTCCACTCTGCCTCGACCACGACTGCCTGTACCCTGTGAGAACTGTTAAAGATCCTACAAGGTGCAGAGAGGTACTGGAAAACTCTCCACGCCCTGACTCTCCTTCGCGGTTACTACAGGTTTGACCCTCGGTTGCATCACCTTATTACAGAGAATCGACGAGGTACTACAAGAGTCAACCAGAACTTCAACATATTATTACAGTTAGTCGACAGGATAACCACAACGAAGGAGACCACAACGAAGAAGGTAAGAGGACTGTCCAGATAGAAAAAAGAGAAAGAGCCAAGATGGAGGAGCAAACCAACCCGTCCAACGATACAGCCGAACAAACTATCCCCAAACAAGAGACGACATTTGAAGAGGAGGAAACATCGCCGCCCCAAGATAACTCCGCAGACCCGCTGACACAGATCGCCGATGCCCTGAGTAAGCTGCTGGTCGCCCGATCTCCTAGGGAGATAGACGTGAGTCCATACGATGGTTCCTTTGAAGCCCAGAGCTTTTTCGACAACTTCGATGCCCAAGCAGACCGAGCTGAGCTGACCTATACGGATCGCCTACGCAAATTACCCTGCTACTTGCAAGGTAAGCCCCTCCAATATTTCCGAAGCCTACGGTTAGATAGGTTATTTTATATTGAAGCCCGCCAGAGACTAATAGACTTATTCCCAGCAACGACAGAAGCATCGTTTGCACGCTTTTTGGCAATCAAATTGACACCCCAAATGCCCCTAGAAGACTACTACCAAAACAAAACGGTTATGGGTATGAAACTCGACCTACCCGCCGACATTTTAATTGAGTCTCTGACCGACGGACTGCCCGTCGCAGACCAGCGATTAATCGCAACTGTGCAGCCAAACACCATTAAGGAATGGTTCGACATAGTATCAAGAATAAGAGGAACTCAGTGTGCCACCAGTGCAGTGTACCAGCGCCAAGTAGACAAGGCTCCACACCCAACCTACCACAACCCACCACCGCGGTACAACAACCAGCGGCCATCACGTGTAACGTACCAAGTTACACCTCCACCCTCGCCTTGCAAGTATCGCAATGCCATGCACTGGCACTCCCAGTGTGAACAACGGTTCCCACGGGACCGAACACGCCCAGTCTACAGCGCCAGACCACGCACAACCACTGTACCAGAACGTGGTACCCACACCCGGCCCAAGGTCCAATCTCCGAGCCATGTCCCCCAAGTCCAAGCTGCAAGCCAAGACGACTCTGCAAGCCCCGCGAGCAGCTCAACGGTAGGAAAACCTGAAACTTATTTTCGTTGAACAACTAATAATATGGACTGAATTGTCACCAAATGTGAATTTGCCCTTTTTAATAGACACGGGAGCATCTATAAACCTACTTAACTTAGATATTTTAAGAACCATAGAAAATAGATTACCATATAAAATTATTATCCATCAGTACAGTTTAACTATAAATGCAATAGCCCACAATGTAAATACCCTTGGATATATTTTTTTAAAACTTAAAATCGGTAACCTCACCTAAAAACTAAAATTTTTTATAGTAGAAGCTTCACTACCTTTTGGTATTTTATCTATTAATACCCTTAAAATATTTAAATTAATTATAGATTTTAATAATCTCCAAATTTATCAAAAGAATGATGCTCTCCCAACGCATGTCTATAAGTTCACCAAGTGCAAACAGGATTTATGTCCCACTCAACCGAGGGAAACTGATATGTTTACCACTTTCCCCTCGAACCAGTTCTGTTTACACGTGGCGGACTCTACCCCAATTATATGTTCACCCACTATATCTCCTACCTATGATATCGAGATTTCTATACCTTCTAATGCGGCACCTCAGTTAGAACATTGTCCACACGAACTCCACCGAATTCTATATGAATTCTCGCAAGTGTTCTCTACTAATAAATACAATGTACCCAAATTGAACATACCACCGGTAAAAATCAATACCACCACAGATAAAATAATAGCATTACGCCCATATAGAGTGCCACTACACGACCAACAAGAAATACAAACCCAAATAGAGCAAATGCTCCAATATGGAATCATTGCCCCGTCAGTTTCACCTTATGCCAGTCCCATAACACTTGTTACCAAACGTGACAAAACGAAACGTTTCTGTATTGATTACAGAAAACTTAATGAAATCATCGCTCCAGACGTACATCCTTTACCTTTAATAGAAACCATTCTTGACAAATTGTCGAAAGCCAAATACTACTCTTCTGTAGATATAGCATCCGCATATTGGCAAGTGGAAATAGAACCTAACTCACGTAATCTACTAGCTTTCGTGACGTTAGATAGTCAGTACGAATTTTGTAGACTTCCTTACGGATTTAAAAATTCGCCACAGATATACCATCGTGCCATAAACCAGGTCATGCAAAAATATAAACTAAATTTTGTTACCCATTACTTCGACGATTTCATTATTTTTTCTGACACCTTAGAGGATCATCTACAACACCTACAACAATTTCTAACGGTGTGTCAACACGAAAACATCAAACTCAATTATAATAAATGTTCATTTTAAAAAAAATATATAGATTTCTTAGGATACACTGTTACCGCAGGTACTTATGCACCGCAGACGCGCAACCTTGATACCATAAATGCCATCAAACCACCTACCAATCAAAAAACACTACAATCATTTTTAGGAGCAGTACAGTTTATAATAAGTTTATAGCAGATTATGCCCGCTTACGAGCACCTTTAAATAAACTACTTAAAAAGGATGTAAAATGGAATTGGGACCCAGACTGTCAACAAGCTTTCACCACTCTCAAAGAAAGTTTAACCAGTAAACCAGTACTACACTTGTATCAAGTCGGTTTACCATGCCGCCTTTATTGCGACGCATCCACCCAAGGGATTGCCGGCATACTCAAACAGGTACATCCAGACGGACAAGTACATCCTGTACAATATTTCAGCCGCGCCCTTAGAGCACATGAGAGAAACTACACCGTTTCCGAACTCGAGTGCCTCGCCATCGTCGAAAGTGTAGACAAATTCCGAATATACCTCACCGGTATAAAATTCACCATATACACAGATCACCAAGCTTTACAATGGCTTAAAACTATAAAAAAATCCGTCAGGCCGACTATTTAGATGGAGCCTGAGACTATCTACCTATAATTACGAAATCCACTACCTCAAAGGCAGTCAACAGTATGAGGCAGATTTACTCTCACGAAACCCCATTGTAGGATTTATCAGTACTGATATTATAAAACAGCATCAACCAACAGCATCCCCCTTCAACATTGATACAAACGGCTTACATACCATTACCCGAAAAGGTGTAACTAAAATAATAATTCCCGAAACCCTGCAACATACTCTCATGAACAAAGTTCACCAAGAATATAACCACCCAGGCATCTCTCAGATGACCCGCATAATTACTACCCAGTACTACTGGAAAGGTATCTCTAAATCTATAGAAAAATTTGTCAGATCGTGTCACACCTGCCAAATCATTAAAAGGCCCAAAGGTAAACCCTATGGTGCCCTCGGACAAATTCCACCACCTCAACAACCATTCGACTTAATCTCTATAGATACCATAGCTGGATTTTCGAAATATGGACACTCCAAGACATATCTACACGTAATAGTGGATCATTTAACGCGATATGCTTGGACCTTTCCATCGAAGTCCACCAGTACCCTAACGTACATTCAAACCCTCAAAAATGTACTACAGCAAGGATCTCCAAAACGTCTGTTATCTGACAGAGCACCCGCTTTTACCTCAGAAAAATTCCGTAAATTTCTAATAACACATGGTATACAACCTCTATTAACCACCAGCAATAATCCACAAGCAAACGGTTTAATAGAACGCTTAAATGCGACCATTACAGGCAAGCTCAGACTAGCTTATCTAGAAAATCCAAAAGCTTCCTGGACTCAACTAGTTAAGCGCGTCACTCAGACGTACAATAACACACCCCATTCTGTCACAAGTTTTCCACCTACCTACTTAATGTTCAAAGTTATCCCCCCAGATCTAAGAACTCATCTTAACCCATACCCCGAGATAAATATAGCTCGAGAGATAGCAAGCTCTCGTGCTCAAAATAAGCATAAAAAAGATAAAGAAACATTTGATAAGCAGCACAGAACACCACATTTCGAAGAGAATGATCTTGTTTTGGTAAAAAAATACAGACATCCCGACACAGGTAAATTAGCACCATATTTTACTGGACCATACAAAATAATTGAAATAATTTCACCCAATGTCGTTCGAATAGATCGCCCCAATAAACCTCTCAATAGAGACAGTGACACCATACATGTCAATAAATTAAAATATTACACAGAGGATGTTTTGTACATAACACCTCCACAGCCCCGATTCGTTCAACACCCACAACGATTGCCTCAAGATGTATATTTCATTGAATTCAATCATTTGACTCCAGATATCTTCGAGACGCAACTATTCCGAATTATACCGCCTACAAGCTCACAGCCCTTTTTACATTTAAGTCCCGGTATTTTCAAATAGGCAACAAAAGCACAACTAGAAGAGTAACTGTCCTTTCCCAAAACAAGTTAAAACTAAAGATTCCCTCCACTTCATCGCCAGTAGCCAAATTAGGTCACCGCACCGCCAACAAAAATAAACAACCCAGCTGCGTCGGTCGGCATCAAAGGACATGACACATGTTGATATTGACACCAGTTGCAGCCGCCATGTTAAAATGACACCTCCAGTTTCAGTACGCCTGTACCTTGGCACATCAGTATGCTAGACTTTCAAATAACCTGTCAATTATCAACTGATTGACTTACCAATCATTACCCAATTTACTTATTAATTTGAACTTTAATATTGAAATATTATAACACTTTATATCTTTAATTATCATTGTGTGTTTTACAACTTTTACATTGTTTTCACGCCCAGTGTGGAATTTTTTTTTGACGCAAAAGAAAAATCATTCAATTATAAGGCTTTTGGGTACGCTTAACGCTTTTAATACGAACAAACACGACATTACCGGCTCTCTCGTTAGGAATAAAAAAGGATTTAGCCTCTCATTTCTCCATATGTAACGCAATGTTACATGGAGAAAAGATCTGTTAAGTTAATATTTTAAATAATATTCCCCAAACGTAACAAGCCGGCGTTTGGGAAGGCTCACCTAAAAATTTTGCAGACCAACTGCATAAAACGCTCTGCAATCTTTTTAGCGCCTAAGACATGCACTACATATTACATGTACCCAAAGTCCCATCTTCCACTACAATGACATAATTTTAGGGATCAAGATCGCTCCCCGTCTGGTCTCACATAATATAATCGGGAAGATCTGGCAAAGACCAATTTCTCAGACCGGACCAAAGCGACATAGGGCCACATTGCCTCCCCGTAGGTCAAACTAAAGACATCAATAATCTTGGACCTACACCTAGACATTGTGTGTAAATATGTTCCCTTTTTTCAGGAACAAATATTTTTTGTTTTCTTTTAACTTTTCTTCCAAAGAGACAATTTTTGTTCCATTTTTCACTACTTAACATTTATCTAATCATTAGTAACCTTTAATTATATTATAACTTTGTATAAAATCTTGAATAATTATTTTTATTTTTTACTTTTCAATTATATAATCAAATTTTTATTCCAACATTATTTTAACAACTTTATTTTAACAATTTTATTTTTCATGCCATTATTTTAGTATGGCAAAACATTTAATTGTTTCAATAATCATTTTTAATTCATTATTATATTTTTTATATATTTTTTATCCGCAATCATATTTCTATCTTTTTATTCACTTTATTTTTGTTTAAATAACTTTAAGCAAAAATATTTTTGCTTACTTTATTGAATGGGATTCCAGTACTTATAGTTAAATAACTTTATTATATGACAATGTTTATCATCAACTATCGGGCATGCAACAATCCTACTCACTAACCACTTCCCTATATTTTTTCATCACTATCTATTTCAGCCATTGCTTCAAACCATCATAGAAACGACAGTACTGCTTGACAATTTTTCTTTTTGATTTCGTAATTCAACAAACTCTTTGAACACAGTTCCCCAGAATTACAAGTCTCGACTTCTGGTCTGAACACGTTTCAAAAGTTTATTTCATTTCATCCGCAGAGCACATCACCAACGCATGCACAAAGCGTTCACATTTTTCAATTTTCATTTTTTTTCAGCTCTAGCGGACCTAAATCAACCTTTGATTTCAAGTCAAGTCAGACCACCTACTGTCGCTACAACAATTCTACTTATCGCATGGCTCTACCACCCCTTTCAATCATATTAATTATTTTCTTCAACAACTTTTCAACCCAATAACCCTACAATTGTGACAAAGCACTGTAACCTTATACAGGATCGCGGGTGAAACATTGCCTAGGAAGACGCACAAGTCTATATCCTCGCTTTGCACCTGGATCTCAGTATTTGATTGTCTGTGCAACACTTACAATTGCATATTCTTCAACCCCTAACCCTTTCCAACGCCCGCCAACAATCTTTTAGAACATCATTTTTTTATTATCATTATTTTTTTTAGCAAACAAAGGTTTTATCTACAGTTTTCTTTTATAATGAATATCATAACTTTTAAATTGAACATAAGTTTTATTTTTATAATTTTCAGATATATCCCAATAAACATCTTGTTATAGCCCTTTACCCTCACAGTTTTAATTAATTAAAAGAAATTTTAATTACTTACCTGTGTTAGAGAGGCTTTACCCGCTTAAACCCGGATAAACCCTTTCACTCCCGGGGCCCGTCTATGATAATTTAAACCAACAACCCTATATTATATAATACTTATAACAAGATTGTTATGTTGTATATAGAAACACATCTATAAATAATTATACGCATAATTGACATGTGTCCTTGCATCACCATATGTAATGTACTGAGGATGAATAAATAAAACTATATAATAGATTAAGAGCTGAGTTAAGAGCAAGATTTGAGAAGTAAATCACAAAGTAACTTCTAAAAATACAGTTAGCAGACAGGTAGGCGCCAGTCTCGAGTAACAGCGACACGTGCCGTGTCTCGAGTAACAGCGACACGTGCCGTGATGCAATTCTCTTTGTCCGAAGAGTTATATAAAAGGCTTAGCAACAGACAGTCAGGCTTCCAGTGAGTCTTCCGGTCAGCGTCACCCCTTGTCGTCTCCAAGGACCAACTCATCGACCATGTAAAACAGTAAGAAATCTACTATCTCCATCTTGCTCTTGGCTCGACTTTTTATCTATTCATGGAACTTTCCTTCTACAACTGTGTCGCTTCGTTTTTTATGTGTGGACATTCCCCAGTTTTCCACTCTGCCTCGACCACGACTGCCTGTACCCTGTGAGAACTGTTAAAGATCCTACAAGGTGCAGAGAGGTACTGGAAAACTCTCCACGCCCTGACTGTCCTTCGCGGTTACTACAGGTTTGACCCTCGGTTGCATCACCTTATTACAGAGAATCGACGAGGTACTACAAGAGTCAACCAGAACTTCAACATATTATTACATATACATATCTACTCATTTACATATTTCAAAAGATTTGCATTCAAAGAAATATGAACA
>CP092873.1:39260183-39279530 GCA_030710605.1 Cordylochernes scorpioides | reverse complement strand
ACAAAAATATATAATTTTTGAATATATAGGAGTATATATATGCGAAACTGTAATTATTTAACTATGGAGGAAGTTTGTGCAAGAGCGACTATTTTGATATACAAATTGAAATAAAACCAATATACACTGCGACCAAAAAAACGAGAATGCAATGTATTAAACTATTAAAGGAATATATTGGTCGATACTTCTATTAATACTATTAAGTTTTTCTGATACTAATGCTTCTAATGTTAAAAATTGTTGGTTTTTTAAAATATATTTATTTGTAGGTGGCTTGGGCAAAGTTATATGAGTCTCCAGTGGAATTAATATGTTGGAAGATTAAGAGATCTATTGTCACGCTTTTTAATACATCTTTGATTTTCGGTTATACGGATGTCTATTGTGCGACTGGTCTTACCTACATTAACAGAATTGCCTTGTGAACAGTTTACTGAGTAAACAGCGTTAGTTTTGGATGATAAGGTGTCTGCTGTGGTTGTTAAAGTATTCCTGAGTTTTTTGTGCCTAGGTTGGGGGAACTCTTGCAAGAAACTATTCGTCTCACGATTTTGTACTTGAAACATAATGTCTTTATAATTTTCACTTTATTGTATATTACGTAGAGTTATCTAAATTCATTAATAAAACCTATAGTCTCTCTTGTGGACATAATTATTCTTTTCTCATAATTTTATTAATTTCTCATAATTATTCTTATTAAAGTAAAACTTTAATACGACCTATAACTGACTGTGATTGGAGAACTTTTCGTTGAATTGACCATTTTATCTATGTAATTTAAAAGTTTCAAAAATAAAATTAATTGCGGGTTATTCTGAAATTTGTATTTCCTTATTTTCTACATGACAATATTTTAAAAAATAAAGTAAATAGAAAAGACAAGTGGAAAGACTAAAATATAATATGGAAGAAATATGCAAATATGTTAATGTAGGAATATGGGGAGAGTGAAGGGACAAGAAATTTGGGAAAGAAAACATTTTAAGATTGTGCCATAAAATATTATGTCGAGAAAATGAAGCTGAAAACATAGAGCTGTACAAGATATCAGCACATATCAGAGATACTAAGATTGCGAATTAATTTTGAGACAGACGATCAAAGACCTGCAGAAACTCAGTATAATTTATTAATTATTTATTTTAAAACCTATTCTTTCGTTGCATTATATAGGGATATGGAGCTTTATTTCCTAATTATGTAAATACAAATTTTTTTAGCGGCGTGAGAGTGGTTAGATATTTGATGTTGACACATTCTTAGGCTTAATTATTCTTATAATTTTCCTTTTCATATGCGAGAGACGTGTTAAAGTTCTATACTCTATTATTTAGCTTAAGATTGTGGGATCCGAGAGATTTCCTTCCAGACCGCTGGGATAATAGACCACGGCGTCGGCGAACACGCAAGTGGGGCCTGGAAATAGTACGGATGGCCACCGCTGCGTGGCGCGGCATACCGGCGGCAGCCAATCAGAACCTTTCGGACATTCTAGGGTGTTTTTTTTTGTCTCTTTCTTTATTGTCTTTCTATATAAATGTAACTATAATGCGTAATACTAATAAAAACTAACTTCGAAATACTTTTTAAGCCATCCTAGACTTAATTAATCGACACACCACAAGATAAAACTTTAATAAGGCTTAGAACTGGTTGTCGTTCTAAACCCGTTCCTAGAACGTGCTAATGTTTTAATATGTATATATATATATATTCCCTAAATGTATAGGAATTTCAGTGTATCGTAATTTAAGAATGTACTCTTTGAATAATTTATATTTTTTCTTGTTGAGAAAAAATGGTCATAAAAGTAAAATCTCCAGAATATACAATGGAGTTGTTTGCGTTTGTTTTGTCCGTTAATTTTTAATTGATATAAAATTTTAAAAATATATATACATATTTCGACAATTCTCTCTTGAAATAAAATAATTTTTAATTTTACGAGCGTAAACTAGACTTCCCTCTTGTGAGAAGTTTTAAAATTGAATAAAAATTACAAAATACCTAATTATAAAAAATAAATATTTTAATATTAATTTCTTAAATAAAAATCACAGATGCTATGATGATAATTTATTTTTTTACAGAATATATATATATTTTTCTAATCCTTTCGGGTAGTGGGCGATCTTGCTCCAGGAACCTGGGTTATGAATATCTCTCTCTGGACGATCTATGGATAGGCTCCAGAAACCTGGGTTACATATATGTTATCTTATCCTAGAAAATAAGATTTTTAAAGAAAACTTCAGGAACCTGGGTTAACTAAATAAATAATAATTTTTATAAAAAATTATATATATATATTATATATTATATATAAAACATTTTAAGAGAGGGATTTAATTGAAATATTACTCTTTTAAATACTGCTCTTGAATTATCTAACGTCAAACGTGTGGAAAAAAAATTATACGATGGTTGTATTTCTTCAAAAGAAAAGTTTCCATCAGAATCTAACATTGAAAATAATATTTAAAATTATGAATTTAAACAGCCGAAAAAATGCCTATTCGAAAAATATTTTATTACAGCCGAGCTCTTTACTTCAAAAGGAATAGACACTGATTTTGTCCCTATGGTCTATATTTCATTTAGACTAGTTCAGAATTAAGCTCGAGGTGATACCTAGTCAAACTATTCAACCATAAATATTTAACCATATAAACAATACACCTCAAGTACATCCCAAAAAGAAAAAGGTAAACTTTAATTTTTGGGAATGTTGAGATATTTTGTAAATATTTGTTTGTTTTTTTTAATTGTATGTGCAATTATTTATATATTTAATACTGGATTGGTTGAAAGTGAGCCTCGCTTTCTTCAAAATAATATTAAAGAAAGTTCATGTTTTACACTACTGGTGTAAAAAGCGCAGATTAAGTTTAATTAATTTATCACATAACCAGTCTATGGTAAATAAAAAAAGCCAATTATACTACAAGGTATGGTAAGAAAGTTTGTGTTTGACCTCTGGTAAAAAGCGAAGATTGAGTTTAATTAATTTATCACATAACCAGCCTATGGTAAATAAAAAAAGCCAATTCTACTACAAAGTATGGTAATAAAGTTCGTGTTTGACCTCTGGTAAAAAACGCAGATTGAGTTTGATTTATCACATAACCAGCCTATGGTAAATAAAAAAAGAAGCCAATTCTACTACAAAGTATGGTAAGAAAGTTCGTGTTTGACCTCTAGTAAAAAGCGCAGATTGAGTTTGATTTATCACATAGCCAGCCTATGGTAAATTAAAAAAAAAGCCAATTCTACTACAAAGTATGGTAAGAAAGTTTGTGTTTGACTTCTGGTAAAAAGCGCAGATTGAGTTTAATTTATCACATAACCAGCCTATGGTAAATTAAAAAAAGCAAATTCTACTACAAAGTATGGTAAGAAAGTTCGTGTTTGACCTCTGGTAAAAAGCGCAGATTGAGTTTAATTTATCACATAACCAGCCTATGGTAAATAAAAAAAAAAGAAGCCAATTCTACTACAAAGTATGGTAAGAACGTTCGTGTTTGACCTCTGGTAAAAAGCGCAGATTGAGTTTAATTTATCACATAACCAGCCTATGGTAAATTAAAAAAAGCCAATTCTACTACAAAGTATGGTAAGAAAGTTCATGTTTGACCTCTGGTAAAAAGCGCAGATTGAGTTTAATTTATCACATAACCAGCCTATGGTAAATAAAAAAAAAAGAAGCCAATTCTACTACAAAGTATGGTAAGAACGTTCGTGTTTGACCTCTGGTAAAAAGCGCAGATTGAGTTTAATTTATCACATAACCAGCCTATGGTAAATTAAAAAAAGCCAATTCTACCACAAAGTATGGTAAGAAAGTTCGTGTTTGACCTCTGGTAAAAAGCGCAGATTGAGTTTAATTTATCACATAACCAGCCTATGGTAAATAAAAAAAAAAAAGAAGCCAATTCTACTACAAAGTATGGTAAGAAAGTTCGTGTTTGGCCTCTGGTAAAAAGCGCAGATTGAGTTTAATTTATCACATAGCCAGCCTATGGTAAATTAAAAAAAGCCAATTCTACTACAAAGTATGGTAAGAAAGTTCGTGTTTGACCTCTGGTAAAAAGCGCAGATTGAGTTTAATTTATCACATAACCAGCCTATGGTAAATTAAAAAAAGCCAATTCTACCACAAAGTATGGTAAGAAAGTTCGTGTTTGACCTCTGGTAAAAAGCGCAGATTGAGTTTATCACATAACCAGCCTATGGTAAATTAAAAAAAGCCAATTCTACTACAAAGTATGGTAAGAAAGTTCGTGTTTGACCTCTGGTAAAAAGCGCAGATTGAGTTTAATTTATCACATTATCAGCCTTTGGGAAATAAAAAAGTAGCCAATTCTACTACAAAGTGTGTTTTCTATTCGAATACCATCACAAGATCGGTTATGACTTGCTGCAGTCCAGGAGGATACTGAAATTGTACAAATATATTAAGACGCTGTTTATCTGTTATATAAATTAATACCCAAGTTAACATTATTTAATTATAAAACTATTTTAGAGGCGTAATATTCTTTTTTTTTTAAATAAAACAATTTCTACTGTCCTTACTGCGATGGAAAAATTAAATCGCAGTAAGGACAGTAGAAATTGTTTTATTAAAAAAAAAAAGAATATTACGCCTCTAAAATAGTTTTATAATTTGATAACAGATGGCGCTCTAGTACATCGTAACATTATTTAATTGGACGATTATAATGACATGTAAAATATTCTGTATTGATTAAAATAGCTCTAAAATCCGCCATATTTGATTAAGACACCGCTTAAGAAATTAGCAACTTCATTGATATGAGTCAGCATGAATTGTATAAAGATTAAGAAAAATGTTTTATCATAGCGTTTGAAATACACATTCTCTATATTTACATATGATTATTGCACGTTCTTATCTCTCTCCACATAATATTATACATAATTCAACTAATGTACATATTGAAAATATCAGACCTCCAGGGAAAACTGTCTTTTCAATAACATTTCGATTTTAGCCTTCGGGCACGTACGCCCTATTAGAGGAGAAAACATGGTATAATAATTCACCAATAGAACACGAGTTAAATATAATCAGATATTATTTTACATAATTTTATAAAAATGCTGTAGATATAAAATTAGGTATATAAATCGATGTTTTTATTACTTATGAAAATCCATAATATTTGACCTGTATGTTTGAAATTTGATAGGAGGGAGGAGTTATTTTTGGATGGAGCCACTGTGGGTCATAATTTCGACTTGGAAATATGCAAATAAGCTAAATTTCTTATGCAAATAACAGCATATTTTGAATCGAAAAAATGCTAATAATAACGCATTAATATTTTATATTACAGTTCTAATGAGAAAAATACAAATTGTTGAAGAACGCTGACATAGCCAAAGTCGGTTAATTCTGCTAGCTAAATCCTGTTGTAAATATAAAAGTAGCCAAACAGTTGGAGTTGTATACAGGATTTAGTTGGTTGGAATATCGATAAAATATATATTGTACAGTATAACCTCTCTGAACACCTGGTTTTAGAGCCAAAGTTTCCTTTAGGGAGAAATGTCCTTTTACTAGAGAGCGCTAAAGAGTAAAACTGGTGATTTTGGCGAATAAAAAAACTGTCCTTTGTAGAGTGAGTCCTCTAGCGAGAGTATCCTTTCATGGTGGTTCTACTGTATTATCACGTAGAAATTACGGAAAGAAAGATAGCAGAATGACACGGCAATTTATTTAATGAAAAAAGATGTAAATATTTTTTCTTTATTTGGCTAACCCAGGTTATCGGAGCGTATATAAGTTGTTATATAAAAGTGTAAATAGCCAGGACACTCGCAAGTTGTACTCGAACGTAACACCTGTAAACTGAGACAAAATAAATTATGTAACCCAGGTTACCGGAGCGTATAGAAGTTATGTAAAAAGTGTAAATAACCAGGACAAGGTGACTCGCGATCTGTACTCGAACGTAACACCTGTAAACTGAGACAAATAAATGATGTAACCCCGGTTATCGGGGCGTATAGAAGTTATGTAAAAAGTGTAAATAGCCAGGACAAGGTGACTCGCGAGCTTTGCTTTAATGTAACACCTGTAAACTGAGATAAAATAAAGTAACCCAGGTAATCGGGGCGAATAGAAGTTGTTGTGTAAAAAGTGTAAATGGCCAGTACAAGGTGACTCGCGAGCTTTGCTCAAATGTAACACCTGTAAACTGAGATAAATTAAAGTAACCCAGGTTACCGGAGCGTATAGAAGTTGTTGTGTAAAAAGTGTAAATGGCCAGTACAAGGTGACTCGCGAGCTTTGCTCAAATGTAACACCTGTAAACTGAGATAAATTAAAGTAACCCAGGTTACCGGAGCGTATAGAAGTTGTTGTGTAAAAAGTGTAAATGGCCAGTACAAGGTGACTCGCGAGCTTTGCTCGAATGTAACACCTGTAAACTGAGATAAATTAAAGTAACCCAGGTTACCGGAGCGTATAGAAGTTGTTGTGTAAAAAGTGTAAATGGCCAGGACAAGGTGACTCGCGAGCTTTGCTCGAATGTAACACCTGTAAACTGAGATAAATTAAAGTAACCCAGGTTACCGGAGCGTATAGAAGTTGTTGTGTAAAAAGTGTAAATAGCCAGGACAAGGTGACTCGCGAGCTTTGCTCGAATGTAACACCTGTAAACTGAGATAAATTAAAGTAACCCAGGTTACCGGAGCGTATAGAAGTTGTTGTGTAAAAAGTGTAAATGGCCAGTACAAGGTGACTCGCGAGCTTTGCTCGAATGTAACACCTGTAAACTGAGACAAATAAATGATGTAACCCCGGTTATCGGGGCGTATAGAAGTTATGTAAAAAGTGTAAATAGCCAGGACAAGGTGACTCGCGAGCTTTGCTCGAATGTAACACCTGTAAACTGAGATAAATTAAAGTAACCCAGGTTACCGGAGCGTATAGAAGTTGTTGTGTAAAAAGTGTAAATGGCCAGTACAAGGTGACTCGCGAGCTTTGCTCGAATGTAACACCTGTAAACTGAGACAAATAAATGATGTAACCCCGGTTATCGGGGCGTATAGAAGTTATGTAAAAAGTGTAAATAGCCAGGACAAGGTGACTCGCGAGCTTTGCTCGAATGTAACACCTGTAAAGTGAGACTAGGGTTTTACCCGAATAAATTTTCCCCCGAGTGCGTATGTATAAAAATGTTTCATTGATATATTGAGATACTAAAGATAACTTGATATATTGAGATACTAAAGATAACTTGATATATTGAGATACTAAAGATAACTTGATATATTGAGATATACTAAAGATAACTTGATATATTGATACTCTAATGATTTTATGATACTCTATTGATTCTATAAAACGTGTTGTATATGATAAATTTATCATTTTAAAGAGAGAGAGATACAACTAACAACTTTATTGACTCCTAGTCAACAGCAAATAGTAAATTTAGAGTAAAATAAAAATACAGTATCGAAGTAAAAATAAAAATAGAAAATATTCACACGAAAGACGAAGCCTTCTCTGAAGAGGGCAGCTTGATTTGCGTCACGGGCTTAGTAGAGTGGAAGGATGGTGCAGTCTTGTCTTGGATATGGATGTCAGGAGCCGCTGTTGGCTCAGTAATGGTCATGGAGGGCTCTGGTCGTAACGGCAACTGGCTTGTGCTCAGTGCTAGAACAGGAGGCTCAGGGGTTGGAGTATCCTGTGGATGGACAGCGATGTTCGCCCCGGGCGAAGACGCGGCAGGGCTGGAGAGTATCAAGGGGGTCTGCTTGATGGGTGCAGATATCTCCGTGGCTGGTGTAGGAAAGGCAGAGTTGTTGGAGGGCGTAGGCTTGGAGAAAGGAAATTTCGACACCGGGCCCTGTCGGGTGTCCTGATGACGTTCCCCATTGATTCCCAAGGGGCAGGTGGCTCACCGATGTCCTTGACGGCGGTGGCATTTACTACCCTGATTCTTTACGTGATAGCAGGCGTCGATTCACCTTTCGAGACACGACCAGCTTGGCAGGGAGCTGGTGGAATTTCAATCCTTCATTTAGAAGGATGAAGGCCTCCCTGTTGCCGGTGGTCCAGGTGTAGCCACCACTCGCCACTGCCTCATAGGTCAGGGAGACAACCCTGCAGTAGGGCCGCAGCGCCGAGACAATGTCTTCATACCTTATAGCGATTGGGAGGTTCCCAGCCACTATTTTCTCCGCGCATTTCCTGTAATCCAAAATCTCGAAGTTCCTGCAGGACCACTCAACCTCTGTGTTCCCCTAACCCCCCTACAGTCCCGATTTGGCCCCCTGCGACTTCTTCCTTTTTGGAAAGCTCAAAAAAAAGTTAAAGGGTCGGAAATTTCAGAGCATAGAAGAGATCAAAGTGGAATCGAAAAAGGCCATGAAGGCGATCCCGAAAACAGACTACCAGAGGTGTTTTGCCGACTGGAAAAAAAAGGTGGCTGAAGTGCATCGCGGCCAACGGGGACTACTTTGAAGGCGACAAATTGAATTTGGTAGAATAATAAAGTTTTTCAACTAATGAGCAAAGTGTCGAAACCTTTTGATCAGAGTAGTATATCTCAAATATATTTATTAAAAACAAAAATTTTGATTTTTCGACAAAGCTAATCGCCTATCTTCTAGAAAATCAAACTTCTTGTAAGCTAATTATCCGCGTGATGGACGAGAAGTGTTGTTTATATAACATAGGTTTGTGTGACCAAAATATATAGTGTTATCAATAATATCCAGGATTGCTAAATATTTAAAGAAAGACAAAAGTTTAATAAAGTTTTATTTGAAACTAGCGGATTTACCCGGCTTCGCCCGGGTTTTACCCGAGTAAAGGTTTGTCTAACGAACATTTGTTAAAACAATTCTCTATAAACTTATATAAAAAAAGATATATTTTGATAATTTGAAACTCGTAAATTTGAATCTCTCGATAAAGTGAACATTTTTTTCCCGGTCCCTGTGTGCCGTGTCATCCTGAATTTTGTCTTTCCTAATTTTCTACATTACAAAATCATCGTTTTATCTAGTGAACATTTTTTCCCGGTCCCTTGAAAAATACTCGATAAGTTGAATAAAAATCAATATTAATTGGTTCCCTCGGTAATTGGAAGTTAAAGGAATAGTATCTTTGCCTTGGAATTGTATCATTATTCTTCTCTCAAATAAATTGCTGTGGCATCCTGAGAAATCTTACTTTTGATAAATAATCTTTAAGATAATAAACTCAGTGATAATAAAACTTATAGATAAAAATACTTGTTAACATCGTCGCAATGGGGGCGCTGCTTGCGAGTTAAATCTACAAATCTGCAAATAACTAAGGATATTCAAGATATTCAAGAAATTATTTTTCAGAAACCTTCCCAGTACTAATCTAAATAACTTCCCAAAGTTTCATGGCGTTCCAATGAGTGGTTTGGTCAGGCATAAAGGACACACACACACATACATTCATTTTTATATATATACTAGACGAATGACCCGGGCAACGCCCGTGTTTTACCCGATTGAATGTTTTTATTCCAATACTATTTGTTACAATTATAAATGTCGTTCCGCCAAGAGATCAACACCATAGAGGTCCGTACGTCGCTTGACCTCACGGACAATACAGCAGCTACATTATGTCCTCACTTCTTTTTTCTAGATTTGATTCATTTTGTCTCCTCTCTTATTGTAAAGACGTTGCTGTATCACCTCATAAGCATAAATAAATAAAACAATTATAAATTGGAGCCGTGAATGTCTTTCTTGTGAAACGTCCCGCTCCAAACTTTACATGTACATTAGGTCCGCTAGAGGCGCGAGCGAATTGACTTTTTGTAAATATACATGATTATAAAGATAGAAGCTTCTATAGAAGATAATGATCATAATGATGATGCGCGCGCATCCGTGACAGCGATGGTAATTGAGGAAAGACGGTCGTGACTATATATGTTGATAATAATAAAATAATAATAATAATATAATAATAATAATTATTATTATCATTAGATAATGATAATGATCATAATGATGATGCGCGCGCATCCGTGACATGAGGAATTGAGGTGGAAAGACGGTCGTGACTATATATGTTGATATAGATTTCTCAAAATAATCACCATCACTATCTATACACTTGTTCCATCTTTTTTTCCAGATATCAAAACACCTCTGAAAATCCTCATCTTTCAGGCTTTTCAAAATATTCTTCGTATTCTCCTTTATTTCAGGTATGAGTCAAATCGACGTCCTTTTAAGACTTTTTTTAGGGTAAAGGAAAAAATCGTTGGGAGCAAGGTCAGGAGAATAGGGTAGCTGGGGTAGTAAAGCAATTCCGTGTTTAGCCAAATAGAGTTGTACAGTGACGGCCATATGTGGCCGTGCGTTGTCATGATGCAAGAGCCAATTTTTCTGATGCCATTTTTCGGGTCGTTTCTGACGCACAGCCTCCCTTAAAGGTCGCAATACATCTAGTAATGTTAATTAATGGTCTGACCCTCGGGCACGAATTCATAGTGTACAAATCCCTTTGCAATTCAGTTAGTGTATAATAATTATAATCATTTTTTTTTTACTCTCTAAAATATCTAAAATTTTTATTTGTCTAATTTTAGGCTCTGACAAATGCTCTGGAAAATATTCCAATGGATTTTCAGTAGTTTTGGTGGAGAAGTAGAAGCAAATTCCAGTTTAACTTCCAAATAATAGATTCAGTTAGTTTTATTATTTACTAGCGGATGTACCCGGCTTCGCCCGGTTTTTACCCGAGTAAAAGTTTTCCTAACGAACATTTGTTAAAACGATTCTAGCAAACATCCAATTCCTACCGAATCTATACTTGTCAAGATAACTTTGTTTGACACTCTGCTCCACCAAGCTGTACCCGTTCACATGTTGCTGAGTATGAACAAAAAGGCAGTTTTTATACCTTATACATAATTTATTAATGATCAAATATATAAAATACATCAAAATGAAATTTAACGATAAAATATCCCTATATATTCGTCATTTGAATATAACATATGTAAAAAACATAGATATACATAGTTGATGGTAGAAAAAAACATGCTTCTTCATTTGTGATATCTATATATATATAAAAATCAATGTTTGTATGTTTGTTTGTTTGTATATCCGGTATACAAATTCGCAGTAGTTCACTAATTCAAACCAAATGTTCCATACATAGGTAAAATAATACGGGGAAGACGATAGGCTATTTTAAAATATATATAAATCAATTATTAAAACTATATATTCAAATTATTCTACTTAGCTCGCGAGCAGCGCCTCTAGCGGTGAAGATAGGAGGTAATATCAGCTGACCTAATGTACATGTAAAGTTTGGAGCGGGACACAAGAGTGACATCCACGGCGCCAATTTATAATTGTAGCAAATAGTATTTGAATAAAAACATTCAATCGGGTAAAACCAGGGCGTTGCCCGGGTCATTCGGCTAGTTAAACAATATTGCAAACTAATTTCCATTGAACAATAATTATGTAATTATTAAATATCATCATGAAATGAGTGATATTTAATGGTTGATGGTGAACTTTATCTTAGTAGTGCTAGAACCACAACTCTGATTTAAAAATAAAAATTCAAAAACATTCCGAGGATATATCTAATAATTTCCCAAATTTTAACGGCGATTGGAGGTATGGTTTTTGAATCTATCGAGTATATACAGACAGAAACACATTCATTTATATATATATTCTTTATTTCGACTTAGAGCGCTATGTCCCCCTAGGGACACTTGCACTTTAAAGATAAACAAAAATTTTGAAAGAAAAGAAAGAAAGATATTTAAAATATGTACAGAAATAGTATGCAAGTTAGTTAGATGAAAAGGTAAAAAAAAATCAACACAATTGATATATGTACAAAGGGTTGGTATGCAAATTTAGTTAAATGAAACCAAATTGTAAAGTATTGTGTGTATTTTCGAGAAAAGCAATTTACATATTTAAAAAAGTAATATTTATATAGATTTCGTAAAAAAGTAAAATTCAAATTTTTCATATTAAATATATTTAAGATAATGATGTTATTAATTTATTCATTAAGCATTAACATAGCTTTGAATAAAGTTAAAATACGTTAAGATTCTGCTTGAGTGGATGTTTGGTCAAAAATATTGTTTTAACAAAAATGTAATTATCCTGAAAATAGAGGTTGCCTGGCCGGCATTCATATTTCTGTATAAAATACACTTCAGCCAGTTAAGAGTTTTTTTATTTTCTCAGCGTTTCAACAAAAATCTTTTGTCTTCGTTTATTTTAATGTATTTATCCTTACGAAGACAAACGATTTTTGTTGAAACGTTGAGAAAATAAAATAAAAACTCTTAACTGGCCAAAGTGTCTATTTTTTTACAGAAAAATGTAATAATTTACTTATAGAATTATTATTTTTAAATAGCCGAAAGGGAGCTGAGCAATACCCGTGTGTATAAAATAAAATGCTTTTTTTAAATAATATAAAATTATTACAATTATTACCCTGAGTTCTCTCTGAGAGAATGTTTGCCCAATGAATAATAATTATAATTGTATTATGTATTTTATCGCTCAAGTGTATGTGTGCGAAATTTATTTGAAAATAGAACATAAAATAATGATGCTAGTTTTAATAGTACACATCAATTGGAATCCTCAATAGAGAGTAATAACGAGAGAGTCATATATAATTATGATTTTTTTTTGCTTATCCCTAGTGCACGTGGTACAAACCATGATAATCATGGTGGGTGGAGGTATGCAACTGCTTTTACTGTAAGTGCACATGTCTACACATTTGAAAAGCAGTTCGACTTTGCACTTAAAAATGTGCCAGAGCCCCATTTGGTTACTTGCACTCGCTGGTGGGGTTTGACTTTTGCAAGAATCGGGGGCCATTGAAGCATTTTTTTAATCATAAAAAAGTGCCCAATGTGGGATTCGAACCCGGGTCATCGCGGTCGAAAACCAACGATTTAGACCAACCTTCCATCGACCCCACATTATAATAAACCAGCCGAATGACCCAGGCAACGCCCGTGTTTTACCCGATTGAATGTTTTGATTCAAATACTAATTGTTACAATTATAAATTGGCGCCTTAATTAATTGCATATGTTAGTTAATAACTATAGCCTATGTGCTTTATCTGTCTATGTACTGTTGGCTTCCGTAGGCGTCTCTTACTGGGAAAAAGAAAGAGAGGATTCCATTTGGTTATTATCTAATATATGCATTTATTTAGGGAGCGACCCGCTCCAACACAATAGTTACATAAATAGCGAGTGGGGGGGGGGGGCAAAGGTGGCGTGACCGTAGCCAACCAATAGGAGGGCGCCATTCCAAAAAAAAAAGCAAACGGTGACAGAGAGAGAGAGAGATGACTGATTAGGAGATGAGGAAAGACGCTCGTAACTGTATATAGAATAACACGCATATGTTAAATAAAGCTATATTCGTCTGGAAAACATTCACTAGTGGAGAAGCCGGGCAAAGATAGGTCATTAAGTGTCAGTATATAAGTGCAATCCAATGGATTTCTTTAAATATTGTGTTTTTTCTATTTATTATAAATCTCGGACTTTTTGAATATTGTACAAATCAACCCTGTGTGCCGCTAGATGGACCTGGCTCCTGGAACGTGCGAATTTCACCCCACGGCCTATCCCATCGAGGACTACCACAGCGGGGATGTCATCTGTTCCTATTGTGGGACTGTTCTGATGGACAGGGTACTGGACGCAGCTCCCGAGTGGCGCAACTTTGAGGACGGGGAAGACAAGAGCAGAGTCGGAGGTCCCTCTGAGAACGACGTGCCGTCCAGCCTTCTCACTGGGGTCCAGAAAATCCCAGGGGGGTCTCAATACCAGGCCCTCGCTCCCTCCCATAGGGACAGGCAGCTCTTCAAGTCCTACAAGGAACTCGAAAATCTCGGTGAACGTCTTTCAATATCTGGCGAAGTCATCGACAGAGCCAAGGCACATTTCAAAGAAATGTACAGCAAAAAAGAGCATAATATTCAGATCAATATTCTGGTATGCACCGCTCTTTATTCTGCTTCCCAGATATGTAACTGTCCTGTTTCCTTACAGCAAGTTTGTGATTTTATAGGCGTCAAGACGAAGCTGGTAGCAAAATATTCTCATAAATTCTTTGGCAAACAAATCCCGGAATCAAACATTTCTGGCTTGGTATATAGAATTTGTGAGGGTTTGGAAGTAAATTACAAAATCAAAAGAATGACTGAGGAGGAGGTGAATGAACAAAAAGATACTTTGTTTGGATGTAAACCCAATACAATAATTGCGGCCTGCATGCTTAAGGTCTCTAAAGGCAAAGTGAATATCGATACTCTAGCAAATCACTTCAAGATTACTCAAAATACAATCATGAAGGCCTACAGAAAGATCACCAAAAATACATCTGATTTAAATATTCATCAAAATTATAACTCATCATTATTCTCAAATAAAACCAATTCAATTATAAACCAATTTCAGCAAGTTCCATCTTCTGCTAGCACAGTATCTAATGCGCCACTAAAGATAATGGCAGTTTCGAATCAACCTTCCACCTTGCAGACTAGACCCTCCACATCGACAATCCCAAGTCTTCTTGTACAGAATCCCATTGTGTTGAAAGCAGGAAAACAAACAATGGTTCTAACGCCCCAGTCAACAACAAGTCCGACTTTCCTAACAACAAGTTCAACACAGCATCGACCCTTGTTAATTAAACCTTCAGCTATTCCTTCTACACAGTACCTATTACCGGCTCAAGCTTCAAACTCTTCCACACAGAACAGGACTTCAGTACCGGTAACAATCCAAACTTCGAACCCAACTATTGCTTCACAAAAATCCTCCAAATCAATCATATTTACACCTGCGAATTCAGCATTTCCCACACCGATCCTGAGATCAACCAATCAGACACAGAACACAACATTAAATTCCTCTTCGATTCCAATCAGTTCCACACAGAGCCGACCCTGTGTTGTATTAATAAAGCCTTCCAATAATATTTCATCGTAGACACTTATCCGCTGTAGATACCACACATAACTGTGAATATTGCTACTGTATATAGATATTTTGCTACTGTATATAGCCATTTTATTGACATCCCACCATAGGTGTTTGTATGGCAAAATAATGCACCTAATTTATATACGAACAGTACGATGTCAATAAAATTTAATTTAAAATTATTTTTAGAACTATGTGCGTCGTTTTTTTTTTCTAAACATTGAATATCATTATATTTAAAAATATATTTCAAATATATATACAGTGAAACCGCTCTGTAAAGGACACCTAGTTGCAGAGCAAAATTGTCCTTTATAAAGAGGTGTCCTCTTACTGGAGAGGTGCTAAATCGTAAAAATGGTAATTTTGACAATGAAAACTGTTCTTTGTAGAGAGGTGTCCTCTCATGGAGATTTTACTGTATATAAGGCTTGGTGTCACAATTACTGATGAAGTGTCAAATAATGGCCTCTAATGACCTATATTCTTGGACCACCGCAACGCAGAGTGAGAAAAAAAGCTTTTGTACTTTGTTATGTTCTCGTCTTGTAGGATATGTTCGCAGTATAAAGGCAGTCCTGGCAACTATTATAACTCTCTTATTAGAGCTCGCCTCAACTACTGACAGCTTCTGGGGCGGTCGCTCAACCGAAGTTTTAGTCAAATTACAACAATTTTAAAAATTTATTCCGTAAAAGTCTTTCATCGAATAGGTCGCTGTTGGGAGGTATTACACTATAACAAGTACGTCGAGAAAGAGTTGAAAATAATGATAATAATAATTGATTACAAAGTGGTACCTCGCTATATGACCCTGAACTGTCCCTGCTGTTTGTACCGAATAGGACGTATACCAAAACATAATTTCTCTTATTAAAGGTAAGGAAAATATAATTCATCTGTTATTAAAAAAAAAAACTCCTATTGATATTTACCTCGTGAACTAGGCTTCACATACAATCAGTAAATTTTGGAACTAGCACCATCCACGATATCTTGAACGGGTCAATCATTAGATGTGAGAGTGGTGAATTCAATTCTAGGACCTTGACTAACTCGTGGATTGAAAATCTACCGGTTCAAAGGTGTAATAAAGGTTCCTTATTGTATATTATGATACTTTATTAGCGCGCCATCTTTCATGAGAATTCGAAACTACTGTATTATAGACGCGTATGGTTCTTTTTAAAAATTTAACATTTTCTACTGCCTTACTTCAATGAAAAATTGTGGGAGGGTTCAGCACTGATGAACCTGGCCCTCCCATTAATTTTCTATTGCAGTAAGGGCAGAAGAAAAATTGTTTAATTTTTAAAAAGAATCATACGCGTCTATACTTTTTTGCTTATCCCTAGTACACGTGATACAGGCCTTGATAATCATGGTGGGCAGAGGTTGACGACTGCTTTTACTGTAAGTGCACCACATGTCTATACATGTGAAAAGCAGTTCTACTTTGCACCTACAAATGTGCCAGAGCCCCGTTTGGTTACCTGCACTCGCTAGTGGGGTTGGACTTTTGCAAGAATCGGGGGTCATTGGTGCATTTTTTTTTTTCAATCAGAAAAAAAGTGCCCAATGCGGGAATCACAATCAGGCCATATAAATCTCGCTGAAGAATAAGGAATAAGTCGAAAATTAAATTTCGACAAACAAATACTTTTGACAGACGCGGAAAAGAACGTTGACAACGAGAATATTGTAACAATTAAAATTTTAATAATATAATCATATTTCATATCTACATATAATACTACACACACACACACACAAGGGGGGGGGGGGGGATAAAAGTTGTTGGTATCATATTGATGCATTGTAGTAAGGTCTAAAGAGATAATATTTAAAAAAAGAAACACATTGGTTCCAAAATCAACGTTACTAGGTGCCGCTTTAAAGGGCAACCTATCTTATGATATTTACAACAATGAATGATATGTGAACGTGATTCACATATTAAAACAGTGTCCAATACGGGATTCGATCCCGGTTCATTGCTGTCGGGAATCGAGGGTTATAACCACTCCTCCACCGATATTTTTGACTTTATCTAAACTCATTTTAAATAGGTTTACGAATTTCATTTCACTTGAAAGGGAAGACACCTTATCCATATATTGTTGCACTGGGCTGCGGTTTGGCAGATTCTTCAGTCTTGAGTCTCTCCTCAGACGTGTCTTGCATCTTTCCAGAACGTGTCTCAACCATCTTGCAAGATTAAACCAGTCAATAATAAGACAACTATATATTTAGGTAACACCTAGAATATCTCTTTGTTTATCATATCAAAGTTTAAAGCAGGTGGGGTATTTAGTGTATCAAAATACAAATGTTTTATAGTACATAATATTTTATAGTATTAATCTGTTTTATAAAATGAATAAATATATAATTTAAATTTTAAATATATTAAAAATAATATTATAAATAATTTTTAAAATACGCGCATTAATCATGATGCAACACTTCCCCCTCTCCAGAGGTCGTCACGTCCTCGTGAGTGACCTCATCAATTCTTTCAAAATAGGGTTTGAGTCTTGAGACATGGGCAATCAATGGGTCTTGGCCAGGATTATCTTTCGGCTCAATTAAGTAATTTACGTTGGATAGCTTCTTTAATATTCGATATGGGCCAAAATATTTTCTCAATAGTTTTTCACATTTTCCGATTTTCCTGACTGGTGTCCAAACTGCCACTAAATGTCCTGGTTCATAGATTCTCTCGTTGTGTTTTTTGTCATAGTTTCTTTTCATTCTTTTCTGAGTCTTCTCTGTGTTGTTAATGACTACCTGTCTCGTCCTTGCTATTTTATCTAAGTAATTTTCTGTATATTCGTCGTAATCGTCCATGTTACTTTCCGTTGGGATATTCTCGTCGTCTAAGAGGGACATGGGCTCCCTCCCAAACAACAGGAAAAATGGAGAGTAGCCTGTGGTTTCTTGAATCGTGGTATTATACGCGTGGGTGATAAAAGGGAGGATTTCGTCCCAGTTCTTCTGATCCGTATTCACATACATGCTGATCATATTGATTAAAGTTCTATTTAGCCGTTCCGTTAGTCCGTTAGTCTGGGGGTGGTAGCTCGTCGTGAAGCAATGTTTAATTTTGCACATTTTCATAACCTCCTTCATCAAATTGCTAGTGAATTGTGAACCGCTGTCGCTGATAAGAAATCTTGGAGCCCCGTGACGTAAAAATATATGTTCGATTAAAAATGTAGAGACTTCTTTCACTGTCGCTTCTGGTACTGCCTTTGTTTCAGCATACTTGGTATAATAATCCGTCAACACAATTATCCATTTCCTTCTTCTTTTCGTTGATGGCAAGGGGCCAACAAAGTCAATTCCGATTCTTTCAAAAGGGTAGTTAGCTGGGGGAATAGGTTGTAAAAGTCCAGATGGCAACTGATTTGAACCTTTCCGACTTTGGCAAAGATGGCACGTCTTTACAAATTCGGAAACATCTTTCAGCATGGAAGGCCAAAAGTATTTATTCTTCAATCGGTATGTGGTTCTGGCGACGCCCAGATGGCCATTCAGCATATGGTTGTGGTATTCACTCATGATATCCTTCCTTCTCTTCTTTTGCACTACCAGCAACCATTCTCTACCTTCAGGATTTGGATTTTTCTTGTAGAGACACCCATTTTCTTCTTTAAAGTTCTTGTAATTGAACGCTTGTTTACACTAAGGTTCTCCTTAATATTCTCAATAAAATCATCCTTTTCGTCTATTATTTGATTCAGAAATAGTCTTTCATTATCCTCGTTCCATTCGTTGTCTGGTAAGGGTCCTCTAGATAGACCATCAGCGTCCAGATGTTTTTTTCCCGATTTGTGTATGATTTCAAAATTATATTCCTAAATCTTCAGTGCCCATCGTGCTAGTCGACCGGTCGGATCTTTCAAATTCGTAAGCCAGCATAGTGCGTGATGATCAGTGACGATTTTAAAGTGCCTTCCATATAAATAGGGCCGTAATTTTGATATCGACCACACCACAGCTAAACATTCCTTTTCGGTGGTTGAATAATTTTGCTCAGATTTACTTAGGGTTCGGCTCAAATATGATATTACCTTCTCTTCGCCACCGATATTTTGAATTAGTGTTGCGCCTGAGCCGATGTTAGAGGCATCTGTGTGAATGCAGGTGGCTGCATTTGGATCAAAGTGACCTAAAATTGGCGGATTTATAAGAGCTTTTTTAAGGTTTTGGAACGCTTCTTCCTGTTTTCCTGTCCAGATAAATTGCACATTTTTTCTGATGAGACTGGTCAATGGGTCAGCGATTAATGAGA
>CP092873.1:39146045-39260083 GCA_030710605.1 Cordylochernes scorpioides | reverse complement strand
AATCTTTAATGAATTTTCTATAATATGAGCACATTCCTAGGAATGATTGCACTTCTTTGGCCTTCTTGGGCTGAGGAAAATCTCTAACGGCTTTGATATTATATTCAGCAGGTTTTATACCCTCTTTATTGGTTATATGACCAAGGATCTCAAGTTCCTCGAAAGCAAATCTGCATTTCTTGGCGTTCAGTTTTAAATTAGATTCGCTGAAGCATCTGAGGACAGCTTCAAGTCTTTTAATGTGTGTTGGAAAGTCCGAGCTGTATATAATCACATCGTCCAGGTAGCAAAGGCAAATCTGCCATCTCAGATTTCCGAGGACATTGTCCATGTTCCTCTCAAAAGTAGCAGGGGCGTTGCATAGACCAAAGGGCATTACGTTGAATTCATATAACCCATGTGCCGTAGTGAAAGCCGTCTTCTCTTTGTCTCTCTCTTCAATTTCGACTTGCCAATATCCCGATTTGAGATCTATTGCTGAGAAGTACTTGGATCCTTGGAGAGTATCCATTACATCATCAATTCTTGGGATTGGATAAACATCCTTCACTGTTACTTCATTTAATTTCCTGTAATCCACACAAAATCTGTATTTGCCATCTCGTTTTTTGACCAATATAACAGGAAAGGACCAGGGACTTGAAGATGGTCTAATTATTCCTTCTTCAAGCATCTCGTCTATTTGATCCTTTATGATGGTTCGTTCCTTAGCACTTACCCTGTAAGGCTTGTGCTTTATCGGTTTTGCGTCTTCTGTATGAATCTGATGTTTTGCCAAATTGGTCCTGCCTAACCTCGATGAGAACAAATCAGTATACTTGGCCAAAATTTGTTTTAACCTCTCTTGTTCTTTAAATGATAAATTTTTGTTTATTTGATATTGTATTTCGTCATTTTCATTCTGTTTCTCTATATTCTCTATAAAATTTACCTCTGCAGGAAGACTTCCATAAGCCAATGTTTGGTCTTTCATGATTTTTAAAGGTCGAGGGTAAGGGTTCGTTATCCAGATATGGGTTTTCTTATCCGTGACAGTGAGCAAACTTCTTGCCAATCGAAGACCATTTGTTTGAGTCATTCTGTTGTTCTTTTCGATGACATATTCCCCATCCTCTGCTTCTATTGAGGCCCTAATCAATTTAATAGATAGTTTAGGTATAACGGTATCTGTAGTGCTCTTTATTATTTTTTAGATCATATTTGCTTACGTCATGATTGCTCATCAAATTATATTTTATCGTTTCTCGTTTACAATCAATTTTAGCATTCATTTTTTTGAGGAAATCTCGTCCAAGAATAAGAGTTCGTAGATGCGCGTCCATTACTACAAATTCGTGGGATAATTCAGTGTCATCAATTTTTAAATCTAAAATAATGCTACCTACCATATCTAATTTTTTCCCATCGGGTCCTGAACACGTTTTAGTGAGACTATTTATTTCACGGCCAGCAAAAAGTGCTGTCCTTAGGTCGACCACTGAAAGATCGGCGCCTGTATCAATCAAAGCTTCGCATAACCCTATCTTGTCCACATTAATATTAATTTTGTACCTAGGGTCCAACTTTCTAATTCCATTTATGGTCGACTTGCTTTGATTGAAGGAATCAGGCGCGACACTTAGTTTAAATCTTCCAACACGGAATATCTATTCCGTGTAGGAATATTCGTTTGTGTGTCATTACAAACATCCGCATAGAGGCGAGGCCGTGTATAATCTTTCCTTTCGTCCATTTGAAGATTTTCTTGGCTCTTGTCTTGGGAAACTGAGGGGTCCTCTTCTACGATCCTCACAAACTTGACTCTGCAATACCGCGCTACGTGTCCTGGCTTGTTACACTTGAAACATATTGATCTCCCGTCTTCTGTCCTATTCCTGTTTGAATCTGGACTCTTATTGTATGTTTTCCTTGGGTAGACCGGTTTTGGCTCAGGATTGGGAGTGTAAAATCGTCTAGGGGCAGAAACCTGGGACAGCGGCTTGTTCTGGTAGTACTTCGGAGCGGGGGCATGGGGCTAGGGGGTGTTCTGGTAGTACCTCGGAGCGGGGGCCTGGGGCTTGGAGGTGTTCTGATATGGTCTTCTGAACGACGGAGCTTTCTTCCATTGCTCTTGATGATGGGAACAAGGAGAGCGTGGTCCATTATATAGAGCCTTTGATTTTTCTATACGTTCTTGATAATTATTTTCAAACAAATCCATCTTTTTACACAATCTTAGAAGTTCGTTGGTATTCTTAGGAGGGTTTAAGTAGAGGGCAAAATAGTATTCTTTCTTTAACCCTTCAATAACCCAATTTATTTTATTCTCTTCTTCCATTTGGGGGTCGACCTTGTTGCACAGAACCAGGATATCCTCTGCAAACCTGATTGCAGGTTCATTCCACTGCTGCATTCTGTTCAGCCTCATCTTCATTTCTTCTTTGTTGGCGTCTGAGGCAAAATCCTGAATTAGGCGGCTCTTGAAATGTTCCCAGCTGGTAAAACTTATCTTGTGTAGGTCCAGCCAGGGTTTGGCGCTACCAATCATGTTCATGGCTGCATAGCGAGAAATAATATATTCTGCCCAGTGGTACAGGAAGCCAATTTCTTCAAGGGACTCAATCCATGGGCGAGGGTCTTCTGTTCCATCATATTTGGGGATGTCTATGTTGGGGTTCAAGACAACTGGGTCGGCACTTGCATCTCTACCAATTGTTGCACTGGGCTGCGGTTTGGCAGATTCTTCAGTCTTAAGTCTCTCCTCAGACGTGTCTTGCATCTTTCCAGAACGTGTCTCAACCATCTTGCAAGGTTAAACCAGTCAATAATAAGACAACTATATATTTAGGTAACACCTAGAATATCTCTTTGGTTATCATATCAAAGTTTAAAGCAGGTGGGGTATTTTAGTGTATCAAAATACAAATGTTTTATAGTACATAATATTTTATAGTAATAATCTGTTTTATAAAATAAATAAATATATAATTTAAATTTTAAATATATTAAAAATAATATTATAAATAATTTTTAAAATACGCGCATTAATCATGATGCAACAATATATATATATATAAGTCAGTGTATCTATGTATGTATGTACAACAAAACAAAATCGATTTTTATTAAGTCATAAAGAACGACGTTACAATTTTAAGGGTTAGTGGGGGAGGGGGTACAATTAAAATCTACATTGATGAAAAATTTATAAATATCGTATTTTGTTCTGTTTAAAATGCGACGTAATTCGATCTTTTCCTTTTCGAGGATGAATTTAGAAGGATTGAACCTGTATAGAGGGTCGATGTTTCGGCATTCTTTAATAGCGTTGTCGATAAATGGTTTCGTCATAGCGCATTCTGTATAGCGATGCTGGATATCTGGGGGTCCGCCGCAGGCGGTGCAGGAAGCTTTTCCATTTCTTGTAGGGTAAGGTAGAGCTCTCAGCTTCAAACGCCATGCGATGTCGTCGTATATATTAATTCTTTTGTGCCAGCAAGGCGCAGTGTCGAATGTCCATTTGGCCGTTTTTTCTTCAGCGTACTTCAAATTAAAATAGGACGATATGATTATTTGGCGTAACGCGCTGCTTCTGAACCGTGAGAAGAGGCGTGATTTGTACGTAATGGGAAGGTGAACGCAGGAGGGATGGTTGTTTGGTTTAAAATTCATAATTTTCGTTTCATTGTAGAACGTAGTGATTCTTTGAAAATCGTTCCGAATGTTTCGCGTGGCGTGGGAAAATAAATCGTTGATATCTCGTATTTCACCGTTTAAATCCAAAAAGTCTTTCAGACGTCTCAGGCCTCGTGCATTGAAGATGGCAGGATTTTGCATATAAAGGCCGTGTAAAAGGCGGCATTTTAAAAGCACGATGTGTAAAAAGTCGTTTTTCGAGAGGCTTTTAAAATCGATATGAAAGTTTGGCGCGATGTTTTTCCAGCTTGATAGAGTCTGCTTTCGTCGTGGCGATAGAAAACTGTGTAAATCGTAGTTAAACAGATTGTAGTAGTTTGTCGAATTTTTGTTTACAAAAAGAAAATCGTTTTCGTTTTTTTCCCCGTTAATAGACCTTTGTATACGTTTTAGAATAAAGAGGTCGAGCTGAGTAGCCAAGTGCAGCAGGCCGAGGCCACCCCTCTCGGCGGGCAGGCAATTTATTGACGAGGTCGTCCAGGTTGTTTCATTATAGAGCGCGTCATCTAAGTCCTTTTGTAGTTCGTTTAATGTAGAATCGCTTGGTAAGATGGCGTTTATCATGTAGGTAAATTTTGGTATAAAGTTCGCATTTAAAAATCGCGTCTTGAGGTGGAGGGGGAGCATTAAAATGTTTTGTTTTGCAATTAGGGCTGAATGGCGGAGGTAGGAACGAAGATTTTCAGTTTGCATTTTTAAGGGCGTTTTGGAATTCTCAAAATGTATACCGAGGATATCAATTGTGTCGTTCCGCATTTCTATATCTTCTGGCCTATCGGTCCTGCTGCTCCAATTGCCGCACCACAACCCCTTACTCTTTTTAAAATTAATAGCAATGCCGGATGTTTTCTCGAAGTTTTTAAAACAGTTATAAATACGCTTAAAATCAGTTTCGTCTTTTAAAAATAAGATAAAATCGTCGGCATATGCATATATCTCGGACGTAGAGCTGAGGTTTCGACGAAGATGATGTATGAGAGACGTCGTGGCGAATGAAAAAAGCAGCGCGGACAAGCCGCAGCCCTGACGCACGCCTCTATTTACGTCGAATTCAGGAGAGCACTCGCCGTTCATGTCGATTTTTATTTTATTTCCACTAAAGACGATTTTAATCCATTTCAGGAAAATATCGGGGATATCGAGTCTTTCAAGCGTAGCGATAATAAACGGTCTGTTAATCGAATCGAACGCCTTCTGTAAGTCGAGAGTTACGATTGCGAGGGGCGTATTAAATAAATTCGATTCATAAATATTTTTCTCAATTTCGGGGATGATATCGAATATAGAACGGCCGGGAATGGCGTACTTCTGTTCTGTTGGTATCATGCGCGCAGAGTACGGCTTGATTTTTGTGAGTAAAATTTTCGATAAAATCTTATAATCCGTGTTCATAGAGGTGATCGGGCGCCAATCGTTCAGAGTTCGCGTATTAGGAGTTTTCGGTAGTAGAAACATTTTACCAGCACTCATGTGGTCAGGTAGGGAGTTTTCTAATTGCGCTTCATAAAAAATTTCGAGTAAAGAGTCGGCGGCGATGTCACAAAAATCTTTATAAAATTCGGCGGGGATGCCATCATCGCCGGCCATCTTTCTATTCGGTAAGAGCTTAATCGCGTTTAAAATGTCGTTTTTAGTTATAAAATTTTCTTCGTTGAAATGAAATTCGATATCGAGGCGCGGAATAATATTTACATAATTTCTAATGTCTTCTAAAATAATCGATTCAGCTGCCTTCGTTTTATTTTGATAAAAGGCGAAAATATAGTTTAGGATAGCGTCGTTGTTGTTGAGGAATTCATTGTTGTCATTGTAAATAGCAGTAATTGCGGGTTTGAGGCGTCTAAATTTCGTAAAAGTGTATTTTTGACAGACTTCCGCAGTTTCTGAGATTAGTTTTTTCAAGCATCTCCAATGCGCCTTCGCGCCAATATAGTTAAAATTCGTAATGAAACTCTCGTGTTCGTATAAGAATATTTCTTTGAAGATATGAGAGTTAAAAATTTTCGAGTGGATGTTCCTTTTAAAAAATTGCGTATTCCTTTTTCGTAATCGCGTGATAATGGCGTTGTGGTCAGATAAGTCGTATGCAATAGTTTCGCATTTAATAAGATTAGGTGTAAAACTTGTCGAGCAATGTATATAATCTATTCTGGTTCTAAAAGGCGTGTTATGCATGAGAGCTTCATGCGTAAAACCGTTAAGTCCAGGATTAACATGTTTAAAAATATCGATAAGATTGTTTTTTTTTTTTTGTTAAAACCCGAAAGTAAGTTGAATTTTCGACGAGAGTCTGTCTTGCCCGGTTTGTCGCGAATGTTAAAATCTCCCAATATGAACGTCGCGGTATCACTAGGGTAATCGTCCAAGTAGTTTTGTATTAATTGTAAATCGTTGAATGCTTCATCGGGATCGTGAGAGAGGTGTACATTAATAACAAGTACGATGCTCCTGTTCATTAAAATCTCTATTGCGCATATTTTCCCATTCTTTAGTGTTTTAAAATTTGCGCTAAAAATCGAGCGATGTATTAAAAATAGTTGTCCGCCGCCGCGAGAAATGGGTTCATTTACATAGATATCAAAAGGTGTTAAGTCTTGTCGCGTATTGAAAGTTTGTATATTCGTTTCTTGAATTGCGTATATTTCTGCTTCGTTTATCTTCAACCATTCTTTTAAAAATTCTTGTCTTTGCTTGTTCGCGATTCCACGGGCGTTCAACGTTAAAATTCTTAAAAACTCAAAATTTACAGCGTCGCAGGAAGGCTCACAAGAGTCCAACATCCTATAAACGAAAGAACAAAAAGAGATAAAATAGATAAAACAGTAAAATAATAGCATAAAGAGAGTAAAAGAGTAAAAATTTGCGTTAGTTTTAAAAGGAATGTATTTACAATAAACACGAGAGCGAGAAGATAAAAGAGAAAGTATAAAGTAAGAGATAAAAAGGACGAAGTAAAAAGAGAGAGTTCAAAAAAAGGTAAAAAAAAGCGTTTCAATCTTCCTTCATTGTTCTCAAAATTGTTCTCATTCTCTGGATGTCGTTATTGAGTCTTTTCCTGTCTTCGCTTCTCATATTCCTGATGTCTTTTTTTCTTTCTAAAAGGTCTTCCAGGTGGCAGGTGACATCAGGCAAAAGATCGGGATATTTTATTATTTGTTCATTAATTTTTATTTTCCTGGAGTTACCAGATCTCCTGAAGATGGTGGCGATCGCTTTCTCAAGCTGTGGATTTGGCTTCTGCTCACACTCTATCAAATCCCTTTCATGCTGGGAGGAGGTCATAGACCAGTCTGATAGACTGGCCATCAACTCATCATCTTCATCTGTATCTTTGTTTAAAGGTTTCTCAGCTTCTGGCAAGCCCGCTATGAGGTGTTCTAAGTCGAGGATCTCATCTTCCTTTTGTGGTGCTTGTATGAGGTTCTCTTTTAGACTCGCCAAGTCACAGGGCTGATCCACGGGTTCATTCATTTTAGATCTTTTATCCTGGCCTTCTATTTTCTGTCCACTAGTCTCACTCTCCGAAGTCGCGAGGGGTCTTTTCTTGGTAGGAGGGTCCCTCGTTTCCTGGGCCGGCTGTTTTTCTGCGTTTTGCTCTTGTTCAAAGTTTTCTGGCAGTGATGGGGTGCTCAGAGCTTCAGCGAAGGACCTCGTGATATTCGCTCTAATCTGCGGGTCGAACGGGCATTTGGTTCTCGTGTGCCCATGCCTTCTGCATGCGTTGCACACCACATCCTCACCGATGAAGACCTTAAAGGATTCCTCCATATGGGTTATAGAAATCACGGCCGGCATCGGCGTTTTTTCTTTATTTTTAAAGACAATTTCTCTTCTGAGCGAAGAGAGGTGTTTCAGAAGGGGATTGTTGGTAGGGAATGGGAGCGGGCGGATGCTCAGAACTTGGCCATAAGGTGCCAGAGCCTTCGTTATTTCCTGGTCCTGGATGAAGGCGAGGACGCCCGACAGGATGTATTTACGGGACGGTCGGAATAGTGGGGATGGGTAAACAGTTCTGTCTCTGACCTTAAATCCATTTGTCAGGAGAACTTCAGCCTGCTTCTGATCTGCTACAGAGACAATGGCTTGTCCATTAATTTTTCCCACGGAGTGGATATTATCAAATCCAATAATTTGGCCAATGCCGATCAGATGTTCTTCGGCGGATGCTTCTGAAAGGACTTCAAATTGGATCGTTGCCTTTATTTCTTTACTTCTCTTTTCGAAGGTAGTTTTTCTTTTTTCGTCAAATATCTTTTTTTCTTCAGATGAAAATTGATATTTTTGCCTTTGCAAATTTTCCAGTTGATTTTCAGTCGTCGGTAGAGATGCAAATTTTTGCTTTGCGATATGCGAAAGTGATGATGTTGCAGGTGGATTATGACCGACCAATGAGGCGATGGATGATGACGATGATGCAACGACCTTCTCGGCCATTGCCATGGTGATGGTTGCCAAGTTTCAACTTGAAACTTGGCAAATATGCTGATTTACAATGAACAAAAATTCGAAATGTGACTATGGCAGGGAAACTATATGCAGAAATGAAGAGCTGATGATGGAGAATAAGAATATGAAATTTGATTTCAGCTTAGATTCTCAGAAAAGCAGCGAAAGGCGAAAATACACGGAGCTCGCGCGACGCGTGGCCGCACGGTCGGTGTATGTATGTATGTATGTGTGTTTGTTCCTATGTCGGCTATACACGTCCACAATAAGTAACTAATCTGGCTGAAATTTTAACAGTATATAGAGTAGAATTTGGAAAAACTTATAGTGAAAATTTCAGGTCTCTATCCCGAATATTCTTCGAGTTATTTGCAAATTGCGTTGCGAATTTGCCCTTTCGCTCGCAAGCAGCGCCTCTAGCGGTGAAGATGGGAGGTAATATCAGCTGACCTAATGTACATGTAAAACGTGTTTTAACAGAACATAGAGAAAAATCTCCCTGTCACCTTATCTATTTATCCTTTTTCTAAACGACTTGGTTTCTCTGTACGATGACGCTGATTTGTCAAGTATTTATTTACCGAATTATGGAAATATACATCTCCTTCTGTTCACAGACGACATCGTACTTCTCGGAGAATCCAAGATAAATTTACAAAAAAAGATCAATGTACTCAGAAAATACTTCGAAGATAATTTTTTAACGCTGAAACAGAGCAAATCAAAGGTTATGGTGTTTAGAAATGGAGGTCGAAAGGCCAGATCGAATGTTTGGTTCTGGGGACAATTGCCTCTCACTATAACATCTAAATACACGTATCTGGGTTACCAGTTGACAGCGTCAAACTCAACTCAACAGGCGGCAAAGCATTTTAAAAACAAGGCGCTAAATGCTATTAATGCGGTCTGGGCAATATCGACTAAAACAAGAATCAACTCTATCAGATCCTCACTCAAGCTCCTAGACTCAATGGCTCTGTCAACCTTGCTCTACGCAGCTCCAATTTGGGCAAACAACAAAAAAAAACTTGATTGACAGGGTACAATACAATTTTTTACGGAGACTTTTAAATTTACCCAGATATACTCCTGGTTTTATTCTACGTATGGAGTGCGGAAGAACGTCACTGGGAGTTACGGTGCTGAAACTTACACTCGGGTTATGGCTTAGAATTCTAAAAATGAACAGCAGCCGACTACCCCATATATGCTTAGCTCAACTATATGAGATATCAAGAAATAGAAATATATATATCGGACTCGCGGAAAGTTTGGCCAACATACTCAACTCAACAGGATTTTCTTGGTTAATTAACTGCAACGATGCAAGGATTATCCGGCAAGAAATACCATTGATAACTAAAATTGCAATAGAGCAATCTATTCAAAGTGACCAGGCAAAAGTAGAGAATTCTAGATTTTACCCTCACTATAAGTATTTACACAGTTCATTCCGAATTGAAAACTATTTACTTAGCAACTTTCCATTCCCAGTAAAACGATATATCGCACAACAGAGAATACTATATTCGTTTTTCAAGGAAAACCATAAAAAAAATTCAGGGAGGGTGATGGGATTTGTGATCTCTGCAAAGAAAATATGGAAACTGAACTATCTCATTATATCTATGAATGCCAAGGTATTAGCGAGGAGAGAGGGACATTCTTTTCAACGGTGGACACCAGCCAACTTAGGTCAATCCAAACGATGTTAACTAGTGCCCAAACAAGTAGACTAGTTGCTCAGGCCGTATATAATTTTTACAAGGCAGTAGGTGTAAAGAGGGAGAAAAGAGAACTCGGAAGCTATTGTTCTTACACCTCAGAATGATGACGAAACATCGAGGGGCCATCGTGTTGGTCGACGATGAGATTGTGGAGCTGGTGATAGGGATGGCTGTGCTGGAGTAAACCTCCTTTTTGTGTCTGGATGCGATATTTATGGCAAACTAAATAACTTAGTCCCTATTTCTGCTCCGCGCTTATGGAATTGAAGACTTGAGGAGATGACGTCGACCTTTCATATTAAATCTTACTTTTCCTTATTACTAATAATTGTATATAGTTGCGGAACTACTGGTTTCCTGTGCTGCTCTTTTCCTGTTATTGCACCTTGTACGGAGAATCTGTATAAGACTAACGTCTTAATAAAGGCTTTGTGTGTGTGTGAAAAATCTGGAAGATATATTTATCGGATTTTTAGCCAAGAAAAATTTAAATTGACAGGTTCTGGGCAAAAATAGTTGTTTTATAGTCAGAAAATGATTATGACAATATTTCTGTATCATGTTTGATTATCAGATACAAATTTATAACGGAAAAAATTCCGAAAAGCAGAGACAACGGGTGAAGCCAGTTCATTTTTAGTATGCAGGAATAAAATTCTAACAGAAAAACATTCATTCGAGCAGAAGACACAAAGCCAGATCATATCTCTATAAAAAATCGCTTCTCAGACACAAAGTTTGTAGCGGGACGTTTCACAAGAGTGACATCCACGGCGTCATTTTATAATTGTAACGAATAGTATTTGAATAAAAACATTTAATTGTGTAAAACCCGGGCGTTTCCCGGGTCATTCGGCTAGTATAATTATAAACATCATTATCTGTCTGTTTTTTTTTTGAACATTCAAAAATTAGGAAAATATATACGTACTTTTAAAACAGTGGACAGAATTTGCCCCAGTCATACAGATGATAAACTAACAGTTTTTAGTTTTAATGTTTTCATCAATATCCGCCAAGGATACCGAACTATACAATAGCGATCTATATTCCAATATTTTCGTTATTTTCAAATTCGTGCGTGACTTAACTTTAGTTTCAAAATATTTGTAGATATTTTTATTTATTCAATTTTTTAAAAATATATTTTTTTGCTTTAAAATTTTACTTTATTCATTTATTGTCACCAAATTGCTTTGTTTTTAATTTTTTTACAGGCAAAAAGATAGAAAAGGTCAATAAATATTTTAATTTATGTTAGAGTTCAGTGAACTGATACCAATATCATCACGCATATCCATATAGATAATATACTAACAGAGGTTTTAAATGTAATGTGTTTTAGGCAATCTCCTCCAATATAAATAACAATTTATATACCAATAGTTCTATTTTTTTCACTTCGCATGTGTGTCACATTTGTTTTTATTCTCCAAATATCAGTAGGTATTTTAATTTTTATAATAGACTAGCGGACGTACCCGGCTTCGCCCGGGTTTTACCCGAGTAAAGGTTTGTCTAACGAATCTCTCAATAAAGTGAACATTTTCCCCCGGTCCCTTGAAAAATACTCGATAAGTTGAATAAAATCAATATTAATTGGTTCCCTCGGTAATTGGAAGTTAAAGGAATAGTATCTTACCTTGGAATTGTATCATTATTCTTGTCTATATAAATATAAATTGCCGTGTCACCCTGAATTTTGTCTTTCCTAATTTTCTACATTACAAAATCATCGTATCATCATGATAATATTTAGAGCAGATTGTTGAATTATAACAGATAAATTAGAATATTTATCTTGATTATTTTAAAGCGAAAAGTTATTTCAAAAATTTTATTTGCTAGAAGCCTTCCCAGTACTATACTAAATAACTTCCCAAAGTTTCATGGCGTTCAATGAGTGGTTTGGTCAGGCATAAAGGACAGACAGACACACACACACACGCGAGCGAGCGGCCACGCTTTTTTCGAGCTCCGCCGTTTTCGCCTCTGGCGTGCGTGTAGATGGCTGGCAACATGCCAAATTTGGTACCGGCAAGTAGCCCAAAGACAGCTGAATCAGTGCCTGAAAGGCCCAGCTTTGTATCCGAAACTGGTGAGGAAGAATCACCGAAAAACAATCTACAGAGGAAAACTTCTGAAAAAACTTCTGAAAATCAAACACATGCTAATTCGCCGGTAGGCGGCAAGCATGCAAATCCGGCCGCCGCGCTTGAAGTTACGGCGCCAACGACTGCTGCTACGACCAGCGTAACTCCACCTAGCCCGGCCTCGCTCAACTGGGCCGACAGCGAGATGCTGGAGGTTGACTCCAACGACGGCTACACCGTTGTCAAGGGCAAGAAAAGGCGCCTCACTTCAACGCCGGAGCACGCCGCTGGGCAGCCTGGCAGGCCTGATAAGAAGCCCAGCCCCCAGCAGCGTAAGCGGCCAACAGGGCCGAGAGCAGTGCCGCCTCAGGAGATCAAGGCGACACGCGCCAACATCGCCGACGCCAAGGCGAGGCAGGCCACAACCAACCACGAAAATTACATCTTCGTGGAGCTGTGCCCTGACATCCCGGACTACTCCTACCTCCGGGCAATCGGCGACCTGGTCGGAGGGCCCAAAAACATCACCCACTTTGGCAGGATGAACGGCCACCACATCGTGGGCCTCGCGAGCAGGAACCTTGCGAGCCGTTTGGTGGAGGAGGGCCTGAACATCGAGGGAACACTCCTCAGGGTCTTCCCCTTCCGCAAGAGGGCCGAAAGGATCATCGTGGCCAATCTCCCCGGCTTTGTAGAGGACGCCACCATCGTGCAGGCTCTGCGTAAATACGGAGACATCACCTCCATCGCCCCCATCATGATCAAAATGGGGGAGTTCGCCTTCAGCGACGGCCGCCGGGAGGCGTTCATCCTGCTCCACGAGGGAGTCAGGCTGGAGACCCTGCCCGCCCGACTGACCATACAGTCCAAGGGAGACACCCTATCTGCCTTCCTCTCCTTCGGAATTAAATGTTCCAAATGCGGAAGGCAGGGCCACCGCAGAGCTAGCTGCCCATCGCTCGCCAGGCGGAACTTCGACGCCCCAAAGCGTGTGGACTCCCCTGCCCAGATTCAGGCTGCTCCTCCTTCTCCCCCCGTGCCTAAGCGAACTGGTCCACCAACACCCGTATCCTCTCCACCAGCGCCTTCAGCTCCATCAGAGGAGGCACCTAATAATGCCCCAGTGACGCCCGCTGCTGCTCCGGGTGCCCCAGCGCTCCATCCTGCGCGACCTCCCCTGCCGCCTGGAGAGGCGCCGAGTTCTACCTGCTCGGCCTCCAGCCCGCCCACCACACCAGCCCTGCCTTCACCGACGCCCGTCGAGCCAATGGAGGTGGCACAGATCGAGGAGGAAGGTACAGGCTCCACCCAGGAAGGAAAGAACAAAATCAGGAAACAGCTAGATGCCTGCCTGCAGCAGGCCCCCTCCACAATCTTTGACAAAACCAACCAAGAGGGTCTCGAAAAGGAGAGGGTTTGTAGCCTCCTCGTCTCCACACCGCACCTCAAAAAGCAACTCCCTGACTTTACACCCGCCCAGAGGACTGCTTTGTACGAGCTGGCCGAAGCCCTCTTACGTAGGAGGCTCGACTCCAGCGGCTCCATCTACAAACGCCTTCGCCAAGCCCTGCCCCTGCTCCAACAAGGGACATCATCATAGGCTTCACCATCGCCTCCATTAACGCGCGCGGGCTCGCTATTAGGAACAAGAGCCTAAGCCTTTGTCATCTCCTGAGACAACACCGCGTGGACATTGCGCTAGTGCAAGAAACTAACACTCACCACCTCGACGGCGCCCAAGACCTCTGCCTCGGCTACGATGCTATTACTGCTCCACCCGACGCAATATCGGGTTCGGCCCTCGCCTGCATCTACGCGCCGGGCGTCACCGTCTCGCGACACCGCATCCTGTGGCCGGGCCACATCGTCTTGGCCACCTTCAATGTCCACGGCCAGGAGATGACCGTCATAAATGTCCACCTCTCGCACGACCAGCGCGAGCGCATCGAGCAACTCCGCGTCATCGAGGCAGCCGCCGTTGAAGAAGAGGAGGAAGCCTGGGTCCTCGGGGACTTTAATATCAGGGACGACAGGAACCGCGACTCTATCTCCATGGCGGCCCTCGGAGCTCTTTGCGAGTCCGCCGCGCTTCTGGATGCCGTCCCTGAGTTTGACGCCGCCCACCTTCCCACCAGAGTCGCTGCACATGGCGACCTGATCGAGAGCAGTCGCCTCGACAGGATCCTCGCTCCGGCGCGCTTTCTGGAGGTCTCAACATCATATGCGATTGCTCCTTTCCACCTCTCCGATCATCGCATGGTGCTGCTCCGAGTGGGCCCTCCAGCCGCCCCCTCCCAACCTCGCGTGGCTGCTACGCTCCGCTCCGGGCTGGCCCAGGAGCACATGAACAACTACCTGGTGGACATCGCGGAGGAAATATCCATGCTCGATGCGCCTCAACTGTGGGACCGCTGGACACTAATCAAGGCCGGCATCCTCGCAGGAGGCCCGCTCGCTCCACGATCCTCGCCACCACGATCGCGACGACAGCTACATCGGCAGGGCCCAACGCTACATCAGGGTACAGCTTGAAGCCTCGTCGACGAACGCGGATTACCCATCTCTCCCGGACCTCGCGCGCCTCACGCGCCACCGCCGCCCAGCTGTCACCACCATCAGGGACGAGAACGGCGAGGTCATCGAGGGCCCCGTTTTGCGGCGAAAGGCCCTGGACATCTTCCGGCCTCGCTTCGCCCGCCCGAGCTGCGACCCGGCGGAGTACGCGGCCTTCATCGGAGCTACGACCACCACTCCTATCGAACTAGGAGAAGAGGATCCACTCCACCGGGCTGAGGTCTCCGAGGCTGAGGTAGCCGCTGCCATCCGCCACCTCCCTCGCGGAAGAGCCCCCGGCTGGGACGGTCTGCCCTGCGAGGTCCTCAGCACCTTCGAGGAATTCTTCGCGGTCGCCCTGCGACGTGTGCTCGCCGAGTCTCAGCTCCGCGGTGCCCTGCCTCCATCGATGCGCCGGAGCGAGATCTGCCTGGTCCCCAAGGCCCGCGGCAGCGATCGCGGTCTGGACGGCTACAGACCGATCTCCCTGCCTTCGGCCGACTACAGGGTAATCGGATCGATCCTGCTGGGCCGCCTCAGGCCCCACCTGCCAACTCTGGTGCCGGAGTGCCAGACGTACGCCGTCCCCGGAAGGTCCCCCTCCTGGAACATCGCGCGGGTCACAGACGCCGTCGAGGAGGCTACTGCCCGAGGCACGCCGCTGGCCGCGGTCTCCGTGGATCTGCAGTCCGCCTTCGACTCCCTGGACCGCGGGTATCTAACATCCCTCCTGGTGTCCCACCTGCGCCTCCCACCGGCCATCGTGGGATGGATCCTTCTACTCTACGCCGGGGCGGACGCCACAATAAGGGTCGGGGGCTTCCAGACCGTCGCCTTCAGACTACTCAACGGCGTGAGACAGGGCTGCGCTCTGAGCGCGGCGCTCTTCAGTATCGCGACGGGACCTCTGCTGCGTCGCCTGGAGACGATCCTCGGCGTGGGCAACGTCATCGCCTACGCCGACGACATCGTGCTCCTGATACACCGCGACGAGCAGTTCGCGAGGGCTGCCGCCATCTTCGAATCATTCCATCGAGCCTCGGGGATCGCGGTCAACTACTCGAAGTGCGCGGGCCTCTGGTGCGGCGCCTGGCGCGATCGCGGCGACTCCCCCCTCGGCGGTGCCTCCTCGTCGAACTCCTCGATCCAGGTCCTGGGGACCAGAATAGCAACCAGGAGCTCCGTAGTCCAGGCGGGAGCAACATCTTCTGGCCCTCCTGGAGTCCTCCTGCAGAAGAACGACGCCCTTCACCCGAGGCCTCTCCATTGTCGGGCGAGCCAGAGCAGCCAACTCTCTGGTCCTCTCCACCATCCAGCACCACCTCCACGCCTACCTGCCGGAGGCCTCCATCATCTCCAAGCTGCAGGCCCGCGTGGCCCGTTTCATCTGGGGGCCCGACCACACGGCGTGGCTCGCCTCCGGCATCTTAGCGAGGCCCGTTGTCACCGGGGGCCTCGGCCTAATAGCGACGAAAGCCGCGCAGAATAAGGCCCCGCCTGTTGCCCCTCCCATTCCTCCAAAGCCTAGGAGCGAGCTGCCTAAAGGGAAAGACCAACCCATTAAGGGACCTGGGAAGGAGACTCAGGACTCTAGGAAGGCCCCCCCCGAAGGACCAGCAAAGCGGAGCGAGTTGCCTAAAGGGAAAGACCAACCCATTAAGGGACCTGGGAGGGAGACTCAGGAACCTAGGAAGGCCCCCCCCAAAGGACCAACAGAGCCGAGCAAGTTGCCTAAAGGGAAAGACCAACCCATTAAGGGACCTGGGAAGGAGACTCAGGAACCTAGGAAGGCCCCCCCCAAAGGACCAACTAAGGCGGCGGAAGGGAAATCCAGCAGGTGGGATCCAACGAGGACGCTCGTTGTCGAGAAAAAGCGGGACACCGAGGGTTACCTCCTGATGGAGGTTATTAAACGGCTGGGCGCCGAATCCGGGTGTCTCAAATATAAGATGACGCAAATTAAACGCGGTATGGGGGTGGCCTTGACCTTCCTGAAGACGGAGGACAAAGCCAAAGCGATCACACTCTTGAGGGAAAGTGCGATCGCTGAATGTAGAGATCTTAAAGAAAGGCCTTTTGAGCTGGTCCTATTGGGAACTGATCCCAAACACTCCAGCGAGGAAATAAGGGATTTCCTCAGATACCAGAACGGAGTCAAGCTGGGGGAGAAGGACAGACTCATTAAGGTCTATACTAGGGGGGCTGGAACCCAGACGTGGGTTCTAGTAACAAATCGAGAGACCGGCCAGAAGCTAAAGAGCTTAAAGAAACTGGCTATAGGGTTCAGAAGCGTGACAGTGAAGGTAAACAAAAGAATACCTTTCTGTCAACATTGTAAAGGCATGGGACACCTGGCGACACAGTGTGGAAACCCATGGCGATGCTATAAATGCGAGTCTGTGCACGCGGTGGACGGACCTTGCCTCGAGTCGGTGGGATGCTGGCTCTGTAAAGAGGCGAATGAAAGGTCCAAGAAGAAGTACAGGTTGGATCACACGCCCAGATCCAAATCCTGTGGGGTAAGGTTATGGCAACTCCAAAACCGATCATGGTGACGCCAGCACCATATCGGTGGAGTTTTGCTCAGCTGAACGCAGCCAGAGCAAGAAGGGGGAATGAAGAATTGGACCGACACATGAAAGCAGAGGGATTTCATGTGGTTTCGGTGCAGGAGCCATACATTTCAAAGGACAAAATGTGGGTGGACTCAAGGTACAAAACCTACTACAGTGAGTGTAGGAAGGCCTGTATCTTGGTCCGGGGGGATGTTCTTTGTGTCGAGTATGGTTCCTGGCGGGGCGTAGTAGCAGTTATGGTTGAGACGGCGGATCTCAAGCTGCTATGCATTTCGGTGTACATTTCGCCTAGTGACACGGAACAAGGCGCGCTCGAAATACTGAGCCAAATGTGCAGAAATGTTGGGATTGATAACGTGCTGATAACTGGTGATTTCAATGCTCGCTCGCTCTTCCTAGGGGATAGAGAAGACAGCACCAGGGGCAGAAATCTTGAGGCCCTAATAATATCTCACGGTCTGGAGGTATGGAACGATTGGGGCACTCCGACTTTCAGCAATCAAATGGGCGAGAGCGTAATAGACCTAACTCTATTTAAGGGAAGTGGACTCATCAAGGACTCTTGGAAAGCCGAGTTCACTGTTTTCAGTGACCACAAGCTAATCAGCTTCACGGCAAAGAGTTCAGCGAACCCGGCCTCTGTAGAGAGAACCCCCAGGTACAGTGTCAGGGGAGCGAACATCGCGAGATTTCTCAAAAAGTTCAACACTGAACTTGAAAATGACCTAGAACGAGCAGTTGATGGTGACGATCTGGATAGCGCCGTAGACGGGTTTCACCTTGATATCATTACTACGAGCAGAGGTCTTGGACCTGGTACTGGAGCTGTTATTTCCTTTAAGAGGAAAAAGCAGCCCTGGTGGAGTGATGACCTCGAGGTGGAGCGCAAGCGTTTACGCGCGCTAAGAAGAAGAGTGCAGAGATGTAATGAAAGCGAAAGAGCAGCGAAATGGATAAGGTACAGGGCGGAAGTGGCCAAGTACAAAAAGAGAACGCGGAAAGCGCGTAGAGGTCATTGGCGAGCTCAGTGTAGCAGAACACTGATGGACGATAAGTATGGCTTGCCATACAGATTGGCCGCAGATAAGATTCGAAATCCCACGGCCTTAAAGCTTTTAAGGAAGAGTGATGGCTCGTACACTCTTGACCTCTCGGATACGCTGTCTCACATTCTGGACGTGCACTTCGGGGTGGGGCACCCGGAGAGTGAGGTGGTGTTGACGAGTAGGGGGCGCATGGATCCACTTTTCACCGAGAGAGAGGTGAAGAGGACAGCCTTCAAGTTCGGGACCAGAAAATCCCCTGGTCCTGATGGTATTGACAACACCATCGTGAAGGCTCTGGTAAGAGGTCATGGGGCACTTCTTACCAGGTTATACAATCGATGCATGGAATTGGGCAGATTTCCGAGGGCGTGGAAGGCAGCGCGGATAGCGTTGCTTGACAAGAGTGGTAGAACAGGTGCTACAGCAAAGGACTATAGGCCTGTGTCCCTCCTTTCATGTTTGGGAAAAGTGCTGGACAGTCTTCTGGCACAAAGACTGACAAGGTGGCTAGAATCTGGCGGACACCTTTCCAGTTCCCAACACGGCTTTAGGAGGGGACGATCTACAACCACTTGTCTTGAAGAGATTTTGGGCAAGATTGAAACGGGTACTGCAAGAGGGGATTGGGTGATCGCAATCTCCCTCGACATCTCTGGGGCTTTTGACAACCTTAACTGGAATACGGTTGTACATGCCCTCGACGCAAAGGGATGTCCCTTTAACCTGGCGAATTTAGTGAGGGATTTCTTACGAGACAGGCGGGTCTCAATCAAGGTAGGTGCGGTAGAGATACACCGAATACTGTCAAAGGGCTGCCCACAGGGTTCCTGCTGCGGTCCCATACTGTGGAATATAGTGGCTGACACTATTCTCTGCAAGGAACTTCCAGTGGGTTCCAGTGTGGTAGCCTATGCTGACGACACCTACCTTATTATTAGTGAGAAATCCCGAAGAAAGGCCGAGACTCTGGCCAATGAAAGCATTCGTAGGCTGAAGGCCTGGGTTGAACTGGCGGGACTCGAATTTAACGCGAGCAAAACACGGGCTCTAAGTTTCAAATCGCGGGACGTGCGCGCCAAACGGACTGGCGTTGAATACGAACACAACCCCTTACTACTGCTGGGGGATGAAAGAATACGGATAGTTAAGCAGATGAAAGTCCTTGGTGTGGTAATAAATAACAATTTGAGCTGGATGGACCACGCCAAAGACATAGGGCTGAGGGCCAAGTCTGCATTATCGAGACTCTGCAGATTGGCACTCCTTAGAGGGGGCAAGGAAGGGGTGATCTTCAGGAATCTCTACCTCAGCTGCGTTGAGCCAATTCTTCTGTATGGTTCAAGAGCGTGGTGGAAGAGGAACCATGACAGGAAGGTTGGTGCAACCTTGGAGGCAGTACAGCGAGTAGCGGCTCTGAGGATCACTGGGGGGTACTGTACCACCAGTACAGAGGCCTTGCTGGTGATTTCGGGCCTGACTCCTGTTTCTCTAAGGCTGGAGGAAGAGAAACTGAGGCAGCTTATCTGGGTCGACAGAACACAAAACGACTTAGGCATCTCACCTGGGGAGCTTGAGTGGGCGAGGGATCCAGATAAGGGTGTGGAATGGGAACCAAGATGGAAGTGGACTGAGAGCTCGCCGTCTGGCAGAGAACTAGAAATATTCACAGACGGGAGCAAATATGGTAAGAGGACTGGGGCTGGCATCGCCATTTTCAGTGAAGGCTTGGTAGTGGGCCAACGAACACTGAAGTTAAGGCACGATGAGCTGGTGTATTCAGCTGAACTGGTCGCAATCAGAGAAGCTCTAATCTGGTGCAGGAGAGAAAATCTATCTCCCAAAGCAATCTACTCAGATTGCATGTCTGCCCTTGTCTCCATCTCATTGGAGAAGGGTCAGATGGCGCATCAAATTGTGGACTTGCTGAAAGTCATGGATAATCCCCCCGAGTTGTGCTGGGTGAAAGGGCACTCTCTAATTGAGGGTAATGAACTGGCTGACAAACTGGCAAAAGAGGGATGCTGGTCTGGAAGGGACGTGGTGACCCCAATTCCAAAAAAAGAGACATATAAGCGTATCCGGGCGCATATAGATAAGCTTTGGGTAAATCGATGGGCGGAATCAATGAACGGTCGCGAGACGTTCAAATGGATTAAAACTCCTAAAAGAAATGGACGGATCCTCTCGCACAAACTGAACAGAATGATCACGGGACACGGCCCGTTTCCTCTCAGTTTGGCGCGTTTCGGCATTAAGGCGGACGATAACTGCGTTTGTGGGAGTCCTGGGGCAAGTGCCAACCACTTTATCGTGGATTGCCCGAGGGTCCCCAGAGGGGTGGAAGAATGTATTAGGGTACGAGGAGCTACTGAACTGGAGCTCCTGAAATCCCACTGGAGGTTAATGGAAAGAGCTCACGACGTCGCTAGTGAGCTCTTCCTCAACTGTTAGGTGTCGCAGTTGACCACAGTGGGTTGCTTGCCGATGATCTAGTGGAGCGCTAGTAGGCTGGAAGGAAGACTGACGATCGTAGTGGATCGCAAGGTGGGTAGTGAAACAGGGTCTACCGGTTGCTGCTTCCCCGAAGTTCTCCGTGGGCATGCCAAGGTACTCTCTACACATACCTTGACATGGCGAAAAGCAATCGGTATACAAAACCCTCTGACTCTAGGCAGTGGAGAGACCTCGAGGTTCTAACTTCCGAAGAGATGGTAGGTTCTTGGGTACAGGAGAGTACCTAGTCCTAGTGTGGAACATCTTAAGGAGGCCAAGAATACTTGGTTGTCTGCATGCTGGTAGAGTCAGGGGGGGGTTTTTCCATGTTCGTTCCCCCTGGTGTGGTTGAAAGAAGATGAAGTAAAAAATACCCTCCTGCCAACCAGAGGGCTGTAAGGTTTCGTATTAAGAAGGAGGGTTAATACTTATGGGCCTCCCAGGCCTGGGTAGTAATCTAATCCTAGAATGTCTAAAAGGTGTCCAGGTCGCGCTTCGAGGGGGAGAAACGGCTTCTCCTGGCTGGTGACTAGCGAGGCCTGGCTCAGACCTCCACCGGACGGCACCACACTCCAGCCCCGGCGCCTCCGGTTGCTGAAACTATGGGAGGAGACCTCCGGCGTCCTGTCCCTCGACCATCGGGCGGCACCCACGACCCAGCTGATGGACCTCCCTATCATCGGCGGCTTCCGGTTCCTACGCCCACCGAATCTCCTGGCTCCCTCGCGCTGGGTCGGCGCACGAGTCCGGGACCTGGGGGACGACGACCACCATACCATCGTAACACCCCACCCAACGCGCTCCGCCCTCGCCGCCTTCTGCCGGAGGATCGTGGCGGAGAACATCCAGGCGAGCTACCGGGTTCCCAGCCTGGCCGAGGCCGTTGTCCTGCGCGGAACGACAAAGCCTCTCGCCCACATCACCACCCGCTCGGCCCGTCGCGCCCTGGATCGCCCGCGCCTTGCGGCCCTGCCCATCCACCGGCTCCTAGCAAGATGGACGCCCACCGTTGACGTGCCTCCCAGGGCGGATTGGACCTCCCTCCGACGCGGCGCCCTCTCGGGGCACAACGCCGACGTCGCCTTGCGGCTGGCCCTCCATGCCTTGCCTCATCCAGACCACCCAGCATCTGCCGGTCCCTCATGCCCTGCCTGCGGCTCCAGCGATGGCTCCCTGGGCCACCGATACTGGGGGTGCAGAACCATCAGACCCCTCATCCTAGAAGCCTTCAACATCATAGGCAGACCCCCTGACCTCCAGGCGTGGATATTCGGGACCGGCCTCGAGCAAGACGACATCTCCATCCTCTCGTCGGCCAAGTCTCGAGTCTACCGGCACTTCATCCAGGTTGGCCTTCTTGGCAGCGCCGAGGACCCCGTCATCGCCTGGCACAGGACTCTCGCCCGCTGGGGAAGACTCCCTGGCTGAATTGTATATATTTTATCTGTTTATATGTCCTTTTTAATCTTGTAAAAGTTGACTAAGGTCAATAAATGCTTTTCAATTGTCAATTGTCACACACACACACATACATTCATTTTTATATATATAGATTTTTTTTGCTTTCATATTTTACATTATTATTTTTATCATCACTATATTGTTTTCAAAATAAATGCGCGTTAATATTATTGAACCTCATTAATTTTAATGGTGGATGTTTTATATTTCTAATTCAATTTTTAATTACTTTTCTGTTTATAATCATAAATTATTTTTAAATCTTATGTGTTGCACGAGCTAAAATCGGAAACTTTTGGATACTGTAGCATAAATGTTGAGAAAGGATGAAAATAACGAGTGAAAAACGATACACTCCATCATATTTCTTATGCGTTGAACGTCCTTGATTTTTTAAGTTGGTTTTCCTTTTTTTTTAATCCACAGGTCAATCATCTATTAAAATCATCGAATGGAATAATGAATATTGTTGTGTAACCACGGCACGACCCTGAACGCCAGACACGTGGGCGCGACTAACACACGCCCGCTATCTTAACTAGCAAGGCTCACGATTTTGATTTTTTTTATTTTAATTATTATTTTTTTATTTTTTAAACTCTCTCTGTGAGTTATCGAACAACAGAGTTCGGCGAGAAATTGCACTTTGACCACGGACCAACTTTCTTGCTTGTTCTCTTTATTATTATTTTTTTTTTTGGACTTAAGTTCCATTTTTGGATCAACGCAAAATGAAGACGGCCCGACCCGCACCGACCGACCCTACAGAGGACCGACCCGAGTGCCAAGAAGCTACAGACAAGATGCATCCCCGGACCAGCCCCAACCCTGGCACCAATAAAAAGTTACATCCCTTAGTATGGCCCTGTGACTTTCAGGCTCCCACACAACACGTGGTGGAGATCAGCGGCGACCCAACCTCTCCGAGCGAAAACGTCTACAACCACATAATGGAGCTGCAGAAATTCAATCCCGAGGAGGGAGACCTGGAAGATTTCGTGGAAGACATAAAAATATGGCTAAGGACATCGAACGTACCAAAAAAAGAATGGTCGAAGACACTGATGAGATACCTACCACAACGAGCCAAGGAATTCAAGTGCCGCTGGAGACCCTCTACCCAAAAAAAAAAAACGACAGCCAGGCGAGGAAAAGAGGCGAAGAACTAAGAAGAAAACGAAGGCCTCTACTCACGAGAGGAATCTGGAGATACTTGACGGACCTGGTTACAGCCCACGCAACAGCGGGTAGATTCTCCCCGTTCGCCTCCAAGACCGACCTCCCAATGGCACTAGCCCCACGAGACTGCTTTATACTAGCGGCGTCATTAGGCAAGAAAGACGTGGAGGAGCTGGACCCGTCGGTGGACAACTACTTCAAAGCAGCAAGCTTCCTCGACGCAGCTGCAGAGAAGGAACTAAACGACGTTGAAGACAAGTGGGAAACCGTGGCGACACCGAGGCAGGACCGGAGGGAATACAGACCACGAGAGCAAGGATACGACCCAATACCTCAACCACGGACGGAGACCCCGGCAGAGAAGGCACGCCAGTACATGACGCTCGACGGGAGCCCAACATGTTTCACGTGCAACCAGCCGGGGCACATACACAACAACTGCCCCAGGACAAAATACGGTAAGAACAATTTTCGTATTGGCTCTGGGTACGATGACAACGCCTTCTACAACAACAAAAGTAATGCACGTACGGTTGAGGGGGTCGCGGACAGCGGGGACATTAACGAAATCGAATTTATAGTAAGAGGGGAATCATAAGGCAAACAAAAGACAACACACAAAATTCCACACGATAAAACCGTCAACAGAGAAAACGGCAGCGTCACAGAAAGTATTCGTTGGACAAAAATGAAAAACTTTACCATGACGACACGGTTCAATGAACTAGATAGGCGAGAATAATATTCGATTCCGGAGCGAGCTCGTGTTGCATCGACGAAAGGTTAGCAAACATCCTTAACTGCCCAAGAAGACCTACAATTACGAGAATACGGGGAGTAGGAGAACCTATAGTAGCGACGGCAGTTACGGTCCAAGAAATAAAAAATAGACGGATTCTACATGGTAGGCGAATTTATAATAATACCAGGCGGAACGGACAAAATAATTCTCGGAATAGACGTCCTGACAGACTACGGGTGCAAGATCGGATTCGAGGACGAATCGGTAGAGCTATCGAGGACGTAACGTGACGATACCAAACAAGAAAATGACGTAACCGATTCACACGAATACATAAAAAAAATCTAACCCGACCTTAGACAACGTAAACAAAAATTCTGCCTTATGAACGACACGTAAATACGACCATGCGGTAAAACGAGGATTAGACTAAAAGGACCAACCGTAGCAGCAGGCGTACTGGAACCACACCCGCAAACACATGGCTTATGCGAAAAACTCAACGGCATCAGAGCTTATCTCGAGGACGACCATGCCGAATGGCCGAGATCGAAAAAACGGCGACTTTTGCGTATAATTCGTCCATTCAGTCATCGACACAGGTGACACCGCATAAGTTGCTATTTGGCGTAGAACCGAAGACGACCCTAGCCGTAGAACTACCAACTGTCGACGAGCCAGTAAAAACATACGACGAATACGTGACCAACCGCATCTTGGAAAACGAGAGACTAAAAAAAATCGCCGATGAAAACTACAGAGACCGGACAATGATGACAAAATGTCAGCATGACATTGCGAACCGTGACCGCTTCCGGAAGTTTGAAGTGGGCGATCTGGTACTACTGGAGTCGTCTCGCAGGAAACCAGGGAAAACGGAGAAATTCCTGCCGAAATACGTAGGTCCGTCCGTAATAACGGATCGAATCAAGGAAACGACGTATGTTAAGGGGGGGGGGGGGGAGGTGTTGTGTAACCACGGCGCAACCCTGAACGCCGGACACGTGGGGGCGACTAACACACGCCCGCTATCTTAACTAGCAAGGCTCACGATTTTGATTTTTTTTTTAATTTTAATTAATTTTTTTTTATTTTAAACTCTCTCTGTGAGTCATCGAACAACAGAGTTCGGCGAGAAATTGCACTTTGACCACAGACCAACTTTCTTGCTTGCTCTCTTTATTATTTTTTTTTTTGACTTAAGTTCCATTTTTGGATTAACGCAAAATGAAGACGGCCCGACCCGCACCGACCGACCCTACAGAGGACTGACCCGAGTGCCAAGAAGCTAAAGACAAGATGCATCCCCGGACCAGCCCCAACCCTGGCACCAATAAAAAGTTACATCCCTTAGTACGGCCCTGTGACTTCCAGGCTCCCACACAACAATATAATAAGAACGATTTATGAATTTCCCATCTTCTATCAATATTTCCCAAGTTAGTTCCCTGGAGTAGTGTATTTCACAAATTGAATAAATTATTATATTTAGAATTTTTAGTTATATAAAATAAGAAATAGGTTTCCTGGGTCACGCCGCTCCAACAATGACCACTTTATAAAATAATAGTTTTACTCTAGGTAGGATGTCTAGGAGCCTAGCAGGGCTGATTTAATCGGACTCGGCCGAGTAGTGCCTAAAAAGGGCGGAGGCTGATTCGAGCGACCCCGATTTTGGAGCTCTGTTAGAAGAGTGGTATAGGCCTACTGGGGAACCCGCCACTATAAACAAAGGGTAACGCGCCATCGGCAGTACCTCCTGGGTGGTGTGGAAATTATGCCAAAAATAATAAAAGAAATGATAAAATAATACACACACAAATGAATAAACTTCAATAAAATTAAAGCGTCCATAAGGTTTAAGATAAAATATGCTTTATCTATAAAATATGTTCCTAGAGGTTGAAGATTACTATTGTGCAATCAAATCTTTCAGTAATTGACCACTACTTGTATTTCTCTTGAGAAAAAACCTGTCCTACAATCCCATTTTCCAATTTGAGAAATGTCCAGGCTTAGTGAGATGAATAACTCTCTTCAGATTTTACCAGTTCTGAGGGAGCGTGCCCTTGAACTGTATTGTGATTCTATAGAAAAATTTTGCTAAAGCCAACAGTTAGGTTCTAAGTGTGTAAGAGCATATAATTTATTGGCTAACGAATAAAACAATAGGTTTTCAATAAGATAGGTGTATTTTGGAACGAAAGTATTGTTATTTCAATATTCCAGGCATCAGCACGCTTACCTTTCTCAACACAAAACTAATATATTATGACAAGGTTGTTGAAGATAAATTGTATATAATAAGTGTATGCAATTATCTCTAACAACTTTCCATTAGAGAAAGACCTTGTAGTTATCGTTGAATATTGTAATAAAGGTAATTTTGTTGAGTTCCAAGATACAAATCTTTTATTGAAATTTTGATTCTTATGGAGTGAAATATTTTGAAAAAATAAGCAATGTATATCCATCTGTTTTCTTCTCGCACTCACGTGCTCATTCAATAGCCCCAGAATAGGGAAGCAATGAACTCTCTTTTATAAATTAAAGTATCTTTGTGGTTCAAGTTGGCTAAAATAATAGGTTATCCGAGAAAATCGGTGAAAATCGAACAAAAGTGAATATTGGATCGAGAAATTGATAAAGAACAAAATATTGTCAAAGGGTCGGGACACGTGCCGCATTTCAAGAAATGGAAGTATCCAGCACCAACATAACAGGATCGACATGGATATGGCTTGGGTACTGCTGAATGGAAGTAAACGCGACCTTGGAGTTGGAAATGAAAGCCCCAAGAAATTTTATGTACCATGTCTTCGCCGCAATTGGAATTGAATGAATGTAAAAAGGTTTATAGGAAGGGAGACCTTAACCAATTGGTTGTAATTTAGTATTGAACACTCGATAAATTTTCGCATCAAGTATTTCGCACACAACGAGCCAGAGCAGCCATTCAGTAACCAGACAGGACCCAATGAGCGAAGAAATTAACATAAAATATTCCTGGCAGAGAAGTACCCTAGCCATCAGCTAGTGATCCTGGGGCGTTTCAAGTACACTGATGAAGGATGAGGACATTGTAAAGCTAGTCATCTCAAGGAAGTTTTCTGCTTTTAAAGATGATGCACATCTGTATTTGATTGCGAATGAGGGACGCCTCTGTTTCTCGGGCTCAAAACCTACTTCTTGCTGGAGACGACAAGTAGCTACGGCTTCTTGTAGTTAGACACGCTGAAGATGTCACTCTATAGTCTCGTGGTAAGGAAGGGATTCCACTAGGAAGTGCGTGTGATCTAGACCCTCAAATACAAGGCAGCCTTCTAAAGAACAAACGTATTTCGTGAAGACATAAAGCTTCAGAGGCTGGAGAGACTGTGTAGTGGTGGATAGGTCTAGGGAAAGGCAGAGGGCAACTTTATGTTGTTGTTAATAAATATCAGGAGAGAGAGACTCTAATGAGTGCAAAATGTAAAGTTCAAAAATGTGTTGCATCAAAGTGATTTGATTTGTGGAGAAAAGCCTTTTAAAAACAATAGCTTAGTTCCTCGTGTGGTGTAGAGTATATTTTCTTGCAAACACAATATTTTGAAGGATTTGCGCGATCATTTTAAAACAGAATTTTAAATATTGTGTGTGGCGAAGAAATATTTTATTAATTAATTTAATATTATTCAATGAAAATATATTCAACAGATTATAAAAATATCTCTGTATTTGTGAAATCATCTTTAAAATATTTCTTCGCTTGCTTGCTTAAGATTCCCTAGCTGTAAAAGGGGTTGGGGGCTGACCTGTTAATAATTGTCGACTCGTCGCTGTGACGTCATCAATAAATACTTTTACATCTTAGGATATTTCAAGGCTTGATTTCTACGCTACAACTGGTGGAGAGACTGGACCGATACCCATTAAGAAATAAAAGAAAAATTGATTCTGTTGAACCAGAAGAAACTTCTATGAATGTAAAGAAGGAAGGTACTCAGGTAAGTAACTACGTTGTTCAACATTTGCCAAGGAACCCTTCCATTTTCTCCGGGGAGGATGGAGAAGATCTCCAAAAATGGTTAAAAGGGTATGCACGTGTGGCAAAGTACAACCATTGGGATGAAACCCTTTGTCTTACTAAAGCTTATTTTTATCTGTCTGGAACTGCTCTCAAATGGTTTGAGAACAACGAAGAAAGCATCCAGACTTGGAAGGAATTCACATCTCAATTAGAGAATGTGTTCGAAAAAAAGAAAATTCAAAATTGCAAGCGGAGAAGAAACTTAAAACGCGGGCACAATTAAAAGGCGAAAGTACCGAATTTTACATCCAGGATGTCCTATGCTTGTGCAAAGAGGCTGATCTTCAAATGAGCGAGGAAGATAAAATCTCCCACCTCAGGAAGGGGATAGCTGAGGAGCTTTATCAAGCACTCCTACCGAGGGATGTACAGAGCACCGAGCAATTCATTACAGAATGTCGCCGTGTCGAAACGCTCCGTTGTAGGCAAGTTACCCCAACCAAGTACGAACGCCTACCAAATGTAGCCTCTCTCTGTGACCAGGATGACGGAGAAGATCTGTCATCGCTGATCCGAAAAATTGTTCGCGAAGAGATGCAGCAAGCATTGGACTCTCCTCATGAGGAGCCTAAAATCGCTGTCATTGAAGATTTAGTGAGGGAAGAGATTGTAAAGACCTTGGCACCTAGATCAAAACCTACAATAAGTCCCCCTCAAGCATCCAGGCCGGAATCAAATACTAGATACGAGGCCCAAACGATACGACCGCATCCTGAACCTCATTACCGAAAGCAAGGAAGAAGATGTGACACCAATGAATGGCGGACAACTGAGGGAAAGCCAATCTGTTTCTTTTGCGGACGCCCAGGTCACGTCGTCCGCTATTGCCGAGACAGGAAGAGACACAATGAGGAAAGGAGAAATGACTATTTCCAAAGAAAGCAAGGCGCAATGGTATCCTACAACTCTCGAGCTGAATCTCAGGACCCCAATGACGAATCATCGAGGAAAACTTTCACTCGCTACCGAAGCTATACTTCATATCGCGGTCGAAGCAGACAACATTTCTCACCTGCTAGAAGATCTAGCTGGACGCCCCGCCATTAAAACTAGATGATAGACCACATTGGAGGCGAGGCCGCAAAGTTATAAAATCCCCCCTTACCGACCACAGTAGAAATGAGAAAAAGCTACCTTGACGTAAACATAGACCTACCAAGTCCTCATGAAGAAGATATCTCAACTGAAAGAAGACATCCACCACAGTCACCTGAAAATATCCCTGGCCATAGTACTAGTTCTTAAGACTGACGACGTAAGTCTCCTGCTGAGCATCGGGTCGATGCTCTTTATAGGAGGAGGCTATGTGGCGAAGAAATATTTTATTAATTAATTTAATATTATTCAATGAAAATATATTCAACAGATTATAAAAATATCTCTGTATTTGTGAAATCATCTTTAAAATATTTCTTCGCTTGCTTGCTTAAGATTCCCTAGCTGTAAAAGGGGTTGGGGGCTGACCTGTTAATAATTGTCGACTCGTCGCTGTGACGTCATCAATAAATACTTTTACATCTTAGGATATTTCAAGGCTTGATTTCTACGCTACAATATTAAGATGAAAATCCAAAAAAATAAAATAATAATTTCGATTTAAAGTGATAATCAAAGCACACATATTTTTCTCATTGTTTGCTACAGAAATATATTTATTTATTTATTTAACAGTTGGCAGAGACACTCCATATCCACAGTTAGGATAATTGCGTGTATATCTGAAATTATTTACAAATCAAATCATTGTGAACCTAACATAATTGAACATTGGGAAGCATGAAAATTACACATTCGATGTCAAATTTTGCATATAGTAATTAGAAATAGTAGCTTGAAATATGTACAGTCAAAACTTTCGCCCTAAAATATACAGCCTGCAGAATCTATTAAACTTAACATATTGGTCTTTATTGTAAACAACTTGTTCTGTATTTGTCAGGTAAAGTTGGTTTTCTTCCCTTAGATCAGAAGTTAATGGCCAGTTTATCAGAAGGTGTTCAGGGGCGTGTTTTTCATTTCCACAAGTGCATGCAGGTGAACCAATTTTGCCAATTCTAAACAAATATGTGTTGAAGTCACCATGTCCCCAGTAAAAATATTCAACGTTATAGAAGTTGGGTTGAACATTGGAATTCTTGAAATCTCAAAGAATCCCTTGAAATTATCATTGGCACCTCCATAGTATTCCTCAAATTTCTGGTTTATAAAATTAGATATAATTTTTCTTTTAGTTGAATCTGATTTTTTGTATCCAATATTTATTTTTAGTATATTTGTTTCAATAAAATCCGTGAGCTTTGGTGTTCTAGCAACAATATGAGTACAGTTTGAAGATGTTGAATTATAAACCTGTATACTGTGCTTCAAAATTTTGTACTGCAGAGAGTTTAATTTATCTTTGAATTTTTTGGGTATGAAGTTGTACCAGATCGTGGAACCATAAGTTAGTGAGCTTCGAAACTGTCTTATAAAGTATTATTCTTCTTTTACTGTCCAGTCCCCATGCTTTCCCCGTTAATCCAATTAGGTATCCACTAGCTCTATTTGTTTTAGTAATAATCTCATCAATATGAGGCACAAAATCCAATTTGTTTTTATTTATATGATTTTTAAAAGTTATTCTCATAATCTTCAAATTTTCCACCCGATTGGCAGTGATAGTGTTCGGAAATTTTGCAGCTATTCTGCTATTAAACAAGTTTAAGATTTTTGTTTTCTCTTCAGATACGGTCAACTTATTTTTTCCCACACCAGTCTAATATTCTCACCATGACCTTTCCTGTTTTACTCCAAAGTTCTGTCAAGTTGTTTCCCCAACATATCACAGTTATATTATCCGCATAAGCAATGATTTCACTGTTTGATTCTAAATAGTTATCCAATAAATCGTTTAGAATAATGTTCCATATTGTAGGGGATATAGGCCCACCCTGTGGACATCCCTTGCTTAATTTTTTATGGGTTTCATTTGATGAATATCTAAATCTCACTCTTCTATTATCAAAGAAAGACTATTAGTTTTATTATTGAAGCTTGAACGTTGTCCTCATCTAGTCTTTTTAGTATCATCGGCCACCATGCATTGTCGAACGCTCCACTTTATCAACTGCGATTATAGCTGTATATTATTTTTTTATGTTCTAGAGCTATTTTGACAATTTCATTTAATGCAGAGATGGTAGATCTTGATTTTCTAAATCCATGTTGAAGACTTTTAAGCAGATTCGAGTCTTTATAAAATTTTATTAGTTTGTTGTTAATTATTTTTTCAAATAGTTTGGAAATGTTTGAGTTGAGACAAATGGGTCTGTAGCTTTTATAACTTTTCATGTCTGTTTTACCTGGTTTGGGAATAATTATTACCTCGGATTTTTTCCATTCATTCGGATAATAATTTAAATCTAAGCATTTTTGAAAAGGTTTCACCAATATTGGAACTATTAGTTGTTTAGTATGTTTTATCAAATTGTTAGAAATATTATCAGTTCCAGGCGTTTTCTTTGAGTTTAGATCATCAATTATTCTATTTACTTCATTGGGCGTTATTATTATATTTTCTTTATTATGAAATCCTAGAGTATAGTTCCTTATGTTTTTGTGGAAGGTTCTGTCTTCATTATCTCTATCATCGGGTAAAAGCTTCCGCTGTCTTCTGGAATCGTTCTTCATCTTTATTCACTTCTAAAATTTCCAAAAATCCCTTTCGGTTAGAACCGTTTTTAATATTTTTTTATACCCTGTATAAATTTCCATATGGGCTTTTTGATTTGATGTCCTCTAAGAAAAACCTCCAAGACATTATTTTGGCCTTATTTATTTCCCTAACGTATTTGTTTCTCGCACATTTATACTGTTATTCAATAAGGATAGAGGGATTTTTTGCCCGAGGAATTACGGAGGTATTTACAATAGCTCTCAAGACGTGTCAAGTTCGCGTTCCACCCTCTGTTTATGTTGTTTTTTATTGGTTTGTTTTTTCTTAGTTTAAGAGTATTATATGCTGCTTCAATGAGCGTGTTTGAAAGTTATTTTACCGCGCTATCGACGTCTTTCCTTGTATTTGCTGTATCTAAAAAGTTTTCAATGCTATTTTGATCTATTTTATTGAAATTCTGCCCAAATTTTGACCAGTTCGCCTTTTCTTCACTGAATTTCCATGTGGAATAATTAGTAGCTGTGGTTAAATTATCAGTTGTATGGTACTTCATAGATTATTGCTACATGATCAGAGATCTGCGATATTTGTTTTGTATGCCAGTCTCTGATAGCTGCTATTGCTTGTTTGTTAGTCAGCGTAAGATCAATCACACTAGCATTTCGACATGTAGTGGATTTATTATTATTATTTATTTATTATTATTTATATATTATTTATATTATTAAGTTCGTTTCGTCAATGATGGGGATCAATCTATCCCCGTTGAAATTTTTTTGTGGAATCATACCATAATGGCGATCTGGCGTTAAAGTGACCACTTATAATTAGGGGCGTGTTTATAAATGTTTCAGTTAGTGCTCTGAAGAATGTTTCGTGCTCCTTTCTCATAGAATTGGGGTGAATATAAATATTTGATATAGCAATTTTCTTATTTTCTGTTTGTATAGTAATGGTTGTGGCGAAGGAGTTAGTAAATTATTTTATTAGTTTAATTTGTAACGCATTGTTTCTAACAATTATTGCTGCATTTATATTTGGACTGTTCTCCTGATGATATATTATATTGTTTCCTGGAAAAATTATTTCTTCTTTTCTACAGAAATATATGGTACACTGTGAGGCAGTCAAGGTCGGTGTAAGTGCGGCAAGCTATGAGATGGACAAGTTCTGGTTTAAATTGAGTTACCGTGATAACAGAAAGAAAGTGGAAGATTCAAACTGATTTATTGTAATGTTCACTCAGAAGACTGCCTTGTATTTGAAAGCCTGGATCACACGTTTTCCTAATGTAATCGAGATTATAAGGTGACATCTTCAGCTTGTCTAACTACAAGAAGACGTAGCTACTTGTGATCTCCAGCAGGAAGTAGGTTTTGAGCCAGAGAAAAAGAGGCGTTCCTCGTTGGCATTCAAATCCAGATGCACATCATCTTTAAAAACGCAAACCACCCTGAGATGACCAGCTATGTAATGTCCCCATTATACTCCAGTATCATTGAGTCGCCCCAGGATCACTAGCTGATTTGTGATAGTATGTTGGATTTCAAATTATATCAGCAAATCTCACTACCACCTATAACATCCTTTAGGCTTAATTCTCAACTTGTGGGCATTTAGAGTTTGCAATGGCCGTTTCTGTATAAATGGCGGGACTTCAGACTGCTCTGTTCCAGAGAGATCGTTATTTTCTGTTTCCTGCATAAGAGATTGTCATTGTCCAGTAGATATAAACTCTCCAGTCACGCACTTATGGCTAGAATGGTCCTCTGTCGGGAATATTTTATGTTAATTTCTTCGCACATTGAATCCTCTCTCGTTACATACGGCTGCTCTGGCTGGTTGTGTGCCATGTATTTGGCACGGAAATTTATGGAGTTTTCAATGCTAAATCCCAACCAATTTAGTTAAGGTCCCTTCTTATAAGCCTTTTTGATGACATTTTCAAAATTCTAATTGTGGCGGAGACATATAGTCCATAAAAGTTTTTAGGGCTTTCATCTCCAACTCCAGGGTCGCGTTTACTTCCATTACAGCGGAACTCAAGCCCTGTCCATTTCATCCTGACATGTTGGCCCTGGATACTTCTTATTTCTTGATATGCAGCACTTGTCACGACCCTTTTACAGTATATTTTTCTTTATCAAATATACTTCATCATTTCTTTGTCCAATATTCACTTTTGTTTCATTCTTCACCAGTTTCCTCAGATAACCCATTATGTCACTAAGATTCCTCCAAATATATACTTCAATTTATAAAAGAGAAAGTTCATCGCTTTCCGTTATCAAATAAAATTGAATAAGCACGTGAGTCCGAGGGCACATACATGTAGGGGAGACTGGGAGAAAAGTGCATAATAGAATAGCCGAACATAATAGGAATAGCATCAATAGTGACCCAAGATCTTTAATAGTTCAACATATAAAAGAAACAGGCCACACATTTAACTTATCCCAACCCATAGTGCATTACGACAATATCAATAGTAAATACCAAAGACTCTTAATAGAATCTATGATAACCAAACAATAAAAAAGCATAAACAGATGCATAGAAATATCAGAAACATATGAAACAATATTAACAAACACTAGGCCATAGATTTAAAATATATAAAATATAATTAAATATGTAAACATTCTAAATATGTAAATATTTAGTCAAATATGTAAATATCTAACTATTATTATTATCTTTGTTAAATTAAAACTTTATAAAATTAAATATGCAAAAAAATATTTTGTATGAAAATACCATCAAATTGTTATCGTGATACTCCTGTGGAAGGACTGACAGGTCCGAAAGCTAGAGAATAGAAAAAAGAAATTGAGCAAGAAACTTAGCCCTGGAGACTTTATTTTATTTATAATATACATTGTTTATGTTTTCAAAATATATCAATCTATAAGAAGCAAACTTTCAAAAAAAGATATGTATCTTGGAACTCAACAAAAACCTTTATTACAGTATTCAAAAATAACCATTCGGCCTTTCTCAAGGCAATCGGTTCTCTATTGAAAGGTTGTTAGATGTAATTACATACAGTTATAATATGAAATTGATCTTCAACAACATTGTCATAATACAGGGTGATCCAAAAGTCCCGCACAACTTTAAAAATTAATAACTCCGCGAATATTTACGCTAGAGCAATGCGGTAAACACCATTGTATTCAGGATGCAATGGGATTTTTTATAGCAAATAATGAAAAATTCGAAATTGATTTTAGTTACAACTTTATTAGCTAGATGGCGCTCTACCAGAATCAGAGATTCAGCGGCCAAATTGTTTGATAAATTGAAAAATATAACTGAACGACACGTATTTTTTCTTTTTGAATACCAGGAAAAAACCCTAATAATATCAAATGATAAATTAATAAAGCACCATTTCGCCAAAAGTTAGAAGAAATGGTTAACGATTTTTAAATACAATCTGAGATATGTAAAATAGGTATATGCAAATTAAAGCATGTAGCAAAAAAATATTTATATTTTAGATGGAGTTTTGTGAAATAAATTGAATGTTTGAAAATAACTACTGATATCAATACACGATTTTTGAAATGTTAATATAGTACCAAAAATTATGATGGCACTACTAATAGGATTTCGTGCTATAAGGAATGTATAGTTTCTTGACTAATTGTCGACACTTGACTATTTAACTGGATATTTGTCATGATCCAAAAATGAAATATAGAGGGGAGTGACAAAATATATTTGTCGTACTTTATTCCAAATATCCTATGGGTTTGTCAAATAGTATCATTGTTTATTATACTGTACTGAATTTTGAAAATGTATCCCCTCAAAAAAAAAAACATTTTTAAATCGACCTTTTGCGTTGAAAAACGTGGTAGTAAAATCATTTTGTATTATTTTTTGCGCAAAATATCTAAAGTTTGGGGGGGGGGGGGGATACAGAGATTATTCCTCATGCTATTTCTTCTAATGAGCGAAAAGCGATAAACTAAACATAAGGGGTAAAATTGTGTATACCAGTGTTATTCGAGAAGTTATAACACTTTGGCCTGCACGACATAATATAAGATGTGGGCAAATGACAAACAAAAAAATTACTGTTTACAGAAAAAAAAAGAGTCAAGATGTGAGGACCGCATTTATTATTCCCATAACCCAAAACAAAGAGCTGCAAAATATAACACATGAGGTAACTGCCTTCTCTCTTGTATTAGGTCACAATCCTTGCTCAATGTGGCGCCCTTCATTCTCAAACACCGCCTGCAGACGATAGATGACAGAATGGTCACAATTAAATAGTTGAAATTTATAAAACGTGCCATCTGATAGAAGCCTTCAACATGGCCAATGTGGTAGGCCGGCATCGATAAAAACGCGACTTAATGTACCCCCATAACCGAAATTGTAAGGCGTCAAGTCTGGTGATATTGGAGGCCACTGGTATATAAAGTGGCGACTTATCAACGAATTCCACCGAACGTATCCTTCAGCAATTGGTTGGCACCGCGGAATATATGAGGAGGTCCTCCATCTTGCATGAATGTTATTTCGCTTAGTGCTTGTCTGTCCTGCAATATGGGAATAACCTTTTCTCTCAAAAGTTGAACATAACGTTCACCAGTTACAAAAACGGTTTTAAAAGTTCTTCCATTGATTTTTTCAAATAAAAATGGCCCAATAATAAAAGAAGAAGTGAACCCACACAAAACTGTAACTCTGTGCTGATGAAGTGGCATTTCTGTAGAAATCCTAGGGTTTTCTGTTGCCAAAATGAGGCAGTTTTGAAGGTTAAATTCTCCCTTTAGATAAAAGTGGCATCATCTGTTCTTAGAACATTTGACAGCCAGTTTTCATCAATATCAATTTGCCGGAAACCCCATGCAGCGAATTCTTGACACTTCTCAAAATCGCTGACTTTCAACTCGTGAAAACTTTTAATTTTGTTAGGATATTTTAATAGAAAAATTCTAAATGTGTGTTCTCTCCAAACTGTTCCATACGAAATCCCCGTTTGTCGAGAAACTTGTCTAGCACTTATTTCTCCATAGGTGGATAACGTTTCAATAGCTTCAGCATTCTGCAAAACCGTAACAGCCACTGACTTGCATGTCGATGGTCTTCCACTCCGAGGTTTTGCTTCCAGAGATCCAGTTTTCTCAAAACTTTTAATCAATCGCTTTAGAGAGTAGCAACTCATTGGTCCTTTACCGCTGACTACCGCGATCTCAAGTAATGCTACCGCGTCCGGGGTAACCGCCGCGTCAGGAGCTGCAGCTCGAGCTCATGATGAGAAATATACTACGAGGACACAATTCAATCTACTACAACTCATTATAAATGGTACCCAGAGGAAAATAAAGAGCTGACTTGTCTTCTCTGTGACAACAATGTACATATTAATTGTCCTCAGGAGACAAAATTGAATCAGAATCTGAGATTCAATATCAAAGATTATACAACACTACGAATGGACAGACCGGGAAAATTCGGAGGAGAACTTGCCGTTTTGATTAAAACTCTAGAAATCAAATTTAAGGAAATCGCCTATAATCAGAGTAAGCCTAGAGAAAGCACGACAGAAGCTCAGGCAATAGAAATCTATCTTACAGATAAAACAATTCCAATCATAAATGTTTATCACCACGATAATACTAGCATCAATACAGGCCTGATAGAGACATTAAGTGAAGCGTCTTCGGATATCGCAATCATACTTGGTGATTTTAACGCCGAAAGACCAACTTGGGGATCACCTGTCCAGGATAACAAAGGTCAGCAGGTTGAGGACATGCTAACCGACCTCGACCTTACGCCGTTAAATAACGAAAAGAACACCTATCTATCCAAGTCCACAAGAACAGAATCCGCAATAGACATCACAGCGATAAATTACAACATCGCACCCACAACACAATGGAAAATTCTGAAAAGTGCAATCAGTGACCACAGACCAATTTTAACAACCCTAAAATTAAAAATTGAGAATTTCCAACAGAATAAAAGAACACTGGAAAAATTTACAGAAAAGCTTGAAGAACTGTGCAACGAAGAATTAAATCACAGAACGATTGACAAAAAATTGGAAATATTCTCTTTGAACATATCCAAAGCTGCAAAAGTATCGATACCTAGAGGTAGACGTAAAGACCTGTGAATACTTTACTGGAAGGACCACAATATCGAGGCAATGATTGCAGAGAGAGACAATAAAAATGAACTTATTAAACCAAATAAAACAGAAGAAATCATAAAGGAACTCATTGAAATTAGTCACAAAATAGAACAAGAAATTTGGATATTCAAACAAGAAAAATGGGCAGAATTCTGCAAAAAAAATGGATCCAAAAAAGGAAAGCCATCACTGGAATATAATTAGTGTTATAAAACAATCAAAACCAACACTAATCCTCTAATACTCTAACCGATATGAACAGCGAGAACGAACAAACAGATGGCTGACATAATTGCTGAATATCTTTTAAGCACTTCCAGACTCAGCTATATGAATGAAGGCAGGACTCTAAAAAATAATATAAACAAGTTAGTTAAACAAGCAAGAAATTACCATCAACAAGATATTTACTCGAGAGACTTCACACTGAATGAGCTTAATTCATTAATAGGAAAGTTAAATCCAAGATGTCACCTGGAGATGCTCTAATCTTTGGTCAAATGATTAAACACTTTGGAAACGAAGCTAAAAATCAACTCCTACGAATACTGAACATTTCATGGCAAACTGGTAAACTACCAAAGAATTGGAAGATATCAATTATAGTGCCAATACTGAAACCAAACAAAGATGCTAAGGAATGCAAGAACTATCGGCCAATTGCTCTTACCAGCATACTTTGTAAAATAACAGAATGAATTATCCACTCTAGGCTCATAGTCTGGCTCTCTAACAATAATAAAATAAACCTCTACCAAGCTGCCTAAAGATCCAGACACTGTACAACTGATAAACTGTTCTACTTCTGTCAATCAATAATAGATTTCTAGGAAAACCCGCCAAAGAAGACAACGGCCGTATTCCTGGATATGATCTCAGCTTTTGATCGAGTGTAGAAATCATTTGAAAGGCTGCACAACATCGGAGCAAGAGGAAAAACCTTAATCTGGATTGCAGACTTCTTAAGGGGAAGAAGGATAAGGTTCGGGTCAATGGAACATTTTCCAAGGACCGAAGAAGAGCTGGTGTACCTCAGGAATCTGTGCTCAGTCCTCTACTCTTCTCGCTATATATTAACTGTTGTTTATGTAAATAGATTATTATTATCTGTATTATTTAAAGCCTCATTATGTAAAAATATATGTATATATAAATTGGACATTTGTTGTTGGCCATGGTCAAGTTTGAGCTCTTGTACGTCTAATTACGACACAACAAAAGTGGCGACGAGGATGCGCGATCTACAGAGCCAGTAAAAAGCTGAGGAAAACGGCGTCTATGCAAGTATAACAACTACATCTTTCAAACAAATCTGACTCTCGGATTATGGAGAGGGAAAATAGGAAAATGGGTTAAGATTACATCTTTTAAACTATCTGGATCAAGAAAACAAAGGAGTAGAAAAGATCAGCATGACAAGTTCAAAGTTAATAGTACCTTTTAGATGCTATAGCCCAGTGGAGGACACTTCGATCTTTTTGTACAAAAATTTGAGGCTTTCTTTTTGGCATCTGAAGGAGGAGATTAAAGTGCTGATTTTTAGCTCGCTACCAGATTCTGAAACTTTGAAGCAGGGAAACGACATTTTCTTCCTGGTCTAATGAAAGATCAACCCTATGATACTATCATTCAAAGAATTAAGCTGCATTTGGATCCAAAGAAGAAAGTGATACCACAGCGATGCAGATTTTTAAAGAGAATTCAACAGGAAGGAGAATAAATTTCGGAATATCTTAGAGAATTTAAACATTTGGCAATAAATCGTAATTTCGTCGATATGTTGGGAACCATGATGCGAGACCGTTTTGTGGCTGGAATCAAGTCGGAAATCCTGCAAAAGAAGCTACTACAAGAGGACGACTATGTCACCCTGGATAAAGTTTTTGCAGTGGCGATCTCGTTCGAATTGGCGGAGATGAATACAAGAGAATTACAAGATAAATTAGTGGCCAAGATATCCCCTGTGAATTGAAAGGATAAAAAGGGTGAGTACAATAATAGTACGGCGCAGTATAGGCCTTTCAGGCAAAGTGGCAAAGGCAAATTAGTGTGTTATAGATGTGGTGAAAGACATTCACACGTGGCATCTGTTTTACCTCATAGAACAAAGACTTGTTTTAAAATGTAATAAACTGGGTCATTTAAGTAGGGTCTGCAAAGCTAGTAAAAGAATGTGGGGATGTAAATTTGTACAAGAGGACTCTATATATTCAGTACAGGGCGAAACTGATGCCACAATAAAAATTTAACAGTAGATGATTATGCTTTGTGCTCTACAATAGATACAGGAAGTCCAGTTACGTTAATACCTAAAGATATTTATAAGAATTATTGGCAAGGTAAAAGATTATTTCCAACAAATTTAAGATTAAAATCCTTTTGTGGTAAATCAATAGAGATTATAGATCAAAGAAATGTTTTTGTAAAAGAAGCCAACCAATATTTACGATTAATAGTTGTAAATGAAAAAATACAGGTAATTTTATTCGGAAGAGAATACCTTAAACAGTTGAAACTTGATTATTCTATATTGTTTAGCATTAAAATTTAAAATAATGAATATAATAGAAATATATTTAAATATATAAAAATTTGATGGATAGGTATGCAGATTTGTTTAACAAAGATTTGGGCTGTCTAAAGGATGTTAGAATAAATTTTAATTTAAAAAAGGATGTGACTCCTGTGTTTTGTAAGGCCAGAAGTTTACCTTTCTCTCTAAAAAACAAAGTAGAAAATGAAATTGATCGTTTAGTGAATTCTTGCATTTTATAACCTATAGTTCATGCATATTGGACCGCTCCAATAGTACCGGCATCAAAAAAGGATGGTAGTGTAAGGATATGTGGTGATTTTAGATGTACTGCTAATAAAGCAATAGAATTAGATAGGTATCTCATTCCATCGATCGATGAGATATTTTCAAAATTATCTACAAGCACCGTACTTTAGACTCTAGACCTATCACAGGCTTACTTACAAGTAATGTTAGCGGAAGAAGCCAAAGCTGATGTTGATATAAACACATCAAAGAGGTTGTTTTCTTATAAAAGACTACCATATGACGTAGCGGTAGCACCAAATAAATTTCAGAGGATTAGGAAGGCCTATTTACTGATTTGCCAGGTGTGGCCTGCTACATAGATGATATTTTGGTTGCAGGAAAAGACTTTGAAGATCATGAACAAAAGTTGGATCTAGTGTTTAGATGATTGCTAGAAAAAGGTTTAAAGTTAAACAGATATAAATGTAAATTTAAAAAGAAATCGGTGGAATATTTAGGGTTTAAAATGGATAAATATGGACTACATCCCTTAGAAAATAAAATTAAAGCAGTGATAGAGGCGCCTGAACCTAAAGAATGTTTCGCAATTGAGATCTTTCATAGGACTCTTAATTTATTATTATAGATTCATAAAGAATATAGCAAACATTTTAGCGCTATTCTATCAACTTTTGAATAAAAATTGTAGATGGAATTGGACGAAAAAATATCGAATGTTATTTTAAAAATGTAAATCATTATTAATGGACTATTATGGACTAGGCGTAATTCTGAGTCATAGAAATGATAGAAAGGAAGAATGCCCTATAGCTTTTGCTTCTAGAACATTAACTGAAGCGGAAAAACGTTTCTCTCAACTAAAAAAGAAAGCGTTGAGCATAACTTTTGGCGTTGAGAAATTCAGACAATACTTACTGGGACGAAAATTTGTATTTGTCACAGACAACCGACCCTTAATTCATATATTTCACCTCATAAACCAATTCCCATATGTGCATCATCCAGAATTAAAAGATGGACCTTAAAATTAGCTGCATTTAATTATACTGTGGAATTTCGAAAAACTAGTGATAATTCCAATGTTGACGCATTGTCACGTCTTCCTTTAGAATCGAGTGTCAGGGAGTCTCTTGATGAAGACCAGGTACTTCTTCTTAGGAAGTCGAATGAGGTATCGTTCTCTTTTATGGAGGTGGCTAATGAGACGCCCCAAGATAAAATACTGTCTATAGTATTAAGGAATGTTAGAGAAGGCAACTGTGTGTGTGGAAATTCACAAGGGTACCGAGGGAAAACCCACTAGCTCCTCATTATAAGATCAATTAGGAATTAAGTTTGGAGTTTGGTTGTCTTCAATGGCGTGAAAGAGTGGTAATTCCCCAAAAATTAAGATCTTTAATTTTAAATGACTTGCATGAAATACACATGGGGATTGTTAAAATGAAGATGATTGCCAGACGGTATTTTCTGGTGGCCAGGCATAGACAGTAATATCGAGGAGTTAACTAGAGAATGTAGAGTATGCCAAGAATCGGCAAGCATGCCCCCGGCTACCATCTCGGAATGGACTTGGCCCGAAAAACCGTGGCATCGACTTCATCTTGATCTAGCGGGTCCGTTCATGGGAAGTGGATAGAAATTTTTATCATCAAAGATATTACCAGAAAAACGATTATAAGTCATCTTAGAGAAATTCTCGCCAGAATTGGATTGCCCTAATTTTTTGTTACAGATAACGGAAGATAGTTTGTCTCCGGTGAATTCGAGCAATTTACCAAAATGAATGGTATACGGCACACTAAGACCAGTCCGTATAATCCTAGTACAAATGGTTTAGCTGAGAGATATGTAAGAGAGTTTAAAAACCTTTTGAGAAAGAATAATGGGAAGGATGATTTAGAGACGAATCTACAAAGTTTCCTATTTGCTCATTGAGCATTCCCCCAAATTTTGGAATTATTGAGCTACCGTCACTACCTTATAAGTTGGGAGGACATCGTGTATAAGAGGCATATCAATCAATTGCGACCTGTGATAAAGAAACAAGTGGAGACAAGAAATTTGATACTTCCTCGAACATCAGGAGAGAAGCCTGTAGGTGGAAGTCAGAAATAAAGTGAAGAGGAGGTTTCAGAGGTTACATCAGGAAACAAGGAGGAGACTGCTTCTGTGCACGTGCCCTCTTGCACTCCTAAACCGGTGGCTGCCGCTGTGCAAGTGCCCGTCCGCAGTCCTAGACCTCAGAGAGCCAGGAAACCCCTAGACCAGTGATTCTCAACCACTGTGCCGCGGTAATTTTGTGTGCCGCGAAATTCTAAAAATGTGCCGCCGAATTTTAGTCATATGATTATGTTCACGTTTGTATTGGTTTTTCTTTTTTTCTTTTTCATTTTTTTACTTTTTAAAATAACGAAATTAGCAAATTGAATGTTAGAGATGTATATTACTTATATTTTGCATAGAAATATTGATACATAATTTGAATTTTCTTGCATTCAAGTTAGCAAAAGTGTGCCGCGAAATTCTAAAATTGTGCCGCCAAATTTTCAAATCTTTAAAATAATGCCGCAACAAAAAAAGGTTGAGAATCACTGCCCTAGACCGACTGGAGTATTATTAAGGGGGGAGATGTGTTGTGTATGTAAATAGATGAAGATTATTTGCATTCTTTAAAGTCTCATTATGTAAGAATATATGTGTATATAAATTGGACATTTTTTGTTGGCCAAAGAAAAGAATCTGAGGCTCTTTATTGGAAACGACATAAATAACAACGGCATTCCAGAGTAAAATAAATCATCAGAGATAGATACATATTTTTCAATGAATTAAAATAAATATAATCGATACTGAGAGAGAGTTGATTTTTAAAAAATAGAAAATTATTATTTTCGAAACATAAATAGCTGAGAGGATTCCAGCAAACCGCATCTAAAATATCAGTTTTTTTTTTTTGCTACATGTTTTAATTTGCATATACCTATTTTACATATCTCAGATTGTATTTAAAAATCGTTAACCATTTCTTCTAACTTTTGGCGAAATGGTGTTTTATTAATTTATCATTTGATATTATTAGGGTTCTTTCCTGGTATTCAAAAAGTAAAAATACGTGTCGTTCAGTTATATTTTTCAATTTATCAAACAATTTGGCCGCTGAATCGCTGATTCTGGTAGGGCGCCATCTAGCGAATAAAGTTGTAACTAAAATCAATTTCGAATTTTTCATTATTTGCCATAAAAAATCCCATTGCATCCTGAACACAATGGTGTTTACCGCATTGCTCTAGCGCAAATATTCGCGGAGTTATTAATTTTTAAAGTTGTGCGGGACTTTTGGATCACCCTGTATATTAGTTTTGTGTTGAGAAAATCAAGTGTGCTGGTCCCTGAAATATTGAAAAAAAAAACAATAACTACCTTCCAAGATACGCCTATCTTATTGAAACGCATTTTTTTTTATTTGCGAGCCAATAATATGCTCTTCCACACTGAAAACCTAAATGTTGGCTTTAGCAAAAGTTTTAAATTGTTGGTGCGCTGCTGGAATCTTATTTACATGTTACATTTTAACTTTTTACAACTTATTTATTTTCAATAACTTTCATGTATAATTATTTTTACATAATTTTGTTTTCTATAATTATTTTATATACTTTTATATCGTTGAATTTTGCCTATTTTGCTTTTAGATTATTTGATACAATAATCTTTAGTTAGAAAGGTTCTTTTCCTCCAAACCTTTAGTTAGTAAATAAACGCTAAAACGATTTCTCGGTTGTTTTCTCCCAGTAGATCAGGTCATCAGCGCAGCAATATAGAGTCAAAATCCAGTTTTAGGGTACTGGTGGTTTCCCTCAGTAATGGTAAAATCTGAAGAGAGTTAATTATTTAAAACAATAATAAACAATAAGAGGAGCTTCTTGTGTAAATTTCTTTATTACCGCAAGCTTTCGAACAGAACGTTCTTCAACGGGCGTGGATAGTAAAAACGTACTACGTTTTTACTATCCACGCCCGTTGAAGAACGTTCTGTTCGAAAGCTTGCGGTAATAAAGAAATTTACACAAGAAGCTCCTCTTATTGTTTATTATTGTTTTAATGATCGTGATTTTAAGAGTTTAATTTCTACAATCAGAGTTAATTCTCTCACTATGCTCGGACATCTACCAACTTGGAAAATGATATTGTAGAGCAGTTTATATATTGAGTGGTGGTCAATTATTGAAAGGTTGGATTCCAAAATGGTGATCTTCAAAATCTAGGAACATATTTTATAGATATTTTATCATAGAAACCTTGCAGACGCTTTCATTTTATAGAAGTTTATTAATTTGTGTGTGTATTTATGTATTATTTCTTTTATCATTTTAGGCATAATTTCCACACCACCCAGGAGGTACTGCCGATGGCGCGTTACCCTTTGTTTATAGTGGCGGGTTCCCCAGTAGGCCTATACCACTCTTCTAACAGAGCTCCAACATCGGAGCCGCTCGAGTCAGCCTCCCCCTTTTTTAGGCATTATTCGGTCGAGTCCAATTAAATCAGCTCTGCCAGGCTCCTAGACATCCTACCTAGAGTAAAATTATTTTATAAAGTGACCATTGTTGGAGCGGCGTGACCCAGGAAACCTATTTTATAACTAAAAATTCTGAATATAATAATATATTCAATTTGTGAAAAACGTTCATTCATTTAACTAAATTGAGAAATATTAATAGACGATGGGGAATTCACATGAACTTTGCTTATTATATCCATAATTTTATATGATGTTTTTAAATAGATGATTGATTGACCTGTGGATTAAAAAAAAAAAAAGAAAACCAGTCTAAAACATCAACATGGACGTTCAACACATAAGAAATATGATGAAGTGCATAATTTTTCACTCATTTCTTATTCTCATCCTTTCTTAACATTTACATTATCCAAAAGTTTTCGAGTTGACCTCGTGCAAATTTATTTAAAAATAAATATATATTCAATTTCCTGCTACCCTGACCACCCAGAAGGTTGAAAATTTGTAAACTTGCTTTGTTAATTGAACTGAGTGAGTGTTATAAATTCCCTACTTCTATGTGGTCTGGAAGCGTATTTAAATTAAAGTACAAAATATAAAAGTTAATTTGGAAATTTGTCATCGCGTTGTAAAAATTATACTAAATTTCAAGTTCTTACGGGAATTAGAAGTATATTAAAAATTGATTGCGAGATTTGTGGACAGACAGAGAGACAGGAAAGCAAGTTGTATAAAAGTTTTTAAAAAGCCATTATCACTGGAGACTTTTTTTTTGCTTATCTCTAGTACACATAGTACAGGCCATGATAATCATGGTGGGAAGTAGTAGGCGACTGCTTTTACTGTAAACACATCACATATCTACACATGTGAAAAGCAGTTCGACTTTGCACTTCCAAATGTTCCAGAGCCCTGTTTGGTTTCTTACACTCGCTGATGGGACTGGACTTTTGGGATTTGATCCCGGGTCGTAGTGGTCGAAAACCAACGGTTTAGACCATTCTTCCACCGTCCCCCTGGGGACTTGATAAAACTTTTAAAAAGCCGCAAACTGCTAGCATCGGATTGGACAATTCTTCTTACAGGTGGAAAGTGATGTAATCAAATACCATTTCTAAATGTATTGTGTCTCTTTTTCTTCGGTTTAGGGGAACTATAAATTCATTGAAAATATTACAAAGTAGCAAAGACACACCAAAAAGAGACTTACATTATACAAAACAATATTTAGGCCAATACTTTCTTATGGATCGGAGATATGGTATAAATTCGTAAATATATAAGAAAATTATAAATGCATTAAATTCATTTCAATACCAAATGCTATTATGATGCACGCAATCACATAAAACGAGGAGTTCTAATTGTATACATAGCATAGCCAAGATGCCTTAGCTTAACGATTTCATTGAATCCAAAAAATGAAATATGAATTAAATAATTTAAATTTAGAAGGAAAAAAATACAATTTAGATGTCCCAAGCAAAATAACGGATTTTATTGAATTTGAAATGGCTACTTTAAAGAACAACACAAATGAAACTTTTCAAAGCTTCTTCCCTAACAACATACCAAAATATTTCCGACCAAACTTTCATAATTCTCAATTCATTTATAATCTTGAAAATTCAGAAGCTTTTTAAAAAGAATTAAAGCGGTGGAAGACCTGAGTTGTTTTTGTGGACATGAGGAACAAACCTCAATACATCTTTTACTAGATTGTCCTGTTTTTCAAGACTACAGAATCAAAAATAATTTAATAGTAACAGATCCAAGTATTTTTATTTCCATTAAATAAATTAATATTAAATTCCATACCTTTTGTAGATATATTTTAAACTAGACGGGTGACCCGGGCTTCGCCCCGGGATTGACCCGTGTGCATATCTACCCGAGTGATATATATTTAGATAAGATTTTTTAAATAATTGTTTGTTATTAGCATTATCTATTTGTTTGCATCAGCCTAATTTAATCTAATCTTTGATAGAGGGCGCTGTTCGTGAGCTAAGTAGAATAATTTGAATATATAGTTTTAAGTTTGGCATACCCGAGACATTTGGCCTATATCGACAGATGAATCAGCTTTATAATCAATATGGGCATTATACTGCAAACCTGAAAAAGGCTTATGAGTCCAAAGCTGAATACGCTGAACAGGAACTTGCATAGTTTGTGTAGCTGCGACGCGGGCTTCAGAATACCTAAGACGGCGAAGCGCACGACGCGTCTCACTTTGAAGTGGTGTCTCAATAGCTCTAGCATTCCTATATCTCCTGGAAGCAGCCGTATTCCTACCAAGTAAACGTCGGCTGTGGCGAGGCATATTCTGAAAAAAAAATTAGATTGAGATTAATAACAAAAGCTTCAAAACCAGCAATTTCTAAAAAAAGCATAAAAATTTCCTGTCTTTTTGAGGTAAAAATCAAAATTTTCAAATTTTTGATTCAAAATAACCTTCAGATATGTTAAAAAGATTTTAAAAAACTAAAATCATAATATTATTACCAAAAAATAAATGTACAAAACCAGTTATCATTAAAAAGCATCAAAAATAGACCAACCGCTGGATACGGCAATGAAAAAGCATGCTTTTTTGAGCTTAAAAATAGAAATAATTTTCTAAAATACAAAATACAACCCCTATATGTTAATAAAAAAACTATAAATAATTTAAATATAAAATATTTAATCAAATAAATTAAAATATATTTAAAAAAATTTTGAAAAAGGACTTCAAAAAGACAAATACCGTGTGATGAATCCGTAAAAGAAAACCCTTGCTTATTTAAAAATATAAATAACCTATTTTTTAGATACAACCCATATATGTAGAAAATATAATAAATAAACTGTATGGCATATTCTGAAAAAAAATTTAGATTGAGATTAATAACAAAAGCTTCAAAACCAGCAATTTCTAAACAAAGCATAAAAATTTCCTGTCTTTTTGAAGTAAAAATCAAAATAACCTTCAGATATGTTAAAAAGATTTAAAAAAACTAAAATGATATTATTATATATATTACCAAAAAATTAATGTACAAAACCAGTTATCATTAAAAAGCTTCAAAAATAGACTAACCGCTGGATACCACAATGAAAAAGCATGCTTTTTTGAGCTAAAAAAATTGAAATAATTTTCTAAAATACAAAATACAATCCCTATATGTTAAAAAAAACTATAAATAATCTACTTTTAAAATATCTAAGCAATTAATTAAAATTTTGTTAAGGTTCTCAAAAAAGACATAAAATTGAGCACATTAATGAAATTTCAAGCTTTTTGGTGAAAAAAAAATAGAAATAACCCGAATTTTTTTTACAAAACAACCCATATAAGTGGGAAACACCATAAATAATCTGTTATTAAAATATCTAAACAATTAATTAAAAATTTTGTTAAGGTCCTCAAAAAAGACATAAAATTGAGCACATTAATGAAATTTCAATCTTTTTTTGTAAAAAATAATATAAATAACCTTAGTCTTATAAAAATACTAACCACGTAAGTTAGAAATAGCGTATATAATCTGTATATAAAATAAAAAAGAAATAAATTAAAATTAGCCTAAAAATTTATCTAAAATATAAAATTGATCTCATCAAGTAAGGTTTCAACTTTTTTTGGTATAAAATATGAAAACTATAAAATAAAAGTATCTTACCATGTATAAAAGTTATTAAAATATATATAAAAAAGATTAAAACTAATTTTCCAAGAAGTTCAAAAGTGTAAACACTTTCGAAAAGCCAAAAAATTTATCTAAAAAATAAAATTGATCTCATCAAGTAAGGCTTCAACTTTTTTTGGTATAAAATATGAAAACTATAAAATAAAAGTATCTTACCATGTATAAAAGTTATTAAAATATATATAAAAAAAGATTAAACTAATTTTCAAAGAAGCGCTAAAGTGTAAACACTTTTGAAAGTGTAAACACTTTAACTCTGTTGAATTTTTTTGTATTTTATCGATAACAGCAAAGTTATGTATGTTAAAGTTAGGAAAAATATTTTGATGTTAAGCAAAACCTGCTCCATCTCGTTTTACATAAATGTTGAAAATTTGGTCGAAATTGATGCATTGTAACGAAGGTTTTTAGTGAACAACACTTATGAAATTTCCATTTTATTAAAATAGATTATATAGCAACAAATAGCTTTAAAGAAACTGATAACACTGGTCAACAACATTTTTGCCCAAGAGAACCTGATGGTGTTTCTAGTGTAACTTTTTATGCTGAACTCAAAAATCTAATCAGAAATTTTCCATCACCCATGGTGTTTGCGTGACAGCCTTTTTTTTTGGTATCAAGATAAATACAGCAAAAAATGAAAAAAATATTATGTAAGCATTTTTACATAAACCTTATTACATAACACTGGTTTTTCAAAAATTATTTTTATTTGTCCCAAAAAACAGCATCTTATCTAAATTTAACTCTTTGTGCTTATTCCAAATATACCATTAGATTTTTCTATCACGCAAGATTTTTTAGATACACCTACTTGAAATTTTATATGTTTTTAATATATAGACCTATATGAACGAAATATATTTATTTTATTGAAAAGTAGTGAGAGTGGATTTACTTCTATACTTTGCTTGTGGTACATCCCTCTTGAGTGTCCAACAGTAGTCAGCAAGAATACTACCGGGACTCCATTTACCTTGGTACCGCTTCTCCATGCTTGATATATCTTGATGAAACCTCTCACCATGCTCATCGCTAACTGCACCAAGATTGTCTGGAAAGAAATCTAGATGTGAATGCAGGAAATGGATCTTGAGAGACATATTACATTCTAGTGCCTTGTAGAAAAGCAAAAGATCATTAACTATGTCTCGGTAATTTTCAACCATGACACTTCCTAAGAAGTTCTTGCAAACGTTTCTAAAGGAATTCCATGCTGCTGCTTCAACTTCATTCAAACTATTTTGAAAATTTCCATCCTGCAGGAATTCTCGAATCTGAGGTCCAACGAAAATGCCTTCTTTAATTTTCGCATCACTTATGCTAGAACATTTTTTGTTTTAGTTAGGCAAATCAACTGGCATTTCGATCCATTGCCTTCACAAAGTTCTTCGTTAATCCCAGTTTAATATATAATGGTGGTAAGTAAATATTTTCTGAATCGATCAGGGGAGGATTTACAATATTTTTATGTCCTGCAGTAAATATTCCACGGTTTGGCCAGCTTTTTTTTAATGTAATGCCTTTCCCTATCTCTTCTATCCCACTCACACAGAAAACAACAAAGTTTTGTATATCAAAGCTGTAATCCACGCAAGAGAGCAATGACTTTCAAATCGCTGCATATTTTCCAACCATATCTTTCATATTCTATCTTTTTCAAAAGCAGTTTCATGTTTTCGTAAGTCTCTTTCATGTTGGATGCATGTGCTATTGGCACTGATGGGAACTTATTTCCGTTGTGAAGGAGAACAGCTTTCGAACTAATTTTTGAAGAATCAACGGATAAACGCCACTCCTCTGTATCATGGTCATGACCAAGCGCTCCCATTAGACTAACAACATCATTGCAATATACTAAATCATTCTCTTGTGAAAAGAAGTCTTGAAATTCATCTTTACGCTTGCGAAAAAAACATACTTTTGTGCCTTTATGTAGCAAATTCCAGCCTTTTAACCTAGAGCCTAGAAGTTCACTCTGTTTTTTTGGATAAATCTATATCACGTACGAGGTCGTTCAAATATCCTTGGGTTAACAAATGAGGTTTAGGTGTAGCACCTGCTTTAAAATTTGTGTCATCCGACTGTTGCTCTCGTCTATCTGAATCATCGTCACTAAATATTACATTTTCAGGAGGCTGTAGCACAGGTAAAATATTACTATGAGGAACCGGTCTCATAGCAGAAGGCAAATCTAGATATTCAACTGTATGTCTTGATTTGGATATAATACCTGTAGTATTTGTCAAACAAAAATAACAGTCTGAAGAATGTTCTTTAGGTTCCCTTCATATCATTGGAACCGCAAAAGGCATATGACGTTCACCTTTAATCCACCCTGTAAAACGTCGAGCACAAATTTCACAACAATGATGAGGAGCCTAAGTCTTATCTTGGTCACCGACTTTACAGCCAAAATAAAGTTGATTGCACTTTTTGATGAGCGGTGTAAAGTTTCGCCTTTGAACTTTGGAAGTTAATTCCTCACAAATGTAACAGAAGATATCAGGGATATTAATGAAACGCCTCGGCATATTGACACAGTCTAGTGCACACGATTTATAAAAGGAAATCGACAGAGAAGAATAAACTGATCACTTCAAATTTACCTGTCACTTCTGACGCAAATCTATTAAACAAATCGTTAGGTCAATTTAAATATATATATTAAAACTGTTATTCTACAAATAGCATTCCAGAGCTTTTCGTTATTTTTGAGTTGAAGGCAAAACAGATTGCATTATAAAATAAACATAATTAAAAATTCAATAATTAGTCATTTAAATTAATATTTATGATTCTTGAAGTGCAAAATTTAATTAATAACAAATAAAATAAAGCTTTTGGCATCACATATCAACTTTTCCTGTCAAAAATAAAGCGCTAGCTAATGTAATGATGTTTACTTAAAAAATGCTTACGTAACATTTTCTGCATTATTACTGTATATACCAATTTATAGGAAAAAATGGTTATCCTGCAAGAACTATGGGTGATGGAAAACTTCTGATTTCATTTTTGAATTCAGAATGAAAAGGTACATTAGAATCAACATCAGGTTTTCTCCGGGGAAAAAATGTTTTTTTTTTTTGTAGACCTTGTAATTTATATTATTTTTATTTTACATATTGCCAGACATTTCTTTCTTTTGTACACAGTTATTTTTTCTCGTTTCTTTCTCTCTTTTCATTGTTAACATCATATGACTATTCTATTCACGGCCTAAAGGTATTGTATATATATGTATTGACAAATGTAACGGCATACATGTATGACAGCGCAAGTGTCCAATGGGGGACATAGCGCTTTAAATTGAAATAAAATAAAGTAGAGACACACAATGGAGTATTGTGGAGAGATCTGATTGGTACATATTTAATTTGAATTATTATTCAATTGTTAAATATTAAAGTAACAAAAGATTGATTGAGAAAGGGAAACTATTTATAACGGTATCGTGAAATGTTTGATATCGTATTTTATCATATATATTTTGTATTGAATATAAATTTGTATATATGCGTTATATTGTAGCAATGAAAATAAGTCGAATAACCAACGACTTATTTTCTACGTTACAATATATGATATTGGAATCACTGAATTAAAACAGATAAATTAATATACCTATTGGCTTTTGGCAGTTACTTACTTATAATTCCAAAAGGCTTTTGATAGGAACCTGAATCTTCGGATTAGAACTCATTTGAGGACTTGAATAATCACTGAAAAAACAACTCGCAACTCCCAGCAGTTTTGGAGATGTCGTTTTGTAACACGTAAGGTTTAAAAAGACATTTTAAATTGATTTATTTCTGGCCACTTCGACCACCCAAAAATGAAAATCTGTACATTTGTATGTTAATTGTACCGAGTAAGTGTTAAAATTATATATTTTTATGTGGTCTGCATAATAATTAATAAGCATAATAAAATTATATTACAAAATTTGAAAGTCTGTTTGAAAATTTGTATTTCCCAGCCACCCTGACAACCAGAAATATGAAAATTTGTCAACTTGCAATGTAATTAAGTTATTATAGTAATTGTACAGAATTTCTGATTTTTTACGTGCTCCAGAAGTATATTAAAATTTATTACAAGATCTGTGTAAACAGACAGATATGGAAGCAAGTAAAAAAAAAAAAACATTAAAAAACTCCTCTCTCTCTCTCTTCTCTCTCTCTTTTATATATGTACATTCATAAACAAACCTCGGGCATTGCCCGGGGCACGCATCTAATATAAATAGTGAGAAATATAATTGGTTTGAAGAGCTCTTTATCCTATATATATTCGAGTTAAAATTCATTTGTATAAAACTCGGGCCTTGCCTGAGTGTTTCTTATATTATCGATACAAGGCAAAACAAAAAAATTATCTCTGTGAATGATGTGAAATACATCATTTAACATAAGTAGTTGTAAATAGCTGGTGGCCTGAATAAATTCAAATGAAGGGAAGCTTGCTAACGGGAGCAATGTTAACAGAAATAACAAAAAATGAACTTACCTGTATGTGAAAGTGTTGTGGCATGATTGGGGCGAGTCTCTAGTTAACCAAGACCCAATTCTGACAGCCAATTCTAACACGCAGCGCATGATACTATAAAAATCAGGGTCACTCTACTCCAGACCCAGAACCCCATGAACATCTTCGTGGAGAAGGAATGCTGCAAGAGCTCACCACTGACCAGGAAATGTGTGTGAGAGACTACATCAAGCCTGGTGTTAGAGCTGGAGAGTGTGTGGCCAAAGAATTGTTTGAAGAAAAGCCTATAGACTGTTCTGGCCTTCCAACTGCCTCCCCATTCCATGTGGCCTGATACACTTCGACGCCAAGAGTCCCACAGTGGTGAGGGCAGACCTGTGTGAGAAGAACTGTCAGGCCGACAGCCTGGATAAGATGATCACAGGCAGTAGTAGAACCAGGACTTTACCACAATTATATAAATCAACGACCTCAACGAGTTCATCAACTAAGGTTTAAACTCAGAACTCTACCAAAGGATTGGAGGATGTACCCGGCTTCGCCTAGATTTTACCGAATGAAAGTTTGCCTAAAGAATGATAGAAAAATCTTTCGAGAAAACATCTATTCTTAAACATCCATTTTGCATGTTGATAGCTGAATATATAGATCAACATATAAGCTAATCAAAAAGGCTAAAATTATATAATAAATATATTTTTTGTGTATTTTAATATTATAATAATATAATGACACCTATAATGACCTAGCTTTCCTGGCTTATTCCCAAATAAATATTTTCCAGGCGAATATAATTTTAATATGTTATTTATAATTCTATATGATATCATTTATCAACCCTCTAATTATTACTCATGAGTATTCCCATAAATCTATTCGATCAAATGGATGATGGTACTATTAGTTTATAAGTTACACATTTAAAAAAATAAAATTTTTAAAAAGATTTTCAGGGCGGGTAAGTATGTTGACAAATTCTGAAAGCCATTTTTAATATACATAGCTTTTATATAACTTAAATAAAAATAAGGATGTTGAATGATATAGGTAGTCAATATATATATATATTGGGAGAATTGATAATAAGAATTATAAAATAAAAGGATTTAAAAGCGCGAATGTTTCTTTTATACATAAAACGAACTTCTACTGTCCTTACTGCGATGAAAAAAATATATTGGGATCGCAGTAAGGACAGTAGAAGTTCGTTTCATGTATAAAAGAAACATTCGCGCTTTTAAATCATTTTATTTTATATGTATAGATGGCGCGTTATTGCTTTGTGTTAATTTATTCCTAACTGGCCTTGTCTTTATAGTTTGCTGAAGAGCATTGCTCGAAGCAAATATTTGAATGTAATTCTACTGTCCTATAAGCTTATGTCCATAGTTCACTTGAAAACCATTTCTAAGATGCCATCCTTCAGAGTAGCATATAAAAGCAGAATGATCCAATACAGTATTAGAACTCTAAAGAAGCGGTCTGGTGGATTAAATTGGCGAAACCACTGGGAAGGTACACCGCTGATGAGCCAAGCCCTCCCAATATATTTTTTCATCGCATTAAGGACAGTTTTATGAAGTTCGTTTTATGTATAAAAGAAACATTCGCGCTTTTAAATCCTTTTATTTTGTATGTATAGATGGCGCGTTATTGCTTTGTGTTAATAAGAATTATGTTAAATATTATATCGTGAAGAGATCAGTTTTTTTCCATTAATATACATTTAGTAAATCAAATATCCACTTGTCAAATAAATAGACACTTTAACGTACTTTATTTTTTATCTTTATTAAGTAAAACTTTAATAAGGCTTAGAACTGACTGTCGTTCTACACCTGTTTGTAGAACTGGCTATTATTCTAGTATTATTATAATATAATGCATTATATTGACAAACATATTTCAACAATATAGCATCACATTTTATGAACCCAAAATAGGCAATTTAGTCTTATATTCAACTATTTTCAATCTATGTGATCAAATTTCCTCAAATTAATAAATATATTTTTTTTATCTTAAAAGTGTTAATTAGGTATTGGTTGAATTTTGTGTGTGCCTAGGTTTTTAATAGTTTATATTTAAACTGCATTTTCATACCTATACACCTACTCGATAAATGTATATATCTTCTTCTATATATATATAAAAATCAATGTTTGTATGTTTGTTTGTTTATATGTCCGGTATACAAATTCGCAGTAGTTCACTAATTCAAACCAAAATTTCCATACATAGGTAAAAATATATATATAAGGGGAAGACGATAGGGTATTTAAAAATATATATAAATAAATTATTAAAACTATATATTCAAATTATTCTACTTAGCTCACGAACAGCGCCCTCTATCAAATATTAGTTTAAATTATGCTGATGCAAACAAATAGATAATGCTAATAACAAACAATTATATAAAAAAATCTTATCTAAATATATATCACTCGGGTAGATATGCACACTGGTCAATCCCGGGGCGAAGCCCGGGTCACACGTCTAGTTCTTAATAAAGAGTATTTGAGTGAAAAGAGTTAAAATGGACTTTGGAATTTCCTTTTATAGATACATAACCTGGCTTCTCCCGTGATCTATTGAGTGAATGTTTTACTGAAAGAGTGAATGATCCTCGAAAGAATTTCTATATTGTCTATCAATCATGATACAGTAATATTTCATCATCACTAATACCTAAAATAGGTGCATCAGTCTAGTACTTGGTTAATCTGAATTTGCCTAGGATGAGATATCCCTTGGAAAAAAAATTCCTAGGCTACATTATTAACAAAGATATGCAGTAATATTACCATCAGGCGCGCGCTTCATGAAAGCAAATTGATAAAGTTAATCTAATTTTTGACTATTTTCAAATTATGGGGACGAATTCATTACAGATCTCTAGGTATTAGATATTGGTTCAGGTTGATTAAGCTTTTAATAGCCTGTATTTTAAGCTACGACTTCATCTATGCACCTACTTGTTAAACTCATAAAATTTTGATTAGAAGTTTTAATGGAAAAAAGTGAAGGTTCCCTTTTAATCTTTCTTTTTTTTTATATGCAGCTCGAGTGAATGTTCCGAAGAAAGACCTTTGTTGATGTGCCCATTAAAAATTATATATTAATTATATTATTGATTCTAAATATAAAATATATAATTATAATAAATCGTAATTTAATATTTCAGTTTCAGCTTGCGCATAAACTGATATTATATTAACAAATCAATTTTTTTAAATATTCTTAATAGAGTTTCATTACAATTTATACATTTTAGCATACTTATATATTTCAATTAGAAAGATATCGCCTATATCTTGGATCAAAACTATTTATTTTTATAATAATCCGAGGTGGTCAGCTGTGGATAGAATTCCAAGGGAATAGTGTTTGTAGTGGATGTTCCTAGCAGAGGCAACAACGTCGAAATACTGGAAGATATCAATAAATAAGTTTGATCCAAGATTCATAATTAATATATCTGACACGAATTGCTTCATCCTTCGATAGATAGAGCATAAAGTCTATAGAGTTCCTAGAAACGACCTATTGTTGCCATTGCCGGCCCAGCGCCCGCCGGGGAAGCCTCTATGAACCTCGGGTCTGACTACCTCCTGGTGAAAACTTGTCCTGTCACGACAACTGGCCATAGGTATGCCACCTAGGCCATGGTTTAGCGATGACGATTTGACTATGGGTCATTTTTTTAGCCGAGCTGGCGATTGGTCTTAGGCATATCTACTGTTGGTCGTCTTGGCATGACTCATAACGTCAGGGGTTGATCAGATCGCCAGAGGTAAAATGGCTTCCCCAAATTTTAAATAAAAAATAGAACTCTACGATATCAATTATGTGTACGTTGAGTGGTTTAGTGGTGTGTATTGTGAGTGTGATATAGGGGTGTGTAATTGTGAATGTTATATTGGTGTGTATTTGTGAAATAATGTGTATAGAGAGCCTGTTGTGAATATGTACTGAAAATGTAAAAGGGACTATACATCGAACGGGAGTTAGAGTTTGAATTATAATATAAAAATATTATCGAGATAAAAAAAGTAGTAACAGTAAGTAAGTAACAAGTGATTACATTTTCCACAAAACATTGAGCTAAATTCATTACACGAGAGAGAGGCGTGTCGAGTGCAGTATAACTCTAGACACCGTAGTCGTCCAAAAATACGATTCCTAGTTGCCGATAGAACCAACACCTCAGAAATATTTTACTAGTCTGGAAACCCTATATGATGATATGTCAAGGAATGCACATTGTACAGAATGGTTTAATTGGGCCAAACGATACTTTTCCCCATTGAGTAGGAGATAATGTAAGAAAGTATCCATTCGGAGGTTCATCAAATTACTGTATGTGGTCCGCTAGGCAGACGAACTGTTGTCTTGGCAGACACTTAGGACTCCAAATACGTCCTGCATCGTCTCACGTCCGTACAACAAACCAGTAGAAAATCGTTCATCAAGACACAACTTCAGAGTTTCGTAACAGATATTAAAAATTGCCTGGAACGCATAATGATTAGTGACTTAACATGGTACGTCCCAGAAAAGACAAAGCAAGCAATGCCTCAGGTGTAGAAAATATCGCTTCTTTTTTTCTGGTTGGAAAAATATTTTGCAGCGGCGTTCGTTAATTACGAGGAATTCATTGCACATCTTTTTTTTTTGCTTCCCGAGGAGCTACCATCAATGTTCGCGAGGTACATCTAAACCCTTCATTTCCCGTTGGATTAAAGAACAGAAGACCTAGGTGTTTGTCACGGAAGGTCTGTCTTCTGGATAATAACGCCAGTCCTCATAACGCTGAGATTCCCGAAGCGGATTAAAATGTAAATTCTGGAGACACTACCCTCCATACAGTCAAGAACTCTCTCCAATAGACCGACCTTCCTTACATGCGTTCAGATCGTTTAAGAAGGTGCTAGAAAACATGGCTTTTTGTATTAGAAGCTGAGGTTGGATCAGCAAGGTATCTTAAGGAGTTTTATTATCAGGGGTTATGATGAATCACAGTAGCAGCGATGTGATGATCATGATGGTGGTCTTTCAGGAAATAAACGCATTTCAGGTTGTTTGCCCACGTGATGTAAGGTGTACGTTAGTATCTCACCAAAGTGACCACAGCCTCTTTATTAGAATATGTTATTTATTATTCACTATTTGATACATATCATATTTAACTCTCTAATTATATATATTACTTATAAGTATTCAAATTAATCTATTATTCAAAATATCATAATTACTTTGTATTACGTTTTTTAAATATTTATTTTTCGCATTATAGTTAAACCTGTCTATAGCGCCCGCGATTTTAGATACGTAGTACGATGCGATTTACATTAAAAGTGACCTGTCTATAGCACCCCCTCTTTATAGCACCCTATTTTGGTGAGTCCCAAGAGAGGGCGCTATAGACAGGTTTAGCTGTATTTCACTTTAGAGTAATTATAAGCAAAAATATTTTTAATATATATACAATTATACATATTTTTGTTCTGAAAATAGAGCAATCTATACTTTATAAATGCCTGCAGCGAGTTTTTTACAAAAATGTAATGCCTTGATAAAGGTTGGCGTTCAGCCAACCTAAATATTATTTATTCAATATAAGCCTTTTTATTATCTAATTATATATATATAATAAATAACATTTGTTAAAGTATTTACTTTTCATGGGAAAACATTCAATTGGAAAGAAACCAAGCGAAACGGAATATTAATTGTAAAAAATATATATTATTTAATTTTAAATATATATTTATTAATAAACCCGAGTTATATACATATATACAGTAGAACTCCTCAAATTGGGAAAGCTTGGGGCGCAAGGTATTCCGAATTTGAGGATTTTCCGAATTTGAGAGAGTTAGATTTGTGAATATTTATGTGGCATAAATAGGCATTTAGATGACTGAGACAAAGATTTTGAAGCATATGAACAATTTTAGGTTGAATATTATATGTACATTACATAATTTTAATTATGATTTTTAATCAAATGTTCCTTGACTTTTATGAGTTTTGAGCATGAAACCGATGAAAAATAGTAAAATATTTTATTATGTATGTAATGCAATTGAAGGCCAAGCAAGTTATGGCTTGGCAAAGAAGTTGCTGATTGTTGTCTGTTTCTTTGGCTTGTTTAACAAAGCTTCTTCTTCTCTCATAAGCATAGTTCGAAGACTATTGATGGTGTTGTAGCTTGCAAGCATTTCTGGTTCAGTGCGCTTTTCCAAATATTTTAATGCAACATCCAAACTTTTCAACGCTTCGCATCTGGGAACATCCGGCTCCAAACTGTCTTCAGAAGTTGAGGAACTATCATCAGAACTGCTGATTTCCATTTTTTCACTCAAAACAGCTTCAACTATATCATCATTGCTAAGAGCATTGTGACCTGGATCATCAAGGTCTATATCGATCCATTCATTAATGCTTTCTTGATTTACTTCAATTCTAGCTCTTTGAAATAATTGCTCCAGCCGTCTAATTTCTTGTTCATCTTCATCAGATTCATCCTCGGATAATTGTAATGCATCACCTGCTGTTTCCAAATCTGAATTATTTTTGTGTTAAAGCAAAATCTTCCATCCATTTCTTATTGTAGAAGATTTTAATTCATCCCAAGAATTTCCAAAATTGAATATCGCTTTCTTGATGTCGTACTTTTTTAAATTAGAAAAAGTTTGTTCACCCACAGAGTTATTTGTCTGATCTGCATCACTTGAAAATACTAAACAACTTTCTAACTGTCTTCGTTTATACAACCTTTTAAAGGCAACAATAACTCCCTGGTCCATAGGCTGCAATACAGATGTTGTATTAGGTGGTAAAAACTTGCATTTAATGTTGCCGTCATTACTGATCAGCTCTGTTGGATGAGCAGGAGAATTGTCAACTAGTAGTAACGCTTTTACTTGATCTGGAGCAACTCTTAACTTATTTTCTTGAAAATTGCGAACTTCGTTTATGAACCGTTTAAAAAACCATTCACTAAAAATGCTTTGATTAAACCAAGCCTTGTGTGAAGAATAGTAATGGACAGGCAATCGATCAATGATGTTTTTGATTGCTCTTGGACGTTTTGATTTTCCAACAACAGCCAAAACATTTTTATGTGAAGCGTCTGCATTTGCACAAAGTAAAACACAGAGTCGATCTTTGGATTGCTTATGACCACTAGCGCTGTTTGCATTTTTGACTTGAGAATTATCGGGTAATGACTTCCAGTAAACTCCTGTTTCGTCAGCATTATAAATTTGGAACTGTTCATACTTTTCGTCAGTCATTAGTTTGTGAAAATCATCTTTAAAGCGATTAGCTGCATCTTCGTCAGCACTCAATGCTTCCCCGACAACTTTTTTATTTTTCAAATTAAGTCTGGCTCTGTATCGTGACAACCATCCACCACTAGCTTTAAAAGTGGGATTATTCAATTTTGATGCAAAATGACTGGCAGCTGTTTGGAGTTCAATACCACGAATAGGAACCCCTGATAATCTCTGACTTTCGTACCAGATGTTAACTGCTTTATCAACATTTTCGTATAACGGATTTTTTACTTGAGAAAACTTTTTGACATCTTTTTCGGTAGAATCAACAAACTTTGTAAGTTTAAGCTCAGACTTTTTTATATCATAAACAGTTGTCTTAGAAATTTTATACTTTTGCATTATCGTTGTATAGATTAATCCTTTTTTAATGTCACTAAGAACATCTAACTTTTCACCAAGCTTAAGAATTCGGTACTTGCCTCGTTTTTGCCGCTCCTCTTTGGATGCCATTTTGTTGAAGAACAAACTTGTAAATGCAAAAAATTGAGAGTTGAATAAAAGAATTTGAAACTTACAATGTCTGAAAATGTTTGATAATTTTAACTTTAGGTGAATCAACTTTGCAATAAAAAATGCGTGAATGGCTTATGACGTAATAATGCTGCCTTCTTATTGGACAATATCCTAAACTAAGCACAAAGGTCAAATGAAACTGATGATTTATTTAAGCTTTTAAAAAAGGGGATAAACCCCTAATTAGCGATTATAAATAATCGGTAAAAGTAAATTAATTAAACACTTAAATTAAAAATAAATTACTGATAAAAATTAAATTAAATAAAATAAAAGCAAAACAAAAGTAAAAGTAAATAAAATAAAATAATGTTGAAATATCAACAAAATAAAAGCATGTGAAAATTGATTTTTTGTATGTAAAAAAAAAACATTACAATAATTTCCGAATTTGGGAGTTTCCGAATTTCAGAATTTCCGAATTTGAGGAGTTCTACTGTATATATATATGGTAATTTAAACCAACAACCTCATATTGTATATAACTTAAAACAAGATTTTCATGTTGTATAATTGAAACACATCTGTAAATTATTATACGCATTATTGACATGTGTCATTACATCATCATATGTAATGTACTTTGTACAAACTGAGGATAAATAAATAAAACTCTGTAATAGATTAAGAGTTGAGCTGAATCAAGAGATAGAAGTCAAAAACGTCTAAAATCAGATGTAGCAGTCCCAAAACAACATCTAAAGATAGATAGGAAACTGTAAGGACGGCCCCAGTGTAGAATTTTGCCAGACGATCCACGCTCTTGTAGCATCTGCTGAAATGCAATACTTCCTTTCTCGGAAAAGATATATAAAGCCTCCGTCCTAGCCAAAAATATAGTCACTTCACCATCAGCGGAAGCCCGCGTCGGTTGTCACCAAGGTCCATCTCATCGACCATGTAGACCAGTAAGAACTCTTCTATCTCCATCTGTAGCTCCTAGCTCGACTTTTATCTGTTTACGGAATTTTCCTAATACAAGTGTGTCTTCGTTTTTTGTGTGGACATTCCCAAGCTTTCCACTCTGCCTCGACCACAACTGCCTGTACTCTGTGAGAAGTGTTAAATTCTCCCAAGGTGCAGAGAGGTACTGGAAAATTATCCACGCCCTGACTGTCCCTCGAGTTACTACAGGTTTGCCCCTTTCGGTTACCATACCACAGCGAGAGACCCTTGGTTACCACAGTATAGCGAGAGTCGACAGGATACCAAACGAAGAAGGCCAGATAGTCCAGATAGAAGCGAGAAAGTGCAAAGATGGAAGAGCAAACCGAACAGTCCAACGATTCGACCGAGCCATCTGTCCCCAAACAAGAGACGACATTTGAAGAGGAGGAAACGTCGCCGCCCCAAGGGACCTCCGCAGACCCGCTGACACAGATCGCCGATGCCCTGAGTAAGCTGCTGATCGCCCGACCTCCGAAGGAGATAGACGTGAGTCCATACGATGGTACCTTTGAAGCCCAGAGCTTTTTCGACAACTTCGAGGCCCAAGCAGACCGAGCTGAGCTGACCTACACGGACCTTCTACGCAAGTTACCCTGCTACCTGCAAGGTAAGCCCCTCCAATATTTCCGAAGCCTACGGTTAGATAGGTTATTTTATAATGAAGCCCGCCAGACACTGATAGACTTATTCCCAAATATATAGACACTATCCATACATTATTTTTTAACTTTATTAAAGTAAAACTCAATGAGGCTCAGAACTGGCTGTCGTTCTACACATGTTTGTAGGACAGGTCATTATTCTAGTATTGTTTTAATATAATTCATTATATTATATACTCCGGGCTACATCTTACGAACAGAAACCGGAAGGATGTCCCTCGAATTAAACATTACGAAATTGATTCTAAATTTCTGGATACGGATTTTAAAAATGGACAGGACAAGATTACCCTATGTTTGCTTGTCCCAGCTCTGGAAAGTTTCAATTGTGGGAAAAGCGGGAAACAACTTTATTCATAACCTGAATAGCATCATTGACTTTAGGAGTTTTTCTTTTCTTAAGAAGTGTGAAGATTATATAGTTGTGTGAGGAGAAATGCCTAGAATTATTCAAACCACAGTGGAACAGCTACTCCAATTTGACCGAGCTAAGATACAAAACTCAACTCATTTTATTCACTATCAATCTCTAAGTAGCTCCTTCACGACGGAGGACTACTTACTATCAAACCTCCCTTTGTAAATTATACGATTTATAGCCCGTCAAAGGATTCTATGGCTACTTTTCCGCGAGGATATCACGGGAATTTGGAACAGCGACTCTTTAAATTGCTACTTCTGCAATGTTGGCATCCAAGACAATTTGGTACACTATCTATTCCATTGCCCATTCCTACATGGAAAGAGACTGGAAATTCGTGAAATTTCGGGGCCAACTCACTACAATGAACAACATGTATATAAAATCTTCACTACTCTCCTGCTGGATAAAAAATTTGTTTATAAATATTTTAAATATTTCAAGGTGATTGATAAAATGAGAGAAGAAGTGCTCAACTCCACAGACAACGGCTGATTGCTCCCCCTCCCCTCTAAATTGCTTTTCCTCCTCACTCGTGTACATATATAACCTTTATGGGGAATCCCCTTGTAAGACAATAGTGCCTTAATAAAGGTTTTTGTTGTTGTGTTGTGTTGTAATTCATTATATTAACAAACATAATTCAGCAGTACATATTAGTATCATATTTTATGAACCCAAAAAAATTAATTTAGTCTTATATTCAACTATTATCAATCTATGTGGTCAAATTACTTCAAGTTTCTTGAGAGATTTAGCCATTTTACCATTGACGGGCTCCACATTGGACTCACAAGTCGAAAGGCTTACAATTGAAATCCAAACGGCAATGTCAAGAGCAGGGATGAGACGTGAGATAAGATCTGGTTGTTTGAGGTCTAAACCGTGGTACGATGAGGAATGTTATACGGCTAAGAAAAAAATGAAAGAAAGTCTTAAACTGTATTTATTACAAAATAATGTAGTTAACAAAGATTTGTTTATCACAAGCAAGAAAGAATATTTATCATTAATTAAACTTAAAAAGAACCAATACTTTGATGATATACAGAATGCCCTCTGTAATGCTAGAAACGCTTCTCAATTTTGGAAGATAATAAAATCTTTCAAGCTAAGAACCACAATTAAAGGCAATATCCCGATGTGTGATTGGGAGGATTTTTATCGAAGACTGCTGTCTTCCCCACCTATAATGGACGCGTATATATCACCGGCGCTAACATATATGGACCCGGATCTGGATGCTGAAATTTCACTTATGGAGGTCACCACGGAAATATCCAATCTGGGGAAGGATAAAGCAACGGGACTGGATAACATACCAAATGAAGCAATCAAAGTTTTACCTGACGAATATTTGATTCTATTAACAAATATATACAACAAAATATTGACGACATCCTCGGTTCCATCAGTGTGGACTAGAACAATTATTCATCCTATTTTCAAAAATGGCGACCCAAATATACCATCAAACTATAGAGGAATATCATTGTCATCCAATTTATCAAAGCTCTTTACATCCATATTAAAGACAAGATTGAATAATTGGATTGAAAAAAGGGGAATCTTAGCGGAAAACCAAGCGGGCTTCAGAAGTGGATATTCCTGTCAAGACCATATTTGTACCCTTACCTCACTGATACAGATGACGCTGAGCCGCAAAAGGAGGAAGTTATATGCCTTCTTCGTAGATGTCAAAAAGGCCTTTGATACAGTACCACACTCCCTGCTTTGGAAAAGGTTGACAGTTTACGGTTTAAGTTCCCGATTTATGAGCCTTATACAAAGTTATTATAATCAAATGTCAGCAACAATGAGATGGAACGGATCACTTACAGAATTTATAAAAATACAAGCTGGTGTTCTACAAGGTGAACCCCTGTCACCTTATCTATTTATCCTTTTTCTAAACGACTTGGTTTCTCTGTACGATGACGCTGATTTGCCAAGTATTTATTTACCGAATTATGGAAATATACATCTCCTTCTGTTCGCAGACGACATCGTACTTCTCGGAGAATCCAAGATAAATTTACAAAAAAAGATCAATGTACTCAGAAAATACTTCGAAGATATTTTTTAACGCTGAACCAGAGCAAATCAAAGGTTATGGTGTTTAGAAATGGAGGTCGAAAGGCCCGATCGGATGTTTGGTTCTGGGGACAATTGCATCTCACTATAACATCTAAATACACGTATCTGGGTTACTAGCTGACAGCGTCAAACTCAACTCAACAGGCGGCAAAGCATTTTAAAAACAAGGCGCTAAATGCTATTAATGCGGTCTGGGCAATATCGACTGAAACAAGAATCAATTCTATCAGATCCTCACTCAAGCTTCTAGACTCAATGGCTCTGTCAACCTTGCTCTACGCAGCTCCAATTTGGGCAAACAACCAAAAAAACTTGTTTGACAGGGTACAAGACAATTTCTTACGGAGACTTCTAAATTTACCCAGATATACTCCTGGTTTTATTCTACGTATGGAGTGCGGAAGAACGTCACTGGGAGTTACGGTGCTGAAACTTACACTCGGGTTCTGGCTTAGAATTCTAAAAATGAACAGCAGCCGACTCCCCCATATATGTTTAGCTCAACTATATGAGATATCAAGAAATAGAAATATATATATTGGACTTGCGGAAAGTTTGGCCAACATACTCAACTCAACAGGATTTTCTTGGTAATTAACTGCAACGATGCAAGGATTATCCGGCAAGAAATGCCTTTAATAACTAAAATTGCAATAGAACAATCTATTCAAAGTGACCAGGCAAAAATAGAGAATTCTAAATTCTACCCTCACTATAAGTATTTACACAGTTAATTCCGAATTGAAAACTATTTACATAGCAACTTTCCATTCCCAGTAAAACGCTATATCGCACAACAGAGAATACTATATTCGTTTTTCAAGGAAAACCATGCAAACATTTCCAAAGAGGGTGATAATTGTCGCGTTCAGCGGCGTAGCGCCCAGGCTCTATTTTGCCCAGACGCCCGAAGTCTCTTATTCTGGTCCCGGGGAGGAAAAAAACCGTGGAATCTCAAAGGTAGAGAAGAGCGATTCCCAAGAAGTCAAATCTACGGAAGTGTCTAAGGCAGGTATCAACCAAGGCGTAGACCTCTCGAGAGCGGGCCGAGAAACCACACGAGTCTAACCAGTCAACATAATAGTTTATTTTTTGTCACGAATATATATACATATAAATATTTACATATGACAAATATGTTTCTTATAATGGATTAAATTTACATATATTTAAAAATATATAAATCTATAAGAAAATTAACATTCCATTCCCAACATACTCCCACCTTGAGTTTTTTTCTACAGAAACTCAACCAATAGTTGGGAAACGACCGTTCATTCCAGTTCTTTAGGATTGGGCTATCTTCGTAGGGTCTTTACTGGCTTCTCCTCGGGAGCCTCCCCGGCGTGGTTCCGACTGTATACTCCTCAAGGTACTCCCCAGATCGGCGGGTATCTCTAAATTGTAGAGCCGTTGAACCGGCCTAATCTGGACGCCCTTGCTGGTTCTCAACTTGGCGACCCTCACAGGTCCATCTCGGCCAGGGTAGACCTCCACAACTCTCGCCAAAGGCCAATTGACTCGCTTAGCATTATCCCGTCCAATCAACACCAGATCTCCCACCTTGATAGGTCTTGTCTTCGAGCGTCTTCTAGTCTCTTGCCTTAAGAATCCAAAATACTCCGTCCGGAATCTCTTCCGCAGATCTTCTCTTAACCTTTGTCTAAATCGGTATCTCTTCTGAAGACTAGCCCTTTCAATAGAGTCCAGATCTGGAACTCCTACTTATTTTAGTTTTGACCCTCAACAATCCCAAAGAATCGCAGCATAACTTGAAATCCTTCAACCTCTTGTCCTCTGGTCCAGTGAAGGATTCCCGTTGGATAACTCTCACCAGCATCAGTTCCGCCCTTTTAATTTCATTCACAGTAAGATCACCTTTCACTCGCTGACCTATTGTTCCTCTCGCATTTGTTAAAAACCGGTTCATCCAGGCAGTTACTCTCAATATCTTGTAGTAGTTTGAAAAACGATAGTAGTACTGATCTTTTTCCCTTTCAATACATGTTGATGTTAAAACAATCTTTCTCTTTTCCGAGTTCACAATATCTGGGTCAGGGTATATTTCCCTATGGGGCCAATCTCTTCTTGGTCTTCTCAACCAACTCGGGCCCTCCCACCACTTCGATCTCTCCAGAGAATCGGCTAAGCACCCCCGTGATGGTAAATCCGCTGGATTCAAACATCCTGGTACATGACACCAATCCTCCGTCTCACTGAGAGATCGGATCTCCATAACTCGATTCATTACAAAAGTCGCCCAGTTATCTTCCATTGCAATTTCTGGAACCTCTTGAGAACATTGAGCTTTACATCCTGAAGAATCAGGATCTTATGCCGAGGCATCGTCTTTAGGCTTAGAGGTATCGTCTGAAGGCCCAGAGGTATCGTCTGCAGGCCTACAGCAGTCATAGGACTCTGAACTCTTCCTTAGAGATCTCAAACCACTCAATATAATAGTCCTATGATCTACAGGATTCGCAATCCTTTCCGGTCTAGCACTTTCACCAGACTTTCTGGAGACTTGTCTCTCAAATTAAGACCTTTTCGCTGGAGTAGGCACTTGCCCCTTTGGAGAACTGGCCGGAGTATATAACATTGGAGTTACTGCAGCTCCAGAAACAGTTTCCTTCGATACAAGTTACATTCCATTGCTTGGAAGATATTTGCCAATTGAACCTTTTCCTATTGGCTCTCTCCTCACATAGGTGATCTGGACAGTGCAACCCTGCTTAGAAAGCGTTTCACCTTCTCCAACCATGCATCATCATTCAACCATTTACTTTTCTTCCGGATTTAGAGGCACGGGCACTCAACCAAAATCGTCTACAACGATTTCCCGCTCAAAACCATCAGTTGTCCATCTTTTTTTTTCCAAAGAAATTTGAGGTAGTCCCAATCATTATCTCTGATGGCGATCATCTGGAAATATATTTTTAGGTCGGCCACAACTCCGAACTTATTCCTCCGAAGCTTTATTCTTATCTCAGGGATTCTTCTCAGCAGACTGTGTATCCTCTTCATATATCGCTTCAACGAGAATCCGTTTCGTCCTCGATAGGAAGCGCCGTCTTTCGCTGGCCGTACAGGCGCAGCCCTGGAGTCACACCCACATACAGGGCGATCAGGCAAATAGTATCCCTTTACTTTAAATTCCGCATCTCCTATCTGTCCTGCTTCCATCAATTTACTCGATGCTGGAATTCTGACAACTCTTTCCTCAATATCATCAATGGACTCAGCCTCACCATCTGCAATCTCCACTTGATCCGCGCCTTCAGCTACCGCTTTAGAGTTGCTCACCGATTCACAAGCCTCAATTGCAGTTCCAGAATCCTCTACTTCATTATCCTTGGTTTCAGCTTCAGAATCCTTTACTCCGTCGCCCTTAGGCTCATCTTCAGAGTCTTGTACTCCATCGCCCTTAGGCTCATTTTCAGAGTCTTGTACTTCATCGCCCTTAGGCTCATTTTCAGAGTCTTGTACTCCGTCTTCCTTAGGCTCATTACCTTGTTCTGCATATGGCCTTCCTGCCATCCTTGAATCGGTACCTTGTTTTACATAGAGCAGCTTCACTTCTTCGGTGTTCTTTGAATCCATTCCTTGTTCCACATCCAGCACTTTCTCTTTATCTGCTTCAACGGATTCTTTCTCAACTTCAGCCCTATTACTTTCATCAACTTCTACAACAGACTTCTTCTTGACTTGAGCTTTTTCACCGTCTTCAGAACAGCGCTCTCTTACTACTTGAGCCTTATTACTTTCTTCAACAGCAATCTGCTTGGATGGCTCCTTTACCATTTGCTCGGATGATACCACCATCTCAGCATCTTCCTTAATAGAAGCTGGATCAACTCCTTTCATCAGGGTAACTCCGATAACACTTGGCTTCTCACTCATCCCGATTTCCAAACTGCTCCCATCGCAGATCCTCATATCCATTGTCAATTTGGGTAACTTAACCATCCCAGTTAGAGTCGGTCGACCGATTTCTCCTGGATATTCCTTCTTCGTGGCAGTTGCAGTTTCCCTCTGCATTCCTTCCGCTACCACCAGACTTCTTTTCTTTAACAAATATTTCCACGCCACGGCCTTTTCCCGGTATTCCTCTACCATCTTTAGATCTTTCTCTAGATCTTTGATGTCAATCAGCTTACCGATTTCTTCGTCTACCCGCCTCAGTTCTTCGTAGACATCCGAAAGCTGCCGCAGCAGTTCCTCGTGGTCACACTCCTTGTGCACGTCATATTCCTCTATTCTTTTCCCGTACTTGGATAAAGACGTGCGGAGTATGGTTCTCTTCTTCTTGAGTCTCTCTAGTGCTTCTTCTCTTTCCATCTTCTGATCCAAAAGGGTTCCAAATATAGGCACGGCTTTCTCCTCGCGTCCCGGCTGGGATGCCAAATGTCGCGTTCAGCGGCGTAGCGCCCAGGCTCTATTTTGCCCAGACGCCCGAAGTCTCTTATTCTGGTCCCGGGGAGGAAAAAAACCGTGGAATCTCAAAGGTAGAGAAGAGCGATTCCCAAGAAGTCAAATCTACGGAAGTGTCTAAGGCAGGTATCAACCAAGGCGTAGACCTCTCGAGAGCGGGCCGAGAAACCACACGAGTCTAACCAGTCAACATAATAGTTTATTTTTTTGTCACGAATATATATACATATAAATATTTACATATGACAAATATGTTTCTTATAATGGATTAAATTTACATATATTTAAAAATATATAAATCTATAAGAAAATTAACATTCTATTCCCAACAATAATATTTGTGATCTCTGCAAAGAAAATATGGAAACTGAACTATCTCATTATATCTATGAATGCCAAGATATATTAGTGAGGAGAGAAGGACATTCTTTTCAATGGTAGACACCAGCCAACTTAGGTCAATCCAAATGATGTTAACCAGTGCCCAAACAAGCAGACTAGTTGCTCAGGCCCTATATAATTTTTACAAGGCAGTAGTTGTAAAGAGGGAGAAAAGAGAACTTGCAAGCTATTGTTCTTACACCTCAGAATGATGACGAAACATCGAGGGGCCATCGTGTTGGTCGACGATGAGATTGCGGAGCTGGTAATATGGATGGCTGTGCTGGAGTAAACCTCCTTTTTTTGTGTCTGGATGCTATATTTATGGCGAACTAAATAACTTAGTCCCTATTTCTGCTCCGCGCTTATGGAATTGAAGACTTGGGGCGATGGCGTCGACCTTTCATATTAAATAATACTTTTCCTTATTACTAATAATTGTATATAGTTGCGGAACTACTGGTTTCCTGTGCTGCTCTTTTCCTGATATTGCACCGTGTACGGAGAATCTGTATAAGACTAATGTCTTAATAAAGGCTTTGTGTGTGTGTGTACTTCAAGTTTCTAAATATATTTTTAATCTCAAAAGTGTAAATTAGGAATTGTTTGATTTTGTGTGTGCCTAGGATTTTAATAGTTTATATTTAAACTGAATTTTTATACCTATACACCTACACGATGAATGTATATATTCTTTATAAGGAGTTTTGATTGAAAAAGTTAAAATGGACTTTGAACTTTCCTTTTATCGATATATAACCTGGCTTCGCCTGTGTTCTATTGAGTGAATGTTTTACTGAAAGAGTGAATGATCCTCAAAAGAATTTCTATATTGTATATCAAACATGATACAGCATTATTTCATCATCACTAATACCTAAAATAGGTACATCAGTCTAGTACTTGGTTAATCTGAATTTATCCTAGGTTGAAATATCCCTGGGATGAAAGTTTCTTAGGCTACATTATTAACAAAGATATGCAGTAATATTACTATCAGGCGCGCGCTTCATGAAAACAAACTAATAAAGTTAATCTGGTTTTTGGCTATTTTCAAATTACTGGGACGGATTCATTCCAGATCTCTAGGTATTAGATATTGGTTTAAGTTGATTAGGCTTTTAATAGCCTGTATTTTAAGCTGCGACTTCATCTATGTACCTACTTGTTAAACTCATAAGATTTTGATTAGAAGTTTTAATGGAAAAGAGTGAAGGTTCCCTTTTAATCTTTCTTTTTTTATATGCTGCTCGAGTGAATGTTCCGCAGAAAGACCTTTGTTGATGTGCCCATTGAAAATTATATATTTATAATTATATATTATTTATTATTATATATTATAATTATAATTTTATATTATTTATATATTACTAGCCGAATGACCCGGGCAACGCCCAGGTTTTACCCGATTAAATGTTTTTATTCAAATACTATTCGTTACAATTATAAATTGGCACCGTGGATGTCACTTTTGTGAAACGTCCCGCTCCAAACTTTGTGTGTTTTTAAAATATAAAAATAAATATGTAAATTTCCACAACGATATTTGAAAATTATATTATTTTGATTTTCAAATACTATTCGTTACAATTATAAATTGGCGCCGTGGATGTCACTCTTGTAAAACGTCCCGCTCCAAACTTTGTGTCTGAGAAGCGATATTTTTATAGAAATATGATCTGGCTTTTGTTTTCTGCTCTAATAAATGTTTTTCTGTTAGAATTTTGTTCTTGCGTACAAAATAATGAATTGGTTTCACCCGTGGTCTCTGCTTTTTGGAATTTTTCCTGATATAATTATGTATCTGATTATCAAACATGATACAGCAATATCGTCATCATCATTTTCTGACTAAAAATATATAGTTTTAATAATTGATTTATATATTTTTGAAATAGTCTATCGTCTTCCCCGTATTTTTTACCTATGTATGGAATTTTTGGTTTGAATTAGTGAACTACTGCGAATTTGTATACCGGACATATAAACAAACATACAAACATTCCTTTTTATATACATAGAAGAAGATATCTAGTATAATAAATCGGAAATTAATAATTCAGTTTCAGCTTGCGCTAAACTGACATTATTTTAACAAATCAATTTTTGAAATATTCTTAATAGAGTTTCATTACAATTTATCCATTTTAGCATTCTTATATATATATATATAAATGAGGAAAATATCGCCTATATCTTGGATCAAAACTATTTATTATTTCAATAATCCGAGGTGGTCAGCTGTGGATAGAATTCCAATTGAAAAGTGTTTGTAGTGAATGCTCCTAGCAGGCGCAACAAGCGGCCACGTCGAAATACTGGAAGATATCAATAAATAAGTTTAATCCAAGATTCATAAATAATGTATTTGACACGGATTGCTTCATCCTTCGATAGATAGAGTATAAAGCCTATAGAGTTCCTAGAAACGACCTAATTGTTGCCATTGCCGGCCTAGTGCCCGCCGGGGAAGCCTCTATTAACCTCGGGTCTGACTACCTCCTGGTGAAAACTTGTCCTGTCACGACAACTGGCCATAGGTATGCCACCTAGGCCATGGTTTAGCGATGACGATTTGACTATAGGTCATTTTTTTAGCCGAGCTGGCGATTGGTCTTAGGCATATCTACTGTTGGTCGTCTTGGCAGGACTCATAACGTCAGGGGTTGATCATATCGCCAGAGGTAAAATGGCTTCCCTAAATTTTAAATAAAAAATAGAACTCTACGATATCAATTATGTGTACGTTGAGTGGTTTAGTGGTGTGTATTGTGAGTGGTATAGTGGTGTGTAATTGTGAGTGGTATAGTGGTGTGTAATTGTGAGTGGTATAGTGGTGTGTGTAATTGTGAGTGGTATAGTGGTGTGTAATTGTGAGTGGTATAGTGGTGTGTGTAATTGTGAGTGGTATAGTGGTGTGTAATTGTGAGTGGTATAGTGGTGTGTGTAATTGTGAGTGGTATAGTGGTGTGTAATTGTGAGTGGTATAGTGGTGTGTGTAATTGTGAGTGGTATAGTGGTGTGTAATTGTGAGTGGTATAGTGGTGTGTAATTGTGAGTGGTATAGTGGTGTGTAATTGTGAGTGGTATAGTGGTGTGTAATTGTGAGTGGTATAGTGGTGTGTAATTGTGAGTGGTATAGTGGTGTGTAATTGTGAGTGGTATAGTGGTGTGTAATTGTGAGTGGTATAGTGGTGTGTAATTGTGAGTGGTATAGTGGTGTGTGTAATTGTGAGTGGTATAGTGGTGTGTAATTGTGAGTGGTATAGTGGTGTGTGTAATTGTGAGTGGTATAGTGGTGTGTAATTGTGAGTGGTATAGTGGTGTGTGTAATTGTGAGTGGTATAGTGGTGTGTAATTGTGAGTGGTATAGTGGTGTGTGTAATTGTGAGTGGTATAGTGGTGTGTAATTGTGAGTGGTATAGTGGTGTGTAATTGTGAAGGGTTTAGTGGTGTGTATTGTGAGTGGTATAGTGGTGTGTAATTGTGAAGGGTTTAGTGGTGGGACAATTTTGACAATTAAAACATATTTATTGTCATCTCGACAATATTACAAATTATTCAAAGAGAACATTTTAAGAAGGAATAAAAGAAAATATATACAGAATTAGAATATATACATATTTATAAAGTGATGATGGAGGAAGCAGGAAGGCATCCTCGGCGCTGGAGGGTTCTGGACCAGGCGATGAGAGGGTCCTCCACTCCACCGAGCCCAACCTGGACAAAGTGGCGATAAATGCGCAGCTTTGCCGACGCCAGGATGGTCAGGGCGTCGTCCTCGAGGCCGGACCCGCCGAAGATCCAAGCCTGCAGGTCAGAGCGCCGCCCGATGATGTGAAAGGCCTCTCTGATGAGGGGCCTGATGGAAGAGCAGCTCCAGTAGCGGTGGCCGAGGGAGCGATCGACGGACCCGCAGGCAGGACACGAGGGGCCGGTCGAGGCAGGATGGGCCGGATGGGGTATAGCGTGGAGGACCAACTTGAAGGCGGCATCTGCCTCATGCCCCGAGAAGGCGCAGCGCCGGAGCGAGGCCTAGTCGATCCTGGATGGTGGGCTGATGGTGGGTGCCCATCTCGCCATGAATCGGGAGATCGGCGTGGCCGCGATGCGCGGACGATCCAGGGCCCGTCGGGCCGAGCGGGTCGTGAGGCCGTTGAGGAACGGCGTGGCCGTCCCGCGCAGCACCACAGCAGCAGCCAAGGAAGTCTCCCGGAAGCCCTCGTCGTTCTCGGCGGTCAGCCTCCGGCAGAAGGCGCCAAGGGCCGCGGCGTCAGCCAGGGCGGAGCGTGTAGGGCGGGCGATGTGACGGTCCTCGGCCAGAAAGTCCTGGACTCGGACTCCGAGCCAGCGCGCGGGGGCCAGGAGTTTGGGAGGGCGAAAGACCCGGCAGCCGCCGATGATTGGGATGTCCAGCAGCTGAGATGTGGGGACCGCCCGGTGATTGAGGGTCAGGATCTTGGAGGCCTCCTCCCACAGCTTCAGCAACCGGAGACAGCGGGGCTGGAGACGCGTGCCGTCTGGTGGAGGCGGATCCAGGCCTCGCTGCTGCTGGCGACCAGCCAGTCGAAGCCGTTCCTGCCTCCGCGGAGCGCGACCTGCACACCCTTGAAGCAGGCGTGCTGGAGTTGGGTTGCCAGGTCGAGGAGGCCGAGGCCTCTGGTGGCAACGGGCCTCGCCATGACAGCTGCGGGAAGCCACGCCGTGTGCTCGGGCCCCCAGACGAACCTCGCTAGTCGGGCCTGCAACTTGGCGATGGTCGGGGGTGATGGCAGGTACCCGTGCAGGTGATGCTGGATGGTGGAGCCCACCAGCGAGTTCGCCGCTCTAGCTCGCCCGACGAGGGATAAGCCGCGGGTGAAGGGCGTCCATCTGCGGCAGGCGGACCCCAGGAGGGCGAGAAGATGCCGCTCCTGATGGGCTACGGAGCTCCTGGGGGCGATGTCGAGCCCGAGGACCCTGATGGAGGTGGTCGACCAGGAGGCGCCGAGAGGGGAGTCGCCGCGGTTGCGCCAGGCGCCGCACCAAAGGCCCGCGCTCTTCCCGAGGTTGACGGCGATACCGGAGGCCCGCTTGAAGTCTTCGAGGATGGTCGCCACCCGCTCGAATTCTTCGTCGCGATGGAATAGGAGGACGATGTCGTCGGCGTAGGCGATGACGTTGCCCACGCCGAGGGTCAACTCCAGGCGACGAAGCAGCGGCCCCGTAGCAATGCTAAAGAGGGCGGCACTCACGGGGCAGCCCTGTCTTAGGCCGTTGAGGAGGGGGAAGGCGGTGGTGTGAAAGCCTCCAGCCCGGATCGTTGCGTCCGCCCCGGCGTACAAGATGTTAATCCAGCCCATGAAGGCCGGCGGGAGGCGGAGGGACGTCATCAGGGACTCCAGGAAGCCGCGGTCCAGGGAGTCGAAGGCGGACTCCAGGTCGACGCCCATGACGGCCAGCGGCGAGCCCATGGCGGTTGCCTCCTCAACAGCATCCGTCACCTTGGCGATGTTCCAGGACGGGGACCTCCCGGGGACGGCATACGTCTGGCAGTGTGGTACCAGGGCTCGTAGGTGGGGCTTGAGGCGCCGGTGGAGAATGGCAGCCAGCACCCTGTAGTCGGCCGAGGGCAGTGCGATGGGCCTGTATCCCTCAAGGCCGCGACCGCCGCGGGCCTTGGGCACCAGGAAGATGGAGCTGCGCCGTGTCGACGGAGGCAAGGCTCCGCGGAGCCGTGAAGCCGCGAACACTCGGGCCAGAGCTTCGGCGAAGAAGTCCTCGAAGGCGGCGAGGAGTTCGCATGGCAAGCCGTCCCAGTCGGGGGCCTTTCCGCGAGGGAGGCGGCGGATGGCGGCGGCAATTTCGCTGGGGCAGATTTCAGGCCGGTGGAGAGGGTCCTCCTCGCCCAGCTCGCTGATGGGAGTGATCATGCTGTTGCCGATGACGGCGGCTCCCGCAGCTGGGTCGCTGGTGGGACGGGCGAAGCGGGGGGTGGAAGATCGCGTACGCCTTCCGCCGAAGCTCGGGGCCCTCGATGACGTTGCCGTCGTCGTCCCTGATGACGCTGACCGGGCGTCGAAGATGGATCGCGCGCGCCAGGTCCGGCAGTGACGGGTAGTCGGCCCGGATGGAGGAGGCCTCGAGCTGCGCCGCGATGTATCCTCTTGCTTGGACGACGTAGCCGTCGCTGGCAGCGTGTCGCGGGTCGTGGAGGGATCTGGCCTCCGCTAACAGCCCAGCCTCGATGGTGGTCCACCTGTCCCACAACAGGATCCCGTCGTCGTCGTCGTGCGCAAGGTCTTCCTCCAACTCCCGGATGTAGCCAGCCAGGTGTTCTAGGGCAAGGCCCGAGCGGAGCATCGCGGCCAAACGAGGCTGGGTGGGGGAGACGGCGGGCGGGCCCACCTGGAGCAGCACGAGGCGGTGGTCTGAGAGGTGGTAGTTGTTGAAAAGAAATAAAAAAAATTAAAAAAATAATCGTGTTTCACCAGCCGTGTTCGCGCAATTCGAGGAAATGTAAAGTAGACCAAATAGACTTAAAATATAACTCTTTATTTGCCTATTTGCAAATCTTGTTCGTAACAGGTTTTATTTACATATATACATTCAATACTTTACTTCTTCGTACTTCAGCTCCACTTCTCTAAACTTTACTTCAAACTTTAGCTTCACTTCCCTAAACCCTACTTCACTTCAAACTTTAGCTTCACTTCTTTAAACCCTACTTCACTTCAAACTTTAGCTTAACTTCCCTAAACCCTACTTCACTTCAAACCTTAGCTTCACTTCTTTAAACTCTACTTCACTTCAAACTTTAGTTTCACTTCTTTAAACTTTACTTCTTTATACTTCAGCTTCACTTCTTTAGACTTTACTTCTCCATACTTTAGCTTCACTTCTTTAGACTTCACTTCTTTATACTTTAGCTTCACTTCTCTAGACTTTACTTCTTTATACTTTAGCTTCACTTCTCTAGACTTTACTTCTTTATACTTTAGCTTCACTTCTTTAGACCATACTTCTTTATACTTTTGCTTCACTTCTCTAGACTTCACTTCTTTATACTTTAGCTTCACTTCTTTAGACTTTACTTCTTTATACTTTAGCTTCACTTCTCTAGACTTTACTTCTCTATACTTTAGCTTCACTTCTTTAGACCCTACTTCTTTATACTTTTGCTTCACTTCTCTAGACTTCACTTCTTTATACTTTAGCTTCACTTCTTTAGACTTTACTTCTTTATACTTTAGCTTCACTTCTCTAGACTTTACTTCTCTATACTTTAGCTTCACTTCTTTAGACCCTACTTCTTTATACTTTTGCTTCACTTCTCTAGACTTCACTTCTTTATACTTTAGCTTCAGTTCTTTAGACTTTAGCTTCAGTTCTTTAGACTTTAGCTTCAGTTCTTTAGACTTTACTTCTTTATACTTTAGACTTTATCTTCTTTATACTTTAGACTTTATCTTCTTTATACTTCAGCTTCACTTCTTTAGACTTTACTTCTTTATAAACTTCAGCTCGCCTTTTCACTTGAGCTCGAGCTCCTTGATTCCCTCTCCTAATCTCCACATTCTCACTCTCCCCGCGCGACTCTCTCATACCTTTCTCGCCGGCTTTTATAGTCGTATAAGGTCACGTGGTCGGACTCTGTGGCGCACTCTGTGGCGCATCCCTTGGCGCGCGCCATCTAGAGCCGTCTTCCTGAATCATTTCCAACAGTAGTGTTGCGAAGAGTAATGATGAACGGAAAAATAAAAGTTTCCAGGGGTGGGAGTTCCGTTCTTCATTTTTCTTTGCCATTCACCCTTTCATACTTCATCCCCAAGGATAGAAATATTCTTTATTTCTCCTTAAAATAAATTACGATTTTTCGTTCAAAAGAAACATTTGCGATAAAATTTGTCAAACGTAGTTATAAATATAAAAAAATATGAGTTTAAAAGATAAAAACCAAATACAGTAGAACCTCTCTGTAAAGGACACTCAATTGCAGAGCCAAAGTGTCCTTTAGGGAGAGGTATCCTCTTACCGGAGAGTTGCTAATTAGTAAAAATATTAATTTTGAATATGAAAACTGTCCTTTATAGAGAGATGTTCTCTAGAGATAATGTCCTCTCATGGAGGTTCTACTGTATTATTATTGCACATCATATATATATTTTTTTAAATTAAATTTTATTGCCATCTATCGTTAAAATTTTACACAAATAAATTTACTGGCAATGCGTTTCTTTTAAATATCATCAAATATTATCTCTACAGACCTTACTGCAATGATATGTGTTATTGAATGAGAGGGCTTGGCTCATCAGTAGTGAACCCTCTCAGCGGTTTCGCCAAATTAATCTCTAGACCGCTCTACTATTGTATTGGACTGGTTTTGTTATATACCCTGCAGTTTCTATGGAAGGCAGCTTAGGGGTGTTTAGTGAACTATGGACATAAGCTTATAGGTCTGTAGAGGTACATACATATAATTTCAAGATATTGCATCGAGCAAAGCTCTTCCGCAAAATATGTTTTCATAACCAATACCATACCTATAAGCTTATGTCCATAGTTCACTAAACACCCCTAAGCTGCCTTCCATAGAAACTGCAGGGTATATAACAAAACCAGTCCAATACAATAGTAGAGCGGTCTAGAGATTAATTTGGCGAAACCGCTGAGAGGGTTCACTACTGATGAGCCAAGCCCTCTCATTCAATAACACATATCATTGCAGTAAGGTCTGTAGAGATAATATTTGATGATATTTAAAAGAAACGCATTGCCAGAAAATTTATTTGTGTAAATTTTTTTTTTTTTTAAATGGTGTTTTTTTTACGAAAAAAAACTCTCTCTAACGGGTAGAAGCAAGGTAAATAACACTAGTACACAAAATGAAAAAAAAATTCTCCTCAAATAAACAAAACATTTTCTTGGTTAAACCTTTGTTCTGATTAACGTGGTATCAATTTTTATATTTTTTCGATTAGCTCAATTTCTCAAGTCTATATTAATAAAATGCAAATTTCATAAGTGTTGTTCACTAAAAACTTTCGTTACAATGCATCAATTTCGACCAAATTTTCAACATTTATGTAAAACGAGATGGAGCAGGTTTTGCTTAACATCAAAATATTTTTCCTAACTTTAACATGCGTAACTTCGCTGTTATCGATTAAATAAAAAAATCAACAGAGTTAATTTTATTTATATATAAATACAAAAAGAAAATTCAGCAATTCATTCAACTCAATCTAAAAAAATATTCAAAACAAGCAATTTTAAGATAACACCATATGTAAAACAGTCGGCCAAGAAAACAACAACGATATTACATCTTTCTCACATATTCACACACAATCTTGATTAATAATTAAAACTAATCTTTAACATTGTTTATTATACTTCATAATATATAATTATTCGTTAGGCAAACTTTCACTCGGATAAAACCCGGGCGAAGCCGGGTACACATCCGCTAGTTATAGATATAATACCTTTTACCCATGATATGACATTAAAATTATTACTATATAAATAAATGCGCGAAAGATAGTGTAAATGAAGAAACAATTAATATATGCAGTTATCAGCGTCATGCACAATTCTGTCACGTTAAGTCACGTGTCAAGTTACGGTAAGTAAAAATTTAAAAATTAAAAAATGATGCCGAAATCCGGGATCGAACCAGGGACCTTTAGTCTAACGCTCTCCCAACTGAGCTATTTCGGCTTATTTAGTTATTTCTATTAGAAGCTTCTATCTTTATAATTATGTATATTTTCAAAAAGTCAATTCACACCTCTTCGCTGGAGACCATGGGAATACTGACTAACTCATTATGCTAACATAATTATAAATACAAGTATCAAAGTCATCAAAAATTCTGTCATCGTTTGCTTTTGTGAATGGAATAAATACCCAAATAAACCCAAACTCGGTGGTTCAGTGGTAGAATGCTCGCCTGCCACGCTGGCGGCCCGGGTTCGCTTCCCGGCCGATGCTTTTTTTTTTTTTTACAATTTTTAAAACTCATTTATATTATTATCCCTATATATATATAAAAGTCAGCGTATGTATGTATGTAGGTTTGTCAACTATACACGTCCACAATACGTAACTAATCTGACTGAAATTTTAACAGTATATAAAGTAGAATCTGGAAAAAATCTTAGTAAAATTTCAGGTCTCTATCCCGAATATCCGTCGTGTTATTTGCAAATTTACTCTTTGCTCGCGCCTCTAGCGGTGAAAATGGGGGGTAATACCAGCTGACCTAATGTACATGTAAGGTTTGGAGCGGAAGGTTTCACAAGAGTGAAATCCACGGCTCCAATTTATAATTGTAACGAATAGTATTTGAATAAAAACATTTAATCGGGTAAAACCCGGGCGTTGCCCGGGTCATTCGGCTAGTATTATACATATACAAGGTGTGTCCAATAAATAATGAGACCGGTCAAAAACAAAGAAAAATGAAATGATAATTTTTTTAAAGTATATTTAAAAATAGAAAGCTTCAGCTACACTGCGGTATATCACATCACGTGATTGCGCGCGCAGTCAATAAATTGTAAGCTTGTAAAAAGAACGCCTTGCATAACAACTTCTAATTTGTAGTGGATAGAAACATATGTCCAGCATCCCTAGAAAATCTCCCAAGAAAGAAATCTGCCTGGCGACACCTCATTAATTGGACTTCCACTGGCATTGTATATAAATCCAAGAAGACTTAGTTCAGAAGGACATCCCGGGTAGTTGGCGACTTCTGTACGCTCCAGGAACCTGGGTTACTTAAATAAATAATAGTGGATAGAAAATTCGAACAACGAATTTGTATTAAATTTTGCTACAAAATTGGGAAATCGGCTTAAGAAACTTTAGATTTGTTGAAATTGGCATTTGAAAATGATAATGTAAATAAGCCCACCACATTTAGATGATTTTCACGATTTAAAAATGGAATGGAATCGGTGAAAGATGAGAAGCGTGTTGGACGTCCTATTCTGCACAGGAACCCTGAAAAGGTGAGCCAAATTTCAAATTTGATAAAAGAAAACGAATAGGGTTACGGGACATTGAGGAAGAAACAGGGTTATCAAAATCATTAGTTGTATCGATAATTAAAGAAGACTTGCAGTTAAAGAAAACACCTTCAAAATTTGTCCCTTAAAATGCTCACAACCCAACAAAAGGAGAATCGCGTTGAAGTTGCCAAAAAATGCTTGAAATGGTGGAACAAAACCCTAATTGGAAGGAAAAGGTAATAACTGGAGACGAGACATGGGTTTACGGGTATGGCCCGGAAACAAAACGCCAATCCATGGAGTGGAAAGGAAAATATGAACCAAGAACGAAGAAATACCGACTTTGTAAGTCAAAAAACAAAGTCTATTGGTCACGTTCTTTGACATAAAGGGAATTGTGCATTATGAATATCTAGAGGAAGGTCAAACAATCAATAAGGAGTCTTATTTAAACATTATGAGACGTGTACGTGAATCAATTCGTCTGAAAAGAAGTGAAATGTGGAGTTCCAAAAATTGGATTATCCATCATGATAATGCACCACCACACACCGCTACATCTGTACTGACTTATTTGGCTAAGCACGGCATCCAAATACTTCAAAAACCGCCCTATTCCCTAGACCTAGCTCCAAATGATTTTTTTCTCTTTCTAAAACTCAAAATGGCTCTAAAAGGAAGGAGATTTGACACTAGATAGTCCATCATAGCGGATTCGAAAAAGGTCTTGAAGAAAATCCTGAAAGATGCATTTTCAAATGTTTTAAATCATGGGAGTAGAGATGGAAATTATGTATAGATGCGGGAGGGGACTATTTTGAAAAATACTAATATATATTTTTAATCATTCTATTTTTTTCTTTATTTTTGACCAGTCTATATATTGTCATAACCAAAAAATGTACATAGCTTGTAACTGTAAATAATACATCGGCAGCTTGGCGAATGTTATGTACCTAAGCCCCGATAGGTGGCGCGCGCTATCAGCTTGGCAAGTGTTATGTACCTAAGCTCCGATAGATGGCGGGCGCGCTAGTCGGGAAGTTTGTAAACAATAGTCGCCATCTTGAGGGGTGGTGTCGAAAAATCGAACTATCTCAAAAGAAGCGTGTGAATACGCGGATAGTTTTTGACAGACTGCCGAATGCTGCCGCCATCAACCCAGCAGAATCGGAATCTATGGAAGACCTCATTAGACGTATCGTCCGAGAAGAAATCCACCATGCATTGAATCCCGAGCCAGCCACTCTCAAACCATCTTCCCTGGATCTAATTATCCGAGAGGAAGTTGAAAGGAACCTGTCTGCAATTTCGCAGCCCGTTCAAAGGCCAATGCCACGACAGCAGTACTCTAACCGACCCCAAATATTCAAACAGACGCCACGACAGCAGTTCCTGAACCAAAGAACACCGGCACCCAACCAGACACCACCACAGAGAAGAACTGATGAATGGAGGACACACGAAAACGTTCCAATATGTTTCAATTGCGGTCGCCCGGGACATGTAGCCCGATATTGCCGAGACAGAAGGCGTGTTTTCGAGGAAGCCAGGGTAAGAAGGCCGGCCTACTCCAATAATTACAACACCTGGTTCAATCAAAATGCCGAAGAAGTTGAGTTTGTAGATCGCCGCTTTCGAAACCCGTCGCCCTATCCTGGCCGTGGAAGATCCCCCTCAAGACGAAACGCAACGCCGTCGCTCTCTCGTCGATCCAGTCAATCTCCTCGCAGCCTAAGCCAGGGAAACTAAGGAGAGCGACCGAGACTGGAGGTAAGGCCGCTGACGAAAGTAGAAATCCTCCCCCTATTATAACTGCGAACATGAAACGGAACTACGTTGTTATCACCATAAATGGACAGAATGTTGAGGCCTTAGTCGATTCTGGAGCCGATTATTCCGTAATCTCGGAAAGTTTTCGCCGATATTTGAAAATTCCGTTCTTTGCAGAAAAGGGGCCTGTACTGAGAGTCGCCAATAGGAAGCATATCGAAACTCTGGGGCGCTGCAACTTAAAAGTGTCGATTGAAGAACTTGAGATTTATTTTACTTTTGTTGTCTTCTCTGAATGTAGCCATCACATAATCCTTGGTCTTGATTTCTTTCGAGCCACAAGTGCAGTGATTGATTGTGGAAGAGGTGAAATACATTTGAAGGAAAGTGTGAACGACGGACTAGAAGAAGATCTGCCTACACATGCGTTAGAAGACTGTTTTATTCCAGCTCGCTCAATTAAGAAAATCACGGTTATTAACGAAGAGATTCGAGGCGGAAAAGATCTAATGATAGAAGGAAGCAAAGATCTCATCTTAAAAAAAGAATTGGTCATACCATCATCCATAATTAACTTCCATCACGGCAGAGGGGAGATATGGGTTACTAATGGGACTTCTCAGAATCAAATAATCCCAGCTGGTATGCTTGTAGGATACTTGAGGAAAATTGGAAGTAGCGGAATCTACAGTGTTGACACAGCTGAAGACGAGAAAACTCAATCAAACATTGAGAGTGAGGATAGACGCCAACAAATCTTATCTCTGGTAGACGAGAGATTAGATAAAGAACAAAAGTCAATGATTGCAGAATGTCTAGAAAAGTACTCGGAGGTTTTTGATTTTGAGAGAAAATCATTCAGTACAACCTCCAATGTGAAACATAAAATCGACACCTCAGACAGCAGTCCTATTAAACAACGACCATACCGGGTGTCTCCTGTCGAAAGACGAGCTATACAAAGTGAAGTCGATAAAATGATAAAGATGGGAATTGTACAACCGTCCGAAAGTCCTTGGTCGTCTCCAGTAGTTTTGGTTAAAAAGAAAGATGGATCCTGGAGATTTTGCGTAGACTACCGAAAGCTTAACAAGGTCACCAAAAAGGATGTGTATCCTTTACCTAGAAATAATGATGTTTTGGATAGCTTGACAGGAGCTAAATTCTTTTCCAGCATGGACCTACGTACAGAATACTGGCAGATAGAAATCGACGAGGAAGATCGGGAGAAGACAGCTTTCATCACCCCTGATGGCTTATATGAGTTCCGGGTGATGCCCTTCGGTCTATGCAACGCACCGGCAACATTCGAAAGAATGATGGACAAGCTACTAGCAGGATTGAAATGGACAATTTGTCTTTGTTATTTAGACGATATAATTGTTTATGCTACATCCTTTAAAGAACACATTGAACGCCTAGGGAAAGTTCTCAGATGCATCCAGCAAGCAGGCTTGTGTATTAATCATGAGAAGTGCCGCTTTGGGTCAAGAGAAATCAAAATGTTAGGACATCTGGTTACAGAAAGCGGCATTCGCCCTGATCCCGACAAAATTGAGGCAATTACAAATTTCCCGACTCCAAAAACAGCAACTGAAGTAAGAAGCTTCATGGGATTGTGTTCATATTACAGGCGATTTGTGAAAGATTTTGCAAATAAAGCAAAGCCGTTACACAACCTCCTGAGGAATAACGTGAAGTTCCTTTGGTCTAACGAACAAGAACAATCTTTCCAAATATTAAAATCAGCCCTAACTACCGATCCTGTGCTTGGCCATTTTAAGGAAGATGCTGAGACACTTGTACATACCGACGCGAGTGGATATGGCGTCGGAGCAGTGTTGACCCAACTGGTAGAAGGAAAAGAAAAGCCTATCGCCTATGCATCAAGAACCCTTAACGCCGCAGAAAGAAATTATTCCACGACGGAGAGGGAATGCCTGGCTGTAGTTTGGGCCATTTACAAGTTCAGACCATATTTGTTTGGAAAACACTTCACCGTCGTCTCCGACCATCATTCTCTGTGTTGGCTAGCTAATGTAAAGGATCCATCGGGAAGGCTAGCCAGATGGGCCTTGCGACTTCAAGAGTTCGACATATCTATTGTGTATAAGAATGGTAAAAGACACCAAGATGCGGATTGCCTCTCAAGAAGTCCTCTCCCCCAATCCAACGAAGATAACATACCAGAATTGTCTTCAATTACAGACATAAGAAAAGAGCAAAGAAGCGATGTCCAGACCAAAAAAATAATTCAGGAAATTGATTCCAGAAGTGAAAGTGGATACAAAATAATCGACGGCATCCTCTACCGCAAAAACTACGATCCCATGGGCAAACCTTGGCTCTTAGTAGTGCCCAAACAAATGAGGGTTGACATTTTAAGGGAAGCCCACGATGCACCAATGGCGGGACACCTGGGATTTGCAAAAACATACGACCGCGTTAGAAGAAAATATTTCTGGCCCGGCTTGCAAAGATCTGTGCGACAATATGTGGCACATTGTCGAGAATGTCAACGGCGAAAAGGTTCTACCGAACGTCCACCAGGACAACTTGTGCCAATTCCGCCGGTTGCACGACCTTTTCAGAAAATAGGGATAGATTTGTTAGGAAGATTCCCTACCTCGAACGATGGCAATAAATGGACCGTGGTCGCGACAGACTATCTAACAAGGTATGCTATGGCCAAAGCCATACCAAATGGAAGTTCGGAAGAAGTTGGAAAATTTATAGTAGAAGACGTGATCCTTAAACATGGAGCCCCCAGAGAATTGATTTCAGACCGAGGTCGAACGTTTATATTTCACACAATACGGGAGATTAACAACCTCTGTGGAACTGCACATCGCTTTACTTCTGCCTACCATCCCCAAACAAATGGCCTGACCGAGAGACTCAACAAGACGCTTGGTGACATGCTGTCTATGTATGTTGACGTAGACCAAAGAAACTGGGACTCAGTTCTCCCTTATGTAACTTTTGCCTATAACACCGCCAAACAGGAAACCACTGGGTTTAGCCCTTTCTATCTTGTACACGGACGAGATGTCGAGACCCCATTGGACACCATCCTGACGTATAGAGAGGAAGCTAATCTGGAAGACTACGTGGAGTGTTTGGTTACAAATGCTGAGGACGCACGCCAGCTGGCCCGTTTGAACATTTTGAAGGCGCAAGAAAAAGACAAATCTCGATACGACAAAAGCCACAGACCTGTCCAGTACCGTGCGGGAGACCTTGTGTGGGTGTACACACCTGTGCGTAAACAAGGACTGTCGGAGAAGCTACTTAAAAGATACTTCGGCCCCTATAAAGTTGTGAGACAACTGTCTGAAGTAACTTATGAAGTAGAGGCCTTGGAGAGGAGACCCCGACAGCGGAATAGCAAAGACATCGTCCACGTCCTGCGGATGAAACCATACAGAAGCCCAGAAGAACAAACACAGGACTGATCTCAGAGTGTATAATTTTTTTTTTAAGCAGCGGGTCGCTGCTTATTTTTGAAAAGGGGAGTAATGTCATAACCAAAAATGTACATAGCTTGTAACTGTAAATAATACATCGGCAGCTTGGCGAATGTTATGTACCTAAGCCCCGATAGGTGGCGCGCGCTATCAGCTCGGCAAGTGTTATGTACCTAAGCTCCGATAGATGGCGGGCGCGCTAGGCGGGAAGTTTGTAAACAATAGTCGCCATCTTGAGGGGTGGAGCCGATCGCCAGCCGTTTGGGTCTCTGACATTACTTCCTTAATTTACCATTATTTTTATCCATTTAACTTAGTTTACCTCTATTTCTTTTTATCCTTCAAACTTATTAACTATTTAAAGTCATCTAATAAATTATTATTTTATTCTACCCAAACGACTCGTCACCTTCATTACTGTGACAATATTTTATTTCGATAACTGCCCTTAGATATATATATTTATCAGACTACTTACTCTATATCCATATACATTTTCATTTACAAATCTATTTTTCCCCTTCTTTTTCAAAATTATCAGGAGAATTGTTTTTATATATAAGATGGAAGGTCTTAACAAAAAGCTGTATATGCGAAAAAACATTTCATATATATTTGGTTTAATAAACATTATTTATAAAGATATAGTCACGACCGTCTTTCCTCATCGGCCTCTGTCACGGATGCGCGCGCACATTGAGGTCACGTGCTCGCCGGCAGCCAATAAAAATAAAAACTCCCTCGAGCCGGATTTGAACCAGCGACCTAAGGATCACCGTTGTAACATCTACAGTTCTCCGCTCTGCCAACTATGCTATCGAGGGATACAAACTGTATGAATAAGTTTACCTTATAAAGTCAACTAATCCTATTTCTACACAAAATGTACTCATACATATATTATATTATATTATATATATAGTCCCGAGAGTCTTTCCTGATCAGTCAGTCATTGGGCGGCCGCCTCTGTCACGGATGCGCGCGCACAGGGAGGTCACGTGCTCGCCGGCAGCCAACGGGCGCGCGCCGCCGGCAGGGGGGGCATTACGTCACTCAAGGTCACTAACGCGCCAACGATGACACGTGATCGTAGCCGTCCAATATGAGGACGCCGGCCATCCGTGACAGAGGCGGCCTATGACTGATTGATTAGGATTAGGATATGCATTTATTTAAAAGGCGCCAATTTATAATTGTAACAAATAGTATTTGAATAAAAACATTCAATCGGGTAAAACACGGGCGTTGCCCGGGTCATTCGGCTAGTTTATAAAGATGCAGTAATATTTAGGAAGTAATAAAAAAATTATATTCACGGATTTAAATTATATTACGATAGACAGATTTTGGTTTGTGGTAACAAGAGGTTCCTTTGCTTTAATCTTGATCCAAGGATTTCTGCTGCTTCTTTTGATAGCCCTTGATCCCTAACTAAATGATCATTAAATGATCATTTAATGATGCTTGATCAAATAAATGTGGAATGCCACTTTCATTTGAAATAAAATTCAGGGTCTTCTGATTGATGATGATCTGCAAATGCTGTATGCTGATCATCCTTTTTGATATAAGATTCTTGAACCGTTTTAGGAATCGGTATGGGATTCTCGAGGTCGTGAGGAATAGGTTGCCTAGCTGATGGTATATCAGGATAAAAGTTAGTTTGCTTCTTTTTGTTATTAAGGCCTGTGATTTTGCAGACACAGAAATAACAATCGTCATGGTGGTGATTTTTTTTTTTTTTTGGGTTCTCGCCAAACCATTGGTACACCAAAGGGCATACCTTTTGATTTCCCCGATTTCCATTGCAAAAGCCCTTGATAGCACGTTCCTCACACACTATAGGGGCACCACCACTTGTCTTGATCACCTAAGGCCACACCAAAATATTCTTTATAGCATTCTTTCATCTTTGGGATGATACGTTTCCTCTGTTTGGGATTTGTAAATTTTCCACAAATGTAGCAGAACATTTCTGGATTAGCTTTACATTTACGCGGCATTATTTATACATTTAAAAACATTTATGAAAAAATAAATGTATTGTTAAACATTTTATTGATATAAAATTGCAATGGTATGTATTTCATCTAAATGATGATTAAATATTTTGATGAAAGCGATGACATCAACTTCTCTATAAAATTAAATATTTTCTAATATTTTTCAAAAAATTGAGCTAATTTTAAAAATGAAGGTTATATTCATGATCTACGGGTTGGAATTTACTAGAAAAAACTTTCAAATATTGAGAAGGAAAAAATGCGTGTACTCTAGTGTTATATAGATAGATTACATATTTAAAATTTATATTAAAATATTATATTCACAATATATATTTCATAGAATTATATTTTAACAAAGATATATATTTTTCATATATAAAAATATATTCAAAAAGATATATATATTTTCATTGAATACATTTTATAATGAATAGGAAATATTTTCATTGATTACTTTACACATTTTGAACATCTAGTAACTTTAAATAAGATATTAACCTAATAAAAAAATAATAATTTCTTTGCGTACAATAGAAATTATCCCAAGTTAAATAAATTTAACGAAGTAACATAATGCATCAACCTAAAGAAAAAGATCAATCAGAATGCCAAATTTTCGAACTTCTCAATTTTTCTGTAGGAATGTTAATCCTATTGGTGATGTGTCCTCCAATATTGAGGCTAATTTTGGCAAATCTAATTTGTATATATATCTATCTAAGGCATAGGGAGAAGGTTCCTCTAATCAACAAAAGATATTATAAATCAAAAGAATCTTGGGATGAAATTTTCAACAATCAAACTCCAGAATTTAATTACTTGACAAAAGTAGATCCAAGATACCAACAGGTCCAAGATATTTTTAAAACACTTGTAAAAGCAAACAAGAATATTTTAGAGCCTTACATGGAAGCCATAAAAGTAAATATACTCGATAATCCACTAGCGTTCGCTATATCGTTTCCTTATAGCAAAGAAATCTTGATATTTAAAGGCTGTTTTACGTCAAATGATTCAGTTGCCTTTACATTGGCACACGAACTCTCTCACTTAATCCTCAGACATTCAGAAAGGCAAGTGGCTCTAGCTAGATTTTGGGTTAAAATGGGATGGATCCTTCTTTTTGGTTGGGCGCCCTTTTTAGGTTCACATACCGCCCTCTCGGTATATATCTTGTTATTTGTCTTATGTTTCAGTTGGCCAAAATTCACCAAACAGTATCACGAGATCGAAGCAGATCGCCTGGCTATGGATTTCACCTACAATGCTGGCTACAATCTTACCTACTGGGTGAACGATAATTGTTCAGAAGATTCCACATTCGAACCCGAATCTTCTATTTTGGCAAGGTTCACAAGAAGTCATCCGCCATTAAACGAAAGAAAAATGGCGTTTGAGAAATTCTTGGAATCCAAAATGTAACCTTTCGCTATTGTACCGCAGTACATTTCGACTAAAGCAAGAAGGCACATCACCAATTTTCTATGTCGGAAAAAGTTATACCCATTTTGTAAATATAAGCTATTAATGTATATGAAAATAAAAATGAATGTTTTTTTTTTTTTTTGCTTATACCTAGTACACGTGGTACAGGCCATGATAATCATGGTGGGTAGAAGTTGGCGACTGCTTTACTGTAAGTGAACCACATGACTACACATGTGAAAAGCAGTTCAACTTTGCACTTACAAATGTGCCAGAGCCCTGTTAAAGAAACAGTCTTTTTCTTTATGGTTAGTTTTTTTACAAAATTTTCTGAATTTTCTTTGGGTGCAATTTCTAGATATATGTCCTGGTTTATTACAAGTAAAATATACCTTTTGTTTTGTTGCATTCATAGCCACTCGGTCTTCTGGTTGGCTCTACCTATTTCTTCAGTGGTCAATCTTGATATTAGATTTTCAATTGTTTTTTCATATTTTCCAGTTGACTCCCAAGCAGTACAAAAATAATTATATCCTTCTGGAAAAATTGTTAAAATCTTTGAAATAACAATATTGTCATCAAAGTTCTGTTTTAGATTATTGAGTTTGAAAGCCAAATTTCTTAAATTACTTATGTTGGCTACAAGGTCGACATTTTTATCAAATTTATAAGTGCGAAATTCTTGTAGCAGCTTACATTTTAATTGTTAATCATCTCTTTCAAATAATCTACATATGTTGTCATACATTGATTTGGCATTTTCACAATCTATTATGTGTGTTAATATCGATGCTCGAAATAATATATTTTTGGGCTTTAGCATCTTTTATTATCCATACGTTTTTTTTTCTTTTTGTCCTTTTGATCTTTAAAACACAATTGACCATTTATTATTTTAATTAAATTTTTAGCTTTAAAAATAATGTTTTAATTTGAAATTTCTCCAAATATCAAAATTTTCTGAGTCTCTCTCTTTCAATTTATCTATAATCGGAATATGATAGGCTTAGCAAAAATACGATGTTTCTTTTTAAGGTTTCAAGTTGTTTTGTACTCACGTATTTTGTAGTTAAGAGGACATCCCTTTTTTGAAATAAACTAATATATATTTATTTAAGGAACGACTTGTTCCAATACAATTATTGTAAACAAGCGAGCAAAGAATCAAAACAGAAAGGTTGAAGCGTAGAAGTAGTGTGACGTCAGCACCGATGATGATAAAGTCAAAGCCTGCGTAACAATTCCCTCCTTACTTTGTCTTTATTCCCACGATGCTGAGGTTCTCCAGGTGTTTCTTCATCTGGTCTCGGGATAGGTCCTTTGTGAAGATATCCGCCTCCAGGTCCTGAGATGGCTTGTACAGAGAAGGCAGATGTCTTGGGATTCCAGCAGGGACGAGGATCCGGTCCAGGCGGCTGGATTCGACTTGGTCGCCGTGCCTGGCGACTCTGGTGGGCAGGTGGGCGGCGTCGAACTGGGTGGCCACGTCGACCAGCGCGGCCAGGTCCAGAAGAGCGGCGAGGGCATCCGACGATGATGATGATGAGGGCCCCCGATCCCTGATGTTAAAATCGCCGATGATCCAGCAGGCCCCCTCCTCCTCCTGTGCCGCTGTCGCCGCCAGGAGCTCCAGTTGCCGGTTTCTCTCCCGGGGTTCATGCGCCAGATGAACGGCGATGGCCGTCATCTCCTCGCCGTGGACATCTATGGTTGCCAAGGCGATGTGGCCCGGCCACAGGACGCGCTGTTGTATCACGGCTACGCCTGGCCCGAAGACGCAGGCGAGTCCGGATCCCGAGATGGCTACGGGATGGGCCAATACAACAGCGTTGTAGCCGAGGCAGAGGTCTTGGCCGCTGCCCAGATGAAATGCGTTTGTCTCCTGGACAAACGCGATGTCCACGTGATGTTGCCTGAGGAGATGACAAAGGGCAAGGCTCCTCCCCCGAGTGGCGAGCCCTCGCGCGTTGATGGTGGCGACGCGGTAACTCATTTGGGCCGTCCTACAAGCAGCACCGTCCTGGTCTTCTGGAGGGTCTTGTAGACAAGGGTGTTTGAGTTAGGGCATGAGGCCATGATGGTTTTGGCCAGCTCAGTGAAGGTGGTGACCTGTGCTTCTAGCAGCGAGGGCACTCGCTTCTTCATGTTGGTTGGAGAGGCGAGGAGCTTCTGTGCGTCCTCCCAGTCCAGGCCGAGCAGCCCGGAGTTGTCGATGGCAATGGAGGGGAGCTTCTCGAGGTGCTCCCGCAGCTGGACGATTGCGGGTTTTCTCTTGGAAGGCGTAGAGGGAGTTGAGGTCCGCTCCTCCTCCGACATCTCGATGTCGAGCGGAAGGATCGCGGGCTCGAGGGGCCGCGGGGCAGCCATAGGAGCAGGGAGGGCAACAGGGGCGGGCTGGGCAAGATCCTTCGGTTTGGCAGGATGGGGCGCCGAGGGGATCGCTGGAGCCTCGGTTGATGTCTTCGCCGGTTGGACAGGGGACGCCGGTGTTGCGGGCGCGAGTGTCGGCCTCCTTGGGTGCTGAGGAGGAGGAGGAGGAGGGGGGAGGGGCCTTGCGTCGGTGGGAGACGCTGCTTGCCTGGGGCTGCTGTTCCCTTGCCTGGCGAGCGCTGGGCAGTTGGCTCTGCGGTGGCCCTGTTTCCCGCATTTTGAGCACTTGATGCCAAAGGAGAAGAAGGCAGACAGGGTGTCTCCTTTGGACTTGATGGTTATTCGGGTGGGCAGCGACTCCAGCCTCACGCCCTCGCGGAGCAGGATGAACGCCTCCCGGCGGCCGTCGTTGAAGGTATACTCCCCCATCTTGATCATGATGGGGGCGATGGAGGTCACGGTGCCGAAGTTGCGCAGGCCCTCCACGATGGCGCTGTCCTCGACGAAGCCGGGCAGATTTGCGATGGTGATGCGTTCTGCTTTTTTCCGGAAGGGGAAGACCTTCAGGTCGGTTCCTTCGATGTCAAGGCCCACCTCCACCAGACGGCTCGCAAGGTCCTTGCCCGCGAGGCCCACGATGTAGTGGCCGTTCATCCTGTTGAACTGGCTTATTCTCCCTGGCCTTCCGACCAGCTTGCCTATTGCCTGGAGGTAGGAGTAGTCCGGGATATCAGGGCACAGCTCCACGGAGATGTAGTTCTCGTGGTTGGTGGAGTTCTGCCTCGCCTTGGCGTCGGCGATGTTGGCGCGCGTCGCCTTGATTTCCTGGGGCGGCATTGACCTCGGCCCTGTTGGCCGCTTCCGCTGCTGGAAGCTGCGCTGCTCTCCAGGCTTGTTGGGCTACTTGCAGCGTGCTCAGGTGATGTTGAGCCGCGGCGCCTCTTCTTGCCCTTCACGACTGTGTAGCCGTCGTTGGCGTCTACCTCCGCCATCTCGGTGTCGGCCCAGTTGAGCGAGGCCGGGTTGGCTGGATTCTCGCTGGAAGAAGCAGCAGTCGGCGGCGCGGTGACGTAACGCGCGGCGGCAGGATTTACATGCATGTCGCCTGCCGGCGAATTAGCATCTTTTTGAGTTTTAAGAATTTTATATATTTTTTCTTTAGAGAAATTCATCTCAAATTCGTTTTTGGTGCTATTTCATCACCTGGTTGAGATCCTGTGCTGGGCCTTTCAGGCACTTGTTCAGCGGATCGAGAGGCTTCTCCTGGTACCAAACTCGCAATGGTAAGCGCCTTTTACACACACTCCAGAGGCGAAAACGGCGGAGCTCGCGAAAGCGTGGCCGCACGCTCGAGTGTGTGTGTGTTAAATATATACAAATGTATACTAGATCATACGAACGGGTCTAGAATGACAGCCATTTCCCTAAGCTTTATTAAATTTGTATCTTAGGCTCTAAATGATGAAATGTAGAATGTTAACACACATGCGAAGGAAAATTATAAGAGTGAAATTAGGCCTAGAATATTGTAAAATGGATACCAAGGCCAAGATTCCAGAGTAAAGTTGGGGGGAAATGAGTGGGGGATGGTCATGTGTTGTCAGGGGGTTGGCAGGCGCCAAAAACAGCATTCCTGTGTGGGGAGGGCAGAGTCTGGTCACTTCTGCGGCGAGGAGAAGACGTGGCGACTTGCCTCCTGGCGTGTAGATGATCCTGCAAGGCGGTGCCAGGAGAACCTGACATCGGAGCGGCCTACAAGACGGTGTGGTCCAAGCTAGACGTGTATAGTGTGGAGCGGAGCGCTTCACAAGAGTGACATCCACGGCGCCAAGGATTCTTATGACGGGGAGGTTGAAGGCAAGTCCCACTGATTGTACTCCTTCTGTTTAGTGCCACGTATAATAAAGTGAAAACTTTTGCTGCATCCCTTCGAACTCACGAACACTTTGTGCCATCCTGATTATACAAATAATACGAACAGCGTCTGGGTACGACGTAACAATATGCTGTGCTAGGATTTGAAGTGACAGATTTCTATAATGCAATGAAATGTTTCAAAATAATTTTCAATAATATTTCTTTAGATATTTGCTGCCATCTTGCACAGTTCTTTGTTTTACACCTTTTTTTTCTTGACATAATCTTTTATAAGAAAATCTCGAAACTCTCCACTTTTTTCTCGCCTCTCTCTAAATATTTCTGTATTAACATCTTTGCTTACTTCTTCATTACTATATTTTGAGTTTTTATCTTGTTTTCTTTTTACTTTATTCTAAATAATATATTGTCTCTATCTCTATATATATAAAAGTCAATTTCTGTCTGTCTGTCTGTCTGTTTCGCGATAAACTCAAAAACTACTGAACCAATTGGTACCAAATTTTGCAGGTCGCTTTTTATAAGCCTGAGGAAAATTTTCGGCTGCATTTTGATTAGTATTTTTGGCTATTTCTTTTTTTCATTGAAGAACTTTTATTTTACGCGGACTAATCTGGAATGGAATGAATACCTAAATATGGCCATTTTTTTAAAGCATCGGTGGTTCAGTGGTAGATTGCTCGCCTGCCACGCGGGCGGCCAGGGTTCGATTCCCGGCCGATGCATTTTTTTTTAACAATTTTTAAACTCATTTATATTATATCTTCTTCTTCTATCTATATATATAAAAATGAATGTATGTGTGTGTGTGTGTGTGGTCTGTTTATCCTTTATGCCTGACCAAACCACTCATTGGAACGCCATGAAACTTTGGGAAGTTATTTAGTATAGTACTGGGAAGGTTTCTAGCAAATAAAATTTTTGAAATAACTTTTCGCTTTAAAATAATCAAGATAAATATTCTAATTTATCTGTTATAATTCAACAATCTGCTCTAAATATTATCATGATGATACGATGATTTTGTAATGTAGAAAATTAGGAAAGACAAAATTCAGGATGACACGGCAATTTACTTGAGACAAGAATAATGATACAATTCCAAGGCAAGATACTATTCCTTTAACTTCCAATTACAGAGGGAACCAATTAATAATGATTTTATTCAACTTATCGAGTATTTTTCAAGGGACCGGGAAAAAATGTTCACTTTATCGAGAGATTCGTTAGACAAACCTTTACTCGGGTAAAACCCGGGCGAAGCCGGGTACGTCCATACAAGAATAATGATACAATTCCAAGGCAAGATACTATTCCTTTAACTTCCAATTACCGAGGGAACCAATTAATATTAATTTTATTCAACTTATCGAGTATTTTTCAAGGGACCGGGAAAAAATGTTCACTTTATCGAGAGATTCGTTAGACAAACCTTTACTCGGGTAAAACCCGGGCGAAGCCGGGTACGTCCGCTAGTCTACTTATATATTTGCCTTATTCTGTCTGTTTGTTTGTCTGTCTGAAGCTCACGGATGGGATTTTTCATAACCATCGGTGGTTCAGTGGTAGAATGATCGCCTGCCACGCGGGCGGCCCGGGTTCGATTCCCGGCCGATGCATTTTTTTTTTTTTACAATTTTTAAAACTCATTTATATATTATACAAGAATGACATCCACGGCGCCAATTTATAATTGTAACGAATAGTATTTGAATAAAAGCATTTAATCGGGTAAAACCCGGGCGTTGCCCGGGTCATTCGTATCTACTTATATATTTGCCTTATTCTGTCTGTTTGTTTGTCTGTCTGAAGCTCACGGATGGGAATTTTCATAACCATCGGTGGTTCAGTGGTAGAATGCTCGCCTGCCACGCGGGCGGCCCGGGTTCGATTCCCGGCCGATGCATTTTTTTTTATTTTTACAATTTTTAAAACTCATTTATATATTATACAAGAATGACATCCACGGCGCCAATTTATAATTGCAACGAATAGTATTTGAATAAAAGCATTTAATCGGGTAAAACCCGGGCGTTGCCCAGGTCATTCGTATATAATAATTGTATAAACGAATGCAAGACAAAATCACCGCGAATGTTTCTTTTTTTTAAGGCAATTTCTTTTTAAGGCAATTATCGTTAATTTTTGTTTCGATTTTATTGAAAAAAAAAAACGATATGGTGCCTTTAAAAAAATGATCTTTATTACTATGCAGTTTTCTATTTAGTCAATATACCTAAGTTCATGTTGCAAATGTAATTATCTCTATCGATTTAGTAGGTGAAATGCAAAAAAAAAATCGACATGATGAAATCTTTATGAAAATTCACATTTTTATTTTTATATTTTCAAGACACACACAGTTTGGGGCGGGACGTTTCACAAGAGAGACATCCACGGCGCCAATTTATAATTGTAACGAATAGTATTTTAATTAAAACATTTTAAAAACACACAGTTTGGAACGGGACGTTTCACAAGAGTGACATCCATGGCGCCAATTTATAATTGTAACGAATAGTATTTGAATTAAAACGTTTTTAAAATATATACGCACTCGGGTAAAACCCGGGCGTTGCCCGGGCCATTCGTCTAGTATATATATAAACTAGACGAATGGCCCGGGCAACGCCCGGGTTTTACCCGAGTGCGTATATATTTTAAAAATGTTTTTATTAAAATACTATTCGTTACAATTATAAATTGGCGCCGTGGATGTCTCTCTTGTGAAACGTCCCGCCCCAAACTGTGTGTGTCTTGATGTTGAAAAGTGACTCGCACCTCGGCTGTCGCTTAGCAACGGCCACTTCCCCCAGACATTACGTAACTGTATATAGGTTTCAGTTTTGCTTGTTGACTCACTGGGCTTACCTTCTTTTAACTCTCTATTGTTTGTCATCTAAATATAATCTATTTGATAATTAAACATACTTTCTGAGATCCAACCTCTGTTTTATTCTTACATGGCAGCAGAGCTTGGTTGGTATCAAATATTTTTGTTTATCTAAGCTGAAATTCGTTTGCTTGCTCAAGATGACAACTGAACTTCCACAAATTCAAAAATTCAACGGCGATAATTTTCATCTATGGAAATTTAAAATGAAGATTATTCTAGAAGCAAAAGATCTTCTCAGTATAACTGATGGCTCTGAGGTAAAACCTGAAATAGAGGATATTGCAAAATTCTCTAACTGGAAAAAGAAAGATGCAAAATCCAAAATGCTGATCACTACTGCTCTAGAGTTTAAATATCTTCAACAGATTGTTAATTGCCAGACTTCAGCAGAAATGTGGAAGAAATTATCAACAATATATGAACTGAAATCTGAAACAAACAAATATTTGCTGCAACAAAGATTTTTCGAATATAAAATGAATCCAAATGATAGCATTGCTACTCATATTTCCAAAGTTGAAACTCTGGCACAACAAATGAAAGATCTAGGTGAGCCAATCTCTGATGTTGCCCTAATTACAAAGATAATTTGCAGCTTGCCTGATAAATACAAGAATTTCATAACAGCATGGGATTCAGTTTCATCAGAAGAAAAGACACTAGAAAACTTGACGGCAAGATTACTGAAAGAAGAAAGCTTACAGGATCATTGGGATTCTTCAGGAAATTCTAAACCAGATAATGCCTTGATGACTTTTTCAAAGTTCAACAGAAATTCAACAGCTTCCAACAAACAACAGCAGCATCAACAATCCATTAAAGATAAAAAGAAGAACACACACTGTGGATATTGCAAGAAGAAAGGACATTGGTGGAAAGAATGCTATAAAAGAAAGGAAGAACAAAAAGGACAACAGCCAAGTTCTTCATCCAGAGATGATAGCTGTGCTTTTTCAGCTGAGACAAGTGCCTTCCTCGCTGAAACAAAGGATTCCTGGATTGCAGATTCTGGAGCAACGGATCACATGACTTTCAGAAGAGAATGGTTCTCTACGTTCGAAGAAATACCAAAAGGTGTTCATCCTGTGTGCCTTGGAGATGGAAAGCAGATCTATGCAAAAGGTAAGGGAAATATTGATATTCTCTCTTATGTTGATAGTCAGAAAATTAATGCAACTCTTTTGGATGTTCTCTATGTACCTGAATTGGAGACTAATCTTTTCTCAATATCTACTGCAACAAAACATGGTTTGACGCTCATTTGTAAAGGAAATCAAATAAAATTGACTAAAAATTCGAAAGTGCTAGTTACTGGAATAAAGGACAATTCAAATCTTTATAGAATTTTTATTAAAGCAAAGCAATCTTCACAAACTCATGTTGCTCAGTTAAGTCTAGATATATGGCATCAAAGAATGGGTCATGTAAATCCTATAAAATTAACCCAAATGTTTGAAAATAATGTTTTTGAAGACGACATTAAAATTAGAGAAAAGCCTGATTCTTTACTATGTGAAGCATGCATCTATGGAAAACAAAATAGAAAGGTTTTTCACGCGTCAACAAGTCCAAATTCGACCTATCCAGGAGAGCTGATCTATTCAGATGTTTGTGGACCAATGAGTAAAAGATCACCAGGTGGATCATTATATTTTGTATCATTCAAGGATGATTTTTCAAGATTTAGAGTGGCCTACTTCATTAGGCATAAATCAGATGTTCTTGAGAAATTTAAAGAATTTGTAAAAAGAGTTAGGACTGAAACTGGAAATAAAATAAAAAGATTCAGAACAGATAATGGCACAGAATTCTTAAATAAGAATTTTTCTGATTATCTAAAATCTCTAGGAATTGTTCATGAACTCACTGCTCCATATACCCCAGAACAGAATGGAATTGCTGAAAGAGATAACAGAACAATAGTTGAATCAGCTAGATGCTTGTTACATGGAAGAAAAATGCCGCTTGAACTGTGGGCTGAAGCCGTAAACACAGCAGTCTATCTCTTAAACAGATGTACTACTAAAGTATTGGGAAATTCTACACCTTATGAAATATGGTACAAGAAAAAACCCTCCATCTTACATTTGAAAACTTTTGGATGTAACGCTTATGTGCATATACCAAAAGATAACAGAAAGAAATTAGACAAAAAGAGTATTCGTACATTTTTTGTTGGATATACTGAAACTAACAAAAATTATAGAATATGGGATCCTATTGCTAGAAAAATTATCATAAGCAGAGATGTAATATTTACTGAAGCTAATACATCAGAAAATATTCAGGATAACCAACAAGAGCAGGTAACTATATACAGTGAAGAAAGTGTTGATAACACAAATACCAGTTCCAAACCAGAAGAATCATGTCGATACCCTCTCAGGAATAGAATCAGAGAAAATGAACAAACATCAACCAGCTGTACAAGAGCTATTTCATATGCTTGTTATGTCCATGACCAAGAACCATTGAACTATGAAGATGCAATTGTAGGACAAAACTCAAAACAGTGGAAACTAGCTATGGACGATGAATTCAATTCCTTGATGAAAAATCAAACATGGACGTATGTGACACTACCATCAGACAGAAAAGCTATTGCATGCAAGTGGGTATACAAAATAAAGCAAAATGCAGATGGATCAAATAAAATGTTTAAGGCTAGACTAGTTGCGAAAGGTTATTCACAAAAACCAGGACTTGATTATGGTGAAACTTTTTCTCCAGTAGTAAAATTCGATTCAATTAGAACAATCTTATCACTTTGTGCATCACTTGATATGGAAATGATTCAGTTAGATGTAAAATCTGCCTTCTTGAATGGTGATTTGGAAGAAGAACTTTACATGGAACAACCCCAAGGTTATGAAAACCCAGATTTTCCAAATCATGTTTGCTCTCTTCAGAAAAGCATCTATGGTCTTAAGCAATCCCCCAGAATGTGGAACAAGAAATTTCATGAGTTTTTAATTAATTTTGATCTCAAACCTAGCATATCAGATTCATGTGTCTATACAATGAAATCTAAACAGGCTTACATATTACTTGCAATATATGTAGATGATTGCTTAATCTGCAGTGTAAATAAACAACATTTAGATGATATAGTACAGTACTTAAATTCCAATTTTGAAATAAAAACTTTTACTGCCGATTATTTCCTTGGTCTACAAATATATCGAGATAGAACAACTAAAATGTTATTTCTGCATCAAGCCTCATACATTGAAAGAACACTTGAACATTACAACCTTCTTGATATTAAGTCACAATCTGTACCTTCTGATCCTTACTCAAAACTAACAAAAGAGATGTGCCCAAAGGATGATCAGGAAATTGAAGAAATGAACAAGATTCCATACAGACAGACAATTGGTAGTTTAATGTACCTCATGACTGGAACTAGACCTGATATTGCCTACGCAGTCAGCAGGGTTAGCCAATTTATGAACAACCCAGGACCTTCACATTGGACCGCAGTAAAGAAAATATTTGGATACTTAAAAGCTACGAAAAACATCGGTATTTGTTTTGGTGGGAGTTCCTGCACTTCAACCCTGATAGGTTTTTCCGATGCTGATTTTGCTGGAGACCTCGACACAAGAAAATCAACCACCGGATATGTGTTCATGTTGAATAATGGACCTATTTCTTGGTGCAGTCAAAAACAGAATTGTGTCTCTCTCAACAACGGAATCTGAATATATTTCGGCTTCCAAAGCAACAAAAGAAGCAATTTGGCTGAGACATCTTCTACGCGAGCTACATCAAGAACAAGTAAAGCCTACAACAATTTTTTGCGACAATCAAAGCTGCATAAGACTTGCTCACAACCCAGAATACCACAAAAGAACTAAACATATTGATATTTCGTATCACTTTATCAGAGATCATTTTCAAAACCATGCAATTGACCTTCTTTATGTCTGCTCCAATGATCAAGCTGCAGACATATTTACGAAAGCTCTACCTCCAGAAAGGTATAGAAGACTAAGGAGCCAACTTGGACTGTTTGAAACAACGGAGTGCTCGTCAGGTGGGAGTGTTGAAAAGTGACTCGCACCTCGGCTGTCGCTTAGCAACGGCCACTTCCCCCAGACATTACGTAACTGTATATAGGTTTCAGTTTTGCTTGTTGACTCACTGGGCTTACCTTCTTTTAACTCTCTATTGTTTGTCATCTAAATATAATCTATTTGATAATTAAACATACTTTCTGAGATCCAACCTCTGTTTTATTCTTACACTTGAAAATATAAAAATAAAAATGTGAACGAAAAATATGTCCAGGGTAGCCTAGTGGTCATGGCATCTTCCCGGTAAGCGGAAGGTCGTGGGTTCGATTCCCATCCCTTGACACTTTTTTTATTTTATCCATTCTGACCAAAATCTATCCGTGAACTTCACACAGAGAGAATAAGGCAATTATATAAGTAGATAATCCAAATTGTGCCTTATCACACACTATTTTTTTATTTGGCCGTATTACCTTGTGTTTATAATCTATGACGTAATGCCGGCGGCGCGCGCCCGTTGGCTGCCGGCGAGCACGTGACCTCCCTGTGCGCGCGCATCCGTGACAGAACCGGCCAGCCCATGAGGGTCGTGACTATATATATAATGGATGGATAATAATAATAATATAATAATAATAATAATAATAACTATTATTATTATTATTATCATTAGATAATGATAATGATCATAATGATGATGCGCGCGCATCCGTGACAGAACCCATGACGGTCGTGACTATATATATTGATGAATGTTTGCATGTTTGTTTGTTGGTTTGTATGTCCGGTATACAAATTCGCAGTAGTTCACTAATTCAAACCAAAATTTCCATACATAGGTAAAATTTGGAATTTGGAAGTGTTCCAAATGCGGTAAACAGGGCAACCGCAGAGCCAACTGCCCAGCGCTCGCCAGGCAAGGGAACGGCAACCCCAGGCAAGCAGCGTCTCCCACCGACGCAAGGCCTCCTCCTCCTCAGCAGCCAAGGAAGCCGGCACCGGCGCCCGCAACACCGGCGTCCCCTGTCCAACCGGCGAAGACTTCAACCGAGGCTCAGGCGATCCCCTCGGCACACCAGCCTGCCGAACAGATGGATGTCACCCACCCCGCCCCTGCTGCCCACCCTGCTTCCCTGGCTGCCCTGCGGCCCCCCGAGCCTCGCATCTCTCCGCTCGACCACGAGATGTCGGTGGAGGGGCTGACCTCACCTCCATCCACGCCTGCCCGGGGAGAATCCGCACTCAAACAGCTGCTGAAGCACATCGAGGAGACCCCCATCCTTTCCATCGACTGGCACAAGCTGCCCGGCCTTAACTGCAAGGACGCACAGCAGCTCCTCACCTCTGAGACCACCATGAAGAGGCTAGCGCCCACGCTGACAGAAGAACAGGTCGCCACCCTCGACAAGTTGCACGACACCTTAAAGGCCTCGTGCCCAGACTCCAACTCCACCATCCGCAAGACCCTCCAGAAGACCAGGAAGGTCCGGCGAGATCTACAGCGCCAATGAACCACCGCGTCGCCACCATCAACGCGCGAGGGCTCACCACTCGGGGGAGGAGCCTTGCCCTTTGTCATCTCCTCAAACAACATCACGTGGACATCGCGTTTGTCCAGGAGACAAACGCATTTCATCTGGGCAGCGGCCAAGACCTCTGCCTCGGCTACAGCGCTGTTATATTGGCCCATCCCGTAGCCATCTACGTAGCGTATCCTGTGGCCGGGCCACATCGCCTTGGCAACAATAAATGTCCACGGCGAGGAGATGACGGCCATCGCCGTTCATCTGGCACATGAACCCCGGGAGCGAAACCGGCAACTGGAGCTCCTGGCGGCGACAGCGGCACAGGAGGAGGAGGGGGCCTGCTGGATCATCGGCGATTTTAATATCAGGGATCGGGGGCCCTCATCATCATCATCGTCAGATGCCCTCGCCGCTCTTCTGGACCTGGCCGCGCTGGTCGACGTGGCCACCCAGTTCGACGCCGCCCAACTGCCCACCAGAGTCGCCATGCACGGCGACCAAGTCGAATCGAACCGCCTGGACCGGATACTCGTCCCTGCTGGAGTCCTGGATCGCGTGTCCATCTACGCGACCAGCCACTACCACCTCTCGGACCACCGCCTCGTGCTGCTCCAGGTGGGCCCGCCCACCACCGCCGGCTCCTCCCCCACCCAGCCTCGCTTGGCCGCGATGCTCCGCTCGGGCCTTGCTCTCGAACATCTGGCTGGCTACATCCGGGAGTTGGAGGAAGACGCAGCGCACGATGACGACGACGGGACCTTCTGGGATAGGTGGACCTCCATCAAGGCGGGGCTGCTGGCGGAGGCCAGATCCCTGCACGACCGACGCCACGCTGCCAGCGACAGCTACGTCTACAGGGCGAGACGTTACATCGCGGCGCAGCTCGAGGCCTCCTCCATCCGGGCCGACTACCCATCGCTGCCGGACCTGGCACGCGCCATCCGCCTCCGACGCCCGGTCAGCGTCATCAGGGACGACGATGATAACGTCATCGAGGGCCCCGAGCTTCGGCGGAGGGCGTTCGCGACCTTCCGGCCCCGCTTCGCCCGTCCCACCACCGATCCAGCTGCGGGAGCTGCCTTCAACGCCAGCAGCGCGCCCACCACCACCTGCGAGCTGAGTGAGGAGGACCCGCTCCACCGGCCGGACATCAGCCCCAGCGAGATCGCCAACGCCATCGAGCACCTCCCTCGCGGAAAGGCTCCCGGCTGGGACGGCTTGCCGTGCGAACTCCTCGTCGCCTTCAACGAGGACTTCTTCGCGGAAGCTCTGGCCCGGGTGTTCGCGGCTTCACGGCTCCGCGGTGCCCTACCTCCGTCGACGCGGCGCAGCTCCATCTGCCTCGTGCCCAAGGCCCGCGGAGGTCGCGGCCTTGACGGCTACAGGCCCGTCGCGCTGCCCTCAGCCGACTACAGGGTCCTGGCCGCCATCCTTCACCGGCGCCTCAAGCCCCATCTGCGGACCCTTGTGCCGGAATGCCAGACTTACGCCGTCCCCGGGAGGTCCCCGTCCTGGAACATCGCCAAGGTGACGGATGCTGTTGAGGAGGCCACCGCCATGGGCTCGCCGCTGGCCGTCATGGGCGTCGACCTGGAGTCCGCCTTCGTTCCCTGGACCGCGGCTTCCTGGAGTCCCTGATGACGTCCCTCCACCTCCCGCCGGCCTTCATGGGCTGGATTAACATCTTGTACGCCGGGGCGGACGCAACGATCCGGGCTGGAGGCTTTCACACCACCGCCTTCCCCCTCCTCAACGGCCTAAGACAGGGCTGCCCCGTGAGTGCCGCCCTCTTTAGCATTGCTACGGGGCCGCTGCTTCGTCGCCTGGAGTTGACCCTCGGCGTGGGCAACGTCATCGCCTACGCCGACGACATCGTCCTCCTTTTCCATCGCGACGAAGAATTCGAGCGGGTGGCGACCGTCCTCGAAGACTTCAAGCGGGCCTCCGGTATCGCCGTCAACCTCGGGAAGAGCGCGGGCCTTTGGTGCGGAGCCTGGCGCAACCGCGGCGACTCCCCTCTCGGCGCCTCCTGGTCGACCACCTCCATCAGGGTCCTCGGGCTCGACATCGCCCCCAGAAGCTCCGTAGCCCATCAGGAGCAGCATCTTCTCGCCCTCCTGGAGTCCGCCTGCCGCAGATGGACGCCCTTCACCCGCGGCCTATCCCTCGTCGGACGAGCTAGAGCGGCGAACTCGCTGGTGGGCTCCACCATCCAGCATCACCTGCACGGGTACCTGCCATCACCCCCGACCATCGCCAAGCTGCAGGCCAGACTAGCGAGGTTCGTCTGGGGGCCCGAGCACACGGCGTGGCTTCCCGCCGCCGTCATGGCGAGGCCCGTAGCCATCGGAGGCCTCGGCCTCCTCGACCTGGCAACCCAACTCCAGCTCGCCTGCCTCAAGGGTGTGCAGGTCGCGCTCCGCGGAGGCAGGAACGGCTTCGACTGGCTGGTCGCCAGCGGCAGCGAGGCCTGGATCCGCCCTCCACCAGACGGCACGCGTCTCCAGCCCCGCCGTCTCCGGTTGCTGAAGCTGTGGGAGGAGGCCTCCAAGATCCTGAGCCTCAATCACCGGGCGGTCCCCACATCCCTGCTGCTGGACATCCCAATCATCGGTGGCTGCCGGTTCCTTCGCCCTCCCAACCTCCTGGCCCCTGCCCGCTGGCGCGGAGCCCGAGTCCGGGACCTTCTCGCGGAGGGCCACCTCACCGCCCGACCTACGCGCTCGGCCCTGGCTGACGCCGCGGCCCTGGGCGCCTTCTGTCGGAGGCTGACCTCCGAGAACGCCGTGGGCTTCGGGGCGGAGTCTGCACCCTCATCTAGCTCTTTAGCTGCGGCCGTGGTGCTGCGAGGGACGGCTACGCCGTTCCTCAACGGCCTCACGACCTGCTCGGCCCGACGGGCCCTGGATCGCCCGCGCCTCGCCGCCACGCCCATCTCAAGGTTTACCTCGAGATGGTCGCCCACCATCGGTCCACCACCATCCAGGATCGACTGGGCCTCGCTGCGGCGCTGCGCCCACTCGGGCCACGAGGCTGACGCGGCCCTCAAGTTGGCCCTCCACGCCCTGCCCCATCCGGCCCATCCTGCCTCGGTCGGCCCCTCCTGTCCTGCCTGCGGGTCCATCGACCGCTCCCTCGGCCACCGTTACTGGTGCTGCCGCTCCATCAGGCCTCTCATCATCCCCCTTGTAAAATATATGTAATATATATGTAAATCTTTCATTCATTCTTTTTGTAATTTTTTTTCTTTTTCTTCTCTTTCGCTCTCTCTTTGATTGATTGATGTAATATTGTCTAAGATGACAATAAATATTTTTTTAATTGTCAAAATTGTCACACACACACATACATTCATTTTTATATATATAGACTAGCGGACGTACCCGGATTCGCCCGTGTTTTACCCGAGTAAAGGTTTGTCTAACGAATCTCTCGATAAAGTGAACATTTTCCCCCGGTCCCTTGAAAAATACTCGATAAGTTGAATAAAATCAATATTAATTGGTTCCCTCGGTAATTGGAAGTTAAAGGAATAGTATCTTGCCTTGGAATTGTATCATTATTCTTGTATGGATGTACCCGGCTTTGCCCGGGTTTTACCCGAGTAAAGGTTTGTTTAACGAATCTCTCGATAAAGTGAACATTTTTTCCCGGTCCCTTGAAAAATACTCGATAAGTTGAATAAAATCAATATTAATTGGTTCCCTCGGTAATTGGAAGTTAAAGGGATAATATCTTGCCTTGGAATTGTATCATTATTCTTGTCTCAAATAAATTGCCGTGTCATCCTGAATTTTGTCTTTCCTAATTTTCAACATTACAAAATCATCGTTTTATCTAGTGAACATTTTTTCCCGGTCCCTTGAAAAATACTCGATAACTAACTTTGACTTGTGCGCAATTAATAGGTAGAAAATCTTACTTTTGATAAATAATCTTTAAGATAATAAACTTAGTTATAATAAAACTTATAGATAAAAAAACTTGTTACATCGTCGCAATGGGGGCGCTGCTTGCGAGTTAAATATACAAATCTGCAAATAATGAGTGGTTTGGTCAGGCATAAAGGACACACACACACACTCGGGCGTGCGGCCGCGCTTTCGTGAGCTCCGCCGTTTTTCGCCTTTTGAGTGCGTGTAAAGGGCGCTTAGTCTGGCAGGTGTGGTATTGGCAGAAAGCCCAGGATGTGCTGAAATAGTGCCTGAAAGGCCCAGCATCCTGCTACCAACAGGCGAAGAATTATCGCCAAAAGACATAAATATGAAGAAAATAATTGAAATTTCTTCTGAAAATCAAAAGAATGCTAATTCGCCGGCAGGCGACATGCATGTAAATTCGGCCGCCGCGCATGGTGACGTCACGGCGCCGAAGACTGCTGCTACGACCAGCGCTACAACAGCCAGCCCGGCCTCGCTCAACTGGGCCGACAGCGAGATGGCGGAGGTGGACGCCAACGACGGCTACACAGTCGTGAAGAGCAAGAAAAGGCGCCTCGTCTCACCGTCACCTGACCACGCCTCTAAACAGCCAAGCAGGCCTGCTGAGAAGCGCAGCTCCCAGCAGCAGAAGCGGCCAACAGGGCCGAGGTCAATGCCGCCCCAGGAAATCAAGGCGACACGCGCCAACATCGCCGACGCCAAGGCGAGGCAGACCACTACCAACCACGAGAACTACGTCTTCGTGGAGCTGTGCCCAGACATCCCGGACTACTCCTACCTCCGGGCAATTGGCAACCTGCTCGGAGGGCCAGGGAAAATAAGCCAGTTCAACAGGATGAACGGCCACTATGTCGTGGGCCTCGCGAGCAAAGACCTTGCGAGCCGTCTGGTGGAGGTGGGCCTGGACATCGAGGGCGCCCACCTGAAGGTCTTCCCCTTCCGAAAAAAGGGCAGAAAGCATTACCATCGCAAATCTGCCCGGCTTCGTCGAGGACAGCGCCATCGTGGAGCCCCTGCGCAACTTCGGCACCGTGACCTCCATCGCCCCCATCATGATCAAGATGGGGGAATACACCTTCAACGACGGCCGCCGGGAGGCGTTCATCCTGCTCCGCGAGGGCGTGAGGCTGGAGTCGCTGCCCACCCGTCTGACCATTAAGTCCAAGGGGGACACCCTGTCAGCCTTCCTCTCCTTTGGCATCAAGTGTTCCAAGTGCGGCAAGCAGGGCCACCGCAGAGCCAACTGCCCAGCGCTCGCCAGGCAAGGGAACGGCAGCCCCAGGCAAGCAGCGTCTCCCACCGACGCAAGGCCTCGCCCCCCTCCTCCTCCTCGGCAACCAAGGAAGCCGGCACCTGCGCCCGCAACACCGGCGTCCCCTGTCCAACCGGCGAAGACATCAACCGAGGCTCCAGCGATCCCCTCGGCGCCCCATCCTGCTGAACCTGTTGCCCTCCCTGCTCCTATGGCTGCCCCGCGGCCCCTCGAGCCCGCGATCCTTCCGCTCGACATCGAGATGTCGGAGGAGGAGCGGACTTCAACTCCCTCCACGCCTTCCAAAGGAAAACCCGCAATCGTCCAGCTGCGGGAGCACCTCGAGAAGCTCCCCTCCATTGCCATCGACCACTCCGGGCTGCTCGGCCTAGACTGGGAGGACGTACAGAAGCTCCTCGCCTCTCCAACCAACATGAAGAAGCGAGTGCCCTCGCTGATAGAAGCACAGGTCGCCGCCTTCACTGAGCTGGCCAAAACCATCATGGCCTCATTCCCTAACTCAAACACCCTTGTCTACAAGACCCTCCAGAAGACCAGGACGGTGCTGCTTGTAGGACGGCCCAAATGAGTTACCGCGTCGCCAGCATCAACGCGCGAGGGCTCGCCACTCGGGGGAGGAGCCTTGCCCTATGTCATCTCCTCAGGCAACATCGCGTGGACATCGCGTTTGTCCAGGTGACAAACGCATATCATCTGGGCAGCGGCCAAGACCTCTGCCTCGGCTACAACGCTGTTGTATTGGCCCATCCCGTAGCCATCTCGGGATCCGGACTCGCCTGCGTCTTCGGGCCAGGCGTAGCCATGCTGCAACAGAGCATCCTGTGGCCGGGCCACATTGCCTTGGAAACCATAGATGTCCACGGCGAGGAGATGACGGCCATCAACGTTCATCTGGCTCATGAACCCCGCGAGAGAAACCGGCAACTGGAGCTCCTGGCGGCGACAGCGGCATAGGAGGAGGGGGCCTGCTGGATCATCGGCGATTTTAACATCAGGGATCGGGGGCCCTCATCATGATCATCGTCGGATGGCCTCGCCGCTCTTCTGGACCTGGCCGCGCTGGTCGACGTGGCCACCCAGTTCGACGCCGCCCACCAGAGTCGCCAGGCACGGCGAACAAGCTGAATCCAGCCGCCTGGACCGGATCCTCGTCCCTGCTGGAGTCCTGGATCGCGCGTCCATCTACGCGACCAGCCACTACCACCTCTCGGACCACCGCCTCGTGCTGCTCCAGGTGGGCCCGCCCACCGCCGTCTCCTCCTCCACCCAGCCTCGCTTGGCCGCGATGCTCCTCTCGGGCCTTGCTCTCGAACATCTGGCTGGCTACATCCGGGAGCTGGAGGAAGACACGGCACACGACGACGACGACGGGATCCTATGGGACAGATGGACCACCATCAAGGCGGGGCTGCTGGCGGAGGCCAGATCCCTGCACGACCCGCGCCACGCTGCCAGCGACAGCTACATCTACAGGGCAAGGCGCTATATCGCGGCGCAGCTCGAGGCCTCCTCCAACCGGGCCGACTACCCATCGCTGCCGGACCTGGCGCGCGCCATCCGCCTCCGACGCCCGGTCAGCGTCATCAGGGACGAGCAGGATAACATCATCGAGGGCCCCGAGCTTCGGCGGAGGGCGTACGCGACCTTCCAGCCCCGCTTCGCCCGTCCCACCAGCGATCCAGCTGCGGGAGCCGCCTTCATCGCCAGCAGCGCGCTCACCACCACCCACGAGCTGAGCGAGGAGGACCTTCTCCACCGACCGGACATCAACCCCAGCGAGATCGCCAACGCCATCGAGCACCTCCCTCGCGGTAAGGCCCCCGGCTGGGACGGCTTGCCGTGCGAGCTCCTCCTCGCCTTTAACGAGGACTTCTTCGCGGAAGCTCTGGCCCGGGTGTTCGCGGCATCACGGCTCTGCGGTGCCCTGCCTCCGTCGACGCGGCGCAGCTCCATCTGCCTGTGCCCAAGGCCCGCGGAGGTCGCGGCCTTGAAGGCTTCAGGCCCGTTGCGCTGCCCTCGGCCGACTACAGGGTCCTGGCCGCCATCCTTCACCGGCGCCTCAAGCTCCACCTGCGGACCCTTGTGCCGGAATGCCAGACTTACGCCGCCCCCGGGAGGTCCCCGTCATGGAACATCGCCATGGTGACGGACGCCGTCGAGGAGGCCACCGCCTTGGGCTCGCCGCTGGCTGTCATGGGCGTAGACCTGGATTCCGCCTTTGACTCATTAGACCGCAGCTTCCTCGAGTCCCTGCTAACGTCCCTCCGCCTCCCGCCGGCCTTCAGGGCCTGGATCAAAATCCTCTACGCCGGGGCGGACGCCACGATCAAGGCCGGAGGCTTCCACACTACCGCCTTCCCCCTCCTCAACGGCCTAAGGCAGGGTTGCGCCGTGAGCGCCGCACTTTTTAGCATCGCCACGGGGCCGCTGCTACGTCGCCTGGAGTTGACCCTCGGCGTGGGCAACGTCACCGCCTACGCCGACGACATCGTCCTCCTGTTCCATCGCGACGAGGACTTCGAGCGGGTGGCGACCGTCTTCGAAGACTACGAGGTGTGTTCAAAAAGAATCGCGACTTTTGAATTTTCGCGGGTTACGTATATTCGAATTTCTATCTTTTTGTGGCTTTATGTTGGTACTCATGTCTCTCACTTATACCGACAAGTTCGGCCATTTTGAATGTTCACTCAATTGTTGACAGCTGCTTTGCTTGCAGGTGTTTTGGATCGTCTTCGATTTTTACCTATTAAAAAAATGGATCAAAGAACCTGTATCAAATTTTGTGTGAAAAACGAAATTAAGTGCGCGGATGCATTCCGAATGTTGACTGTGGCATACGGAGAAGCTACCTTGGACCGAAGCAACGTTTATCGGTGGTACAAAATGTTCTCAGAAGGCCGAGAAGATGTGAACGACGAAGAGCGTGCCGGACGCCCGAGCACTTCAACAACAGACGAAAAAATTAATGAAGTGGAGAAAATGATATTGGCCAATCGTCGATTCACCGTTAGAGAAGTTGCTGAGGACCTAAACATATCGATTGGCTCGTGCCATTCGATTTTTATCAATGATTTGGGCATGAGACGGGTCACCGCGAAATTCGTACCAAAATTACTCAATTGCGACCAAAAACAGCATCGCATGAACATTGCTAATGAGATGTTGGACTCTGTCCGCGACGACCCAAATTTGCTCCAGAGAGTCATAACTGGTGACGAAGCGTAGATTTATGGTTATGACGTGGAAACCAAAGCTCAATCATCTCAATGGAAGCTGCCGCACGAACCAAGACCGAAAAAAGCGCGCCAAGTTCGGTCGAATGTGAAAGTTTTGCTGACAGTTTTCTTCGATTGTAGGGGCGTGGTGCATCATGAGTTTTTCCACAAGGTAGAACGGTCAATAAGGAATATTAGCTGCATGTTATGCACAATTTGCGCGAAGCAATCCGCCAGAAACGCCCGGATTTGTGGAAGGACAAAAATTGGCTTTTGCACCACGATAACGCCCCTGCTCACACATCGTTGCTTGTGCGCGACTTTTTGGCCAAAAACAACACACTAATGATGCCGCAGCCACCGTATTCCCCAGATCTGGCCCCCTGTGACTTTTTCTTGTTCCCTAAACTGAAGAGGCCCATGAAAGGATGTCGTTACGCTACGCTTGACGAGATAAAGACGGCATCGAAGGAGGAGCTGAAAAAGATTTTTAAAAATGATTTTTGAAGTGCTTCGAAGATTGGAAAAACCGTTGGTACAAGTGTATAATATCTCATGGGGATTACTTAGAAGGGGACAAAATAAGTATTCATGAATAAATAAATAATTTTGAAAAAACACAAAAGTCGCGATACTTTTGAACACACCTCGTATAAGCAGGCCTCCGGAGTTGGCGTGAACCTCCGGAAGAGCGCTGGCCTCTGGTGCGGCGCCTGGCGCAACCGCGGCGACTCCCCTCTCGGCGACTCCATCAGGATCCTCGGGCTCGACATCGCCCCCAGGAGCACCGTCGCCCACCGGGAGCAGCATCTCCTGGCCCTCCTGGAGACTGCCTGCCGCAGATGGACGCCTTTCACCCCGCGGCCTCTCCCTCGTCGGGCGAGCAAGAGCGGCGAACACGCTGGTGGGCTCTGTCATCCAGCACCACCTGCATGGCTACCTACCATCACCCCCAACCATCGCCAAGCTGCAGGCCCGACTGGCGAGATTCGTCTGGGGACAGGACCACACGGCGTGGCTTCCCGCCGATTTCATGGCGAGGCCAGTTGCCATCGGAGACCTCGGCCTCCTCGACCTCGCGACCCAGCTCCAGCTCGCCTGCCTCAAGGGGGTGCAGGTCGCGCTCCGCGGGGGCAGAAATGCCTTCAGCTGGCTGGTCGGCGGCAACAGCGGGGAAGCCTGGATCCACCCTCCACCAGACGGCACCCGTCTCCAGCCCCGCCGTCTCCGGCTGCTGAGCTCTGGGAGGAGGCCTCCAACATCCTGGGCCTCAACCACCGGGCGCTCCCCACAGCTCAGCTGCTGGACCTCCCCATCATCGGCGGCTGCCGGTTCCTTCGCCCTCCCGACCTCCTGGCCCCCGCCCGCTGGCGCGGAGCCCGAGTCCGGGACCTCATCGTGGAGGAACATCTCATCGCCCGCCCAACGCGCTCGGCCCTGGCTGACGCCGCGGCCCTGGGCGCCTTCTGTCGGAGGCTGATTTCCGAGAACGCCGTGGGCTTCGGGGCGGAGTCCACGCCTTCTTCCAGTTCCCTAGCTGCGGCCGTGGTGCTGCGAGGGACGGCTACGCCGTTCCTCAACGGCCTCACGACCCGCTCGGCCCGACGGGCCCTGGATCGCCCACGCCTCGCCGCTACGCTCATCTCAAGGTTCACCTCGAGATGGTCGCCCACCACGGTCCACCACCATCCAGGATCGACTGGGCCTCGCTGCGGCGCTGCGCCTACTAGGGCCACGAGGCCGACGCGGCCCTCAAGTTGGCCCTCCACGCCCTGCCCCATCCGGCTAATCCTGCCTCGGTCGGCCCCTCCTGTCCTGCCTGCGGGTCCATCGACCGCTCCCTCAGCCACCGTTACTGGTGCTGTCCCTCCATCAGGCCTCTCATTAGAGAGGCCTTCAACATCATAGGGCGGCCCCCTGACCTGCAGGCTTAGATCTTCGGCAGGTCCGGCCTTGAGGACGACGCCCTTTCCATCCTGGCGTCGGCAAAGTTGCGAATTTATCGCTACTTTGTCCAGGTTGAGCTCGGAGAAGCGGTGGAGGACCCGCTCATCGCCTGTTCCGGGACCCTCCAGCGCCGAGGTTTTCTTCCTTCATCTCCCATCATCATCTTGTAATATATATGTTTCATATATGTATATATTTTCTTTCTTTCTTTCTTGCTATATGTAATATATTTATCTCTCTCTTTTTGATTGAAATTTTGTAAAATTGTCTAGAAGACAATAAATAATTTTAATTGTCAAAAAAATTGTCACACACACATACATTCAATTATATATATATAGATTTTAGACGCGTATAAGATTCTTTTTAAATTAAACAATTTCTACTGACCTTACTGCAATGTAAAAATTAATGGGAGGGCCTGGCTCATCAGTGGTCAACCCTCCCAGCGGTTTCGCTAGTTGAAATTGTTTAATTTCAAAAAGAATCTTACGCGTCTAAAATAGTTTCTAATTTTCATAAATAACACTGATAGACAAAACTTAAGGAAGTTGTACCTTATAGCATATATATATCGGGATTCAGAAAATAACTCTGAGAGATATTTTCTGAATCCCGATATATATATGCTATAAGGTACAACTTCCTTAAGTTTTGTCTATCAGTGTAATTTATCATTAAAACATTTTATTTTATAAATTTTTGGTATCAGCTTTTAATTCCACTCACGAGATTAAATTGCATTTTTTTTTTTTTAATTCTTTTGGGTCATTTAAAAAATGCTTCATTTGATTAAAAAGTGTATAATTTTATTTGAATCAGAGCTTATTATTAAAATGTTAATTTTAAATGTTTTTATCGCACTATACTAAATGCTACTGTGATTGAACACATGCGCTGTGTACACATCTCACGAGGAATCCCGAGCTTATGTACTGACTACATATTTTAACCTGTCAATGCATTTTATTTTTATTTCTGTGTACACCTATCCCCCGATTTACACGTTTTTTCTCAGGAACGTATCTACCGTGTAAATCGGGGGATAGGTGTATTTATATTTATAACCCAGGTTCCTGGAGCGCGGAACGCCAACTACCCGGGGAGTCCAGCTCACTAGTATGGACTA
>CP092873.1:39058014-39145945 GCA_030710605.1 Cordylochernes scorpioides | reverse complement strand
GTGTTGAACGCTTTTACTCGCGTCCTGTTTTGATTGCTGAGTTGAACCAGTTGACCAGGAAGTTCCCCATGCTGAGGTTGAGTCTGGGAGGCTGGCCATAGATGTAGGATTGAGGTGGGTCAGTCCAAGCAGGATAGCTGTTTGCATCCTATGTCTCAGGAATGCCGGACAGCTGAAGAGGAGATGATCAACTGTTTGTGGTGAATAGAGATTCCATAATTCTATATATAAATATATTTTTAAAAACATATAAAAAATATATGCGTGATAACATTTTTGAGAGAACATAATATTCTTATAGATAAAATAATATAAATTTTTATTACAACCGTTATTTTTTCTTGTAATTAAAGAAGGTTGATGATGAATTTCGTGATTTCTTCCTAATTTGAGATCATAAAAACAACTTGTGTCTTTGAATGGTTCTAGAGTTTGAATAGAGAGATAGATGATTAAGGTAAATTATAGTAGTAACATAAAGGTAACCCAGGCTCCTGGAGCGTATCCATAGATCGCCCCGGCTGTCCTGCAGTTTAGGAGTCTGTGTTGGTAGCCTTAGTGAACCAGTTCACCAAGTGTTTCCAGGCCGGTTTGTTTCTTGGTAGATTCAATAGGGCAGTGTCATTGATTTTTTTTTTCAGTTTTTTTTCTTGTAATTCCAAGGAGGTTTGAGATAGACACCTGAATTTGAGAATTAATTTCTCCTTTTAGGTCATGAAAAATTGCTGAAAAATCAAGTCTCAAATTCCAGTAGTTTCCGAGTTGAAATCGCACATCACCGACAAAAGAGTATTTATATCACAGCGCGTGTTGTCCGCCATCAGACTTTGGAAGAATGCTTCAAGAGCAGCTGCATTGGAACAGGAGTCGCACGGCTCAGTAACTCCAGTATCTGTGGATCAGTAACCCGTCGTTAGATCCACAGGCCTCAAGGCAGGATGTGGTAGGGCGTGGAGAGCCAGCTGTAAGGCGACATCTGCGTCTTGCCCCGAGAAGCAGTTGCGACGCAGGCCAGGAGATGGAACGGAGCACGTCTACGGTGGTAGACCAGCGGGTCACCAGTTCTACACTAGAATGCACCTGCAGACGTCCCAAGTCCATTACCTGACGTGTGCAATGGGCTGGTGAGGCGGGTAATTGGCTATTTTCTGCAATTTTTAAACCGTAAATATCATTCAAATATGGCTAATATTACGAAATATCATCGCCGAAGACTATTTTTTAATAAATTTGAAGTTTCAAATTTTGAAATTTTCAAACAAAAATATTGTAAAAATTCGCTATTCATTCATTAAAAATCGAAATGGCTACTTGAAGTGATATTTTGAAATTATTTTTTTATTCACGTGCTGCGCGTTGAAAACGGTGATTCTATAAACTGCTATGTTACTTTCTATTTATTGGAATTGGTGTTCGAACATTTTAATTATTTTTATTTTGAAAAATATTAGAATTTTCCGGTAAATTATTGGACAGATCTTGTGTATTTAATAATCTGTTTTTCCCTCTATACCACAGAATATATTAATCATTTATTGATTTTATCACCAAGTGCTATATTTGCCATTTAACTTACAAAGCTTAAAACTAAACAGATATAGTGAACGTTCTAGGTGAAATATGGGAGGTAAGATTTTGTTTTTTACTTGTGTCTTTGAATGGTTCTAGAGTGTGAATAGAGAGATAGATGATTAAGGTAAATTATAATAGTAGTAACATAAAGGTAACCCAGGCTCCTGGAGCGTATCCATAGATCGCCCGGGCTGTCCTGCGGTTTAGGAGTCTGTGTTGGTAGCCTTAGTGAACCAGTTCACCAAGTGTTTACAGGCCGGTTTGTTTTTTAGTAGATTCAATAGGGCAGTGTCATTGAATGAGGGCAGTCCAAGAAGTGTAGCCGTCTGGAATCTTAGTTGTTGAGAGCTGAAGAGGACATGCTCTATTAAATTATTTTAAAATTAGTTATCCAGACATATTTGTGATGACAACGAACATTATTTGAAAAAAATAATAATTTACTAAATTTGGTAAGTTTCTTGCAGAAATAATATATTGCTGCATCAAACAATGTAAATTATTTATTGATGAGGCGACATTTCGGCAATTCACTGTGACCAAGATAGTTCTCAATTCCACGCACGCACAAAGCCTACTAGAGACTCAAGAAACTAGTAAAATTATAAAAATAAGTATTTTTATCGCATTTTAAATAGATTTTATGCCTTAATATTATAAATTAAAAGGCAATAACGCGCGCCATCTATACGCGAGAAATAAAACCACTAAATACAGGAGCTTCTTTTACAAATAATACAAACTTCTACTATCCTTACTATGAAGGAAAAATAGTGGGAGAGCTTGGCTCATCAATGGTTAACCCTTTCAGCGGTTTCGCCAATTTAATCTACCAGACCGATTTTTAGAATTCTAATACTGTATTGGACGATTCTACTTATAACTGCGACAATCTTAGGTATGGTATTTTAGCAAACTATGGAGTATATTAGAAATTAAACTATCTAGTATGATTATTTCTTCAAATAAAGCAAAGTTTTGTCTATAGTTTCGTTCAATACAAGAATTCATCTTAAGTTCCAGATATATATATAATGAGTAGCACAATACAATATTTGAGTGGTATAGGATATTACACTAGCGAAAACGCTTAGAGGATTTGCCATTTAGGATCCAGGTCCTTCCAATTATTTTCCAATCGCAGTAAGGACAGTAGGAGATTGTTTCTAAAAAAATAAAAATTCCTAATCATTTTTTAAAAAGTCAATAAATAACACTGATAGACAAAAATTAAGGAAGTTGTACCTTATAGCATACATATATATCGGGATTCAGAAAATAACTCTGAGAGATATTTGATGCACAGATTGTTTCATTCACGAAAAATACTTTCGACTCTGATATAGTTGGTGCCTCTTGTTTAAGCAAAAACTAGATATTCACTGAATCTGATAGAGAGGTAAAGTAAGTTGCATCATCATGGATTGTTTTGCTTAATTTATTCATCTGATCCTGGTACAATTTAATTTGTCGTAAAGATAGAGGCTGCCTGGCCGCCATTCATAGTTTAGAATTAAATTTGTGTTTGTATTTTTTTTATTATTTTAGAGAGTTTTGAATGAATTATACATTGAAGATGGAGAAATCGTGTAGTTGTGTTCTTTATTTTAAGGTTATTTTAAAATTCATTCAAAAATTCACGTATTTTCAAGTCACCAATGGCATCTTCTCGTTGTCTCTCTTTGTGTAAACATTTCGAAAATGTTTTCATTCAATTTTAAATTGGAGTTAATTTCCCAATGGAAGAAAGTAAAATGATGACGTGGGATTTAAGTTGTCTAGTTATGATGAATGGATAATAAATTATTTATTGACTTTTTAAAAAATGATTAGGAATTTTAATTTTTTTTAGAAACATTTCATGGGAAAATGATGGGGAATGTCAAATAATTCAAACAAAGAGACTTTTTTTTTCGATTAATATATTCATAATTATATAGAGTTTATATATAAATATCTGTTTGATTTAGCGTATAACTTTAACTACAGTTAAACCTGTCTATATCGCCCCCCCCCCCCCCCCCCCCCCCTGGGATCCACCAAAATAGGATGCTATAGAGGGGGTGCTTTAGACAGATCACTTTTAATGTAAATCGCATCGTACTAAGTATTTAACATCGGGCGCTATAGAGAGGGAGGCGCTATGAAGAGGGGGCGCTATAGACAGGTTTAATTGTATATACAGTAGGACCTCTCGCTATAGCAACGGGACTGAACTTTAGGTTCACTATAGCCATGATTTTCTATATAGTATCACTAATTTAGGTGCTCGTTCCAGGGAAAGTTCTCTATTTTAGCGAAGCTTAAGTGTATTTGCCTAGAGTTAAATATCTGGACTTCTGATCTCTGTCGTTGTTGGTCTTATTGCCAATTGAGTTATTAAAGATTACTCTTTTTCCGTCAGCCCTATATTTGACAGATAGTTTTGTCTAGGAATCACAGTGAAGTTACACATGCTAAAAATGACCATCCTATATATCTCATAGATCACTTTGGTTGCTTTATAGAGAAGTCCTTTAGAGCCTATCGCTTATATCCATCACCCAAGATGGTCACTTTTGGGTATTTTTTACTGTATTGTTTACTATGTGTATAAGCGTGTGAGGGGACTCGAATTATTTGACTATATTCGATTCATCTAACCAAGACAATCGTTAGGAATATATAGACTGCAATTTATTCTTCATTTTGGGATGTTAAATTTTATAAAGAACTTGCAAATTTTTTTCTTCACTTTTTCATAGTGTACTTGTCGTCAAGAGATTGCATTTTAAACAAATTCTGCCCATTGTTTGTGCTATCATTCAGAAGTGAACCTCCATAAGAAAACTAATCTGATATACCAATTGGCTCATTTATAAAGGTCAAAGTTGTTTGATAATAAAAGATTACAGGGTTACATATACTAGGCTGTAAAATAATAATGTGTGCAATGTATTTTACAATCAAGTTTATCAATTAAAAAAAAAAAAGACATGAATTATATTTATATATAGATAGGATGAACTAGTTCTACTACTATTTTGATCTTCTGTTTATTTTTTTAGAAAAACATTAGCGAAATTATAAATACGTCACTATTGACCCAAATAATTCTATTTTAAATCAATATTTATAAATTAAAAACATATTGAAACGTGCTTCAATCAGCGTCTGTGAATCCTCTTTCAGAAACTTCCCAAATTGAATCCACCAAACCGCTATAATCATTGTATCACCTATATTGTAATAAGGGTTTGAAGAGTTAATTTCAAAATTCATAGAGCGAAATATATGGCCATTCTATGTGCTTGTGGGAGGTGACTTATACCTAGTGCAAAATCGTATATGTATCTTTCAGGTAACTTGGAAACTTTGTTGGCAATCTATGACATTCAAGTATTTTGTCTCTCTTACTAGGATCAAATTCTATATTTATAGAAATAAATATATCACAACTATTGTGTTAAAACCAATGACCTATACAATTTTATAATTACTTAGCTTTTTTTCCTATCGGAACGACTCGGCATGAGTATTGCAATGTGGTGGATGTATAGATTTAAAGGTACTTTATAATCTGAGAAGATCTAAGAAACATGTTCTCTCAAAGGAGATTGAATCATGTGAAATATTCTTTTTTCCTAAATGTTGTCATCACGAGAGGTTTTGATAACGTGTTTCTTTAATCCTTATTATTGGATGTATTTTTCGCATTATTTTTAATTTTGTAAAACGTACAAAATCATGACGTGAAGAGTTTTTGTTTTTTTATTTAGCCCGAGATTTCGAGCATCTTTGCTCTTCTCATGAAGCTTTCTCTCTAAATCTCGGCTAAATAAAATATCTTACAAAAAACTCATCGACTCGCACTTTTGTAACTTATTATTTTCAATTATTTCAAATAAGAAATCCATGTATCGTCTTTAAATGGGGTTCTCTTTCTTGAAGTATTAACTTTTTTATTGAACAATAACGATTGGTATTCATTGGAATGAACCTTTATAGAGCAACCATCTTCTATAAAGTGAGGACAACTTTGGTTACGGATATTAAGTGACCATGTTAGAAAGGTTTAACTGAATTTTTAAAGATCATACTATTTTCTAACACAAGCCAATATATTTAAAATCTTTCTTCAATGCTCCTTCTGATATGCATTTGTATTATTATTTATTAACATATAGGCAACCCAGGCTCCTGGAGCGTATCCATAGATTGCCAACTACCTGGGTTGTCCTTCAGTTCAGAAGTCTGTCTTGGTCGCCTCAGTGTACCAGTTCAACAAGTGTCTCCAGGCCGGTTTGTTTTTCGGTAGATTCAATAGGGCAGTGTCATTGATTGAGGGCAGTCCAAGAAGTGTAGCCGTCTGGAAACGCTGTAGTTGAAATTCTGGGTGTAGTTAATGTAGCTTTATTCTCTCTGAGAGAGTGTTATATACTCTTTAAATTTAAATCAATCTAAGATATCATGTTCAACTTAGTGCTCCCCTATCGCTGAAAATTAGAAATATAGTTTTAATCGCTATTTTTTAAACATATATATTTAAAATCGAAAGTTTATCTTTTTTCGATTTATAATGTAATTAAAAATTTGATGAGCAAATGAATACAATATATTAACATCAATCCAACTAAACAGTTTTAAACAGAAAAATTGACCTTCCTCCACAATACCTGCACATATTTAATAACAATAGTACCCTATCTGTTTCCCACCCTTGAAAAATTTAACCTCCCAAATTTCCAAAACCTTCTTTGTCTGAGAGGTTTCAGATGGTTTTTACCTTTCTCTGCATTATTGGCAGTCATCCTTTTCTCACAAATAATTTGGTGTGTGTGTTTGTGTGTGTGGTGTGTGTGTATACGGAAATAAAAATATATTAGTAAATTAACATTTATTTGTGTAATAAAAATGTATATTGTTGTGATATGTAAATAACCTTTGTTAAGTGTTATAATTGTTACCTATTGTTGGCTATGCAAAATTATTCCATTTGTCAATTGTTTTAAACTTATGTAAATTATTTACTTTTTATCTCTATCTTGTATATAAGAAGATGGCTAGATTGAATAAACATTCAGTTCAGCTTGTAAGTCGTAGCGAGTTTGTTCAGACAACTCTTACACATTACAACATGGCGCAGTCGACAAAAGTATCGATTTAAAACAGATTAATTCAACATTGAGTAGAATGGAAGGAATCAAGCCGCCGGCGGAATTTGTCCCGTACAGCAACGAGAAAAAATGGGAAACCTGGAGAGAGTCGTTTGAAATTTTTGCAATAGCGGTAAATTTAGAAAGCATGCCGCTGGTGCGTCAGCGAGCAATCTTGAAGCATATTGCTGGTGAGAAAACAGTGATGATATACAAAACATTTCACATAAGTGAAAATGATACCTACCCAAATGTAAAGGAAATGCTTGATATGTTTACGAACCATTTTAAGCCCTTCAAAAATACGATTCAAAGGAGAAATGCATTTTTTACGTGTACAGGGGGAAAGGCAGGGAATCATGGAATTTGTCACAGAATTAAAGCATCTGGCACAAGAATGTGAATTCGAGAATTTAACAGAATCTCTCATAAGGGATCGCCTTATAATTGGAATACTTGACCGAGAAGTGAAAAGAAAATTGTTAGAAGATCCACAGTTGACACTACCAAGGGCAATTTCGATAGCTGTGATCTCCGAGTCAACATGTTCACAAGTAGCATCGTTGAATGAGCAAAAAATGATTGAAAAAATTGAAAAACGTAATTGGGTGAAAGATACAAGTCGAATGGAAAATGCAGAAGCAGGACCAAGCGGTAAAAACCCGAGAAGAGAAAGAATAATAGAACCATGTAAGTGGTGTGGACAACGACACAAGTATGGAAAGTGTCCAGCATATGGGAAGAAATGTAATTCATGCGGAAAAACCAATCATTTCTCAGTAGTTTGCCGAACAAAACGTATAAGAAATCTCTTAGCGGAAAGTGAAGCTGAAGAATCCTGTGACCAGATAAATCTAAATGAAGTTGCTGTAAAGACTGTTCGGTCGGACAAGTGGTCCGCGATAATAATAATTAATGGCAAGAAGACTACGGTACATTTGGACACTGGCGCACAGATAAATGTGCTTCCTCATAAGGTAATAAACCAATGGCCATCAAGACCAGAAATCAGACCCACGTCATTAAAGGCGTTCGCATATGGAAATACAGAATTGCCTATCGTCGGCAAATGCAATGTGCTATGCCAATATGGTGAAAAGAAAGGAATGTTTGAATTTATCGTAGCCGATGTAGAAGCGCAGACACTTATCACGGGCGATACTTGCGAGAAGCTTGAAATCTTGAGGCGAATCAATCATATAAACACGGATGAAATGAAATTGTGTTCTGAAACTCAAAAAATCCTCGAACAATACCACGAAGTATTTCAAGGAGTAGGATTAATCAACTCGGAATGTAAGATTTACACAAAGCCTGAATATTCTCCTGTGCAAGTCCCTCCCAGGCGCATCCCAACAAGCCTCGGAGCCGAAGTTCAGTCTGAATTGGAAAAGATGGTGAAGCAAGGAATCGTAACAAAAATATATCATGAAACAGAGTGGTCTCATCCTATGGTCGTTGTAAAAAAAAATCTGGTCAAATCAGAATATGCCTGGATCCTCGGAAATTAAATGAGGCTCTTGTGGGAAGACATTTCCAGACTCCGGCTCCAGCTGAACTATTGCACGAGATACCCAAAGCTAAGTATTATACCGTGTTAGACGTGAAATCAGCCTATTGGCATATTCCGGTTGCAAAGGAGTGCAGAGATCTGTTGGTGATGACCACGCCATTTGGCAAATTCAGATATAACCGATTGCCATTTGGTTTGAAAATATCGTCACAAATTTTTGTTGAGAAAATGACGAATATCTTTAGGGATAGCTTTCAAAATATTACATATGTAGACGATTTGCTGATATATGCGGATACCATTCAAGAGCACAATAAAAAATTGAAGGGAATTCTAGAAAAAGCAAAAGAAAAAAATATCAAATTTGATTTAACAAAGGCTCAAATATGTCTAACGAAGGTTCGTTTCTTGGGCCATTTGATATCACAAAATGGAATTGATCCAGAGCCAAATAAGATTGATAAATTAATTACCTTTAAAAGGCCAGAGGATAAAAAGTCGCTGCAAAGAATCATGGGTCTTTATAATTACTTGGGAAAATTCATTCCAAATTTGGCTGCGTCCACATCCAATATAAGAGGAATATTAAGAAAGAATGTTGTCTGGCATTGGGGGCCTAAACAGGATGGGGAATTCGATCATATTAAGGAATGCGTGAGGAATGCTCCTTCGTTGGCACATTTTGACAAAAGCAAGATGCTGATTTTGCAGTGTGATGCCAGCAAAGATGCAATGGGAGCTGCTCTGCTACAGGAAGATCGACCTCTAGCATTCGCATCCGCGTCATTTAGCGACTCGCAGAAACAGTACTCTCAGATTGAGAAGGAGTTACTGAGTGTTTATTATGGATGCAAAAAGTTCGAATATCTATTGTCAGGACACACTTTCGTTGTCCAGACGGATCACCAGCCTTTGTTGCCTCTAGTCAAAAAACCGCTGAGTGATATATCACCGCGTCTACAAAGATTAGTAATGAAGCTTATAGCATTTGACTTCAAATTGCAGTACAAACCAGGAAAATACTTGATTGTGGCTGATACCCTATCCAGGGATACTCACCCCATGGACGAACTACCAACGCCTTTTCTTGAAGACAAAAGAATGGTCAAGATGGTACGTGTTAATATCTCGGACGAAAAACTGGTAGCGATGCAGAAAGATACCCGAGAGGATCCTGCTTTGGTTAAAGTAATCGATTATGTGATTGAGGGATGGCCTATATGCAAAAAAGACGTCGATGAAGATGCCAAAGTATTTTTCGATTTCAGACACCGTTTGTACTTATGGAATGATCTATTATGTATAGGATCGGCCATAGTGATTCCGAAGACACAAAGGAATGCTATGCTTAATTTGTTGCACCAATCGCACCAAAGGATATCTGCAATTCAGGGTTTGGCGCGAGAATCTTTATTTTGGCCGAGAATGTCCATCGACATTGCTGAAAAAGTAAAAAATTGTGAAATTTGTCAAAAACATCAGAAATCAAAAATACGGCAGCCGTTAAAACCTTTCCCAGTTCCAGATTATCCATGGCAGACAGTATCATTGGACATATTTTATATTCAGAAAAAGCCCCATTTGTTAGTGGTCGACAGATATAGTGGCTACCCGGAGGTATTTACATTGGACCCACCTACGGCGATTAATGTAAAAAATAAATTGAGAGAAACATTTGCACGATTCGGGATTCCGGAAACCATGATGTCCGACAATGGACCACCGTTTCGCTCAGAGATTATGACTGACTTCTGTATAAGATGGGGTATAAAACAGCTATTTTCAAGTCCACACCTTCATAGATCTAATGGTCTGGCCGAGAGAAACATTCAAACAATAAAAAATCAACTAATCAAATGTAGAGATGAAGGGTCCGACCCATATCTGGCTATTCTGGCATATAGAAATACACCAAAAAATGACCTACCGTCACCCGCACAGTTATGTTTATCGAGGAGCCTTCGATGTCAGATCCCCAGAATTACACCGCTATATAGACCCTATCAAACTAATTGGAGAAGTATAGAGAATGCCAAAAGAAAAAGACAGAGCTCAATGAAAGAGCAGTATGACAGAAATAGTAAAAGCTATCCCAAGGTCAATGAAGGAGAGGATGCATGGTGTCAAATACATCCAAGGGAGACATGGACACCGGTGAAGATTTCAGCGCAGGCTGATTCTCCTCAGAGCTTTGAAGTTGTGACACCATCGGGAAATAGGTTGATAAGAAATCAACAATTTATTAGGCCAAGGGATGGAGGCTACGAGAAAAGCCATTTGTCTTCAGAACCAATTACCGCCTCCCCAGAAGCTCAACATCCGCAGTGCTACAGTCCAACGATGGGCGAGTCATCCACAGCCCCGATACAGCGGTCAAGTGAAGAGACCAATATGGACCAGAGGGAAGGCGCGACTACATCCGCTGGGATTGCACCAGAACCATCCGGAAGGCCCCGGTTTTCAAGGTTTGGAAGAGAGTTAAGAAAACCACAAAGATTTGGTTTTTAAACAGAGGGGAGGCATGTCAACCGCCTTTTGATTTGCCTGATCTGATTGTTGATGGTTGTCTAGATTCGTGACATTCTTTGATTGTTGTAGCAGAGGGGAAACATGTTGTGATATGTAAATAACCTTTGTTAAGTGTTATAATTGTTACCTATTGTTGGCTATGCAAAATTATTCCATTTGTCAATTGTTTTAAACTTATGTAAATTATTTACTTTTTATCTCTATCTTGTATATAAGAAGATGGCTAGATTGAATAAACATTCAGTTCAGCTTGTAAGTCGTAGCGAGTTTGTTCAGACAACTCTTACACATTACAACATATATATAATAATCTTTCATTTCATAAAAAAATCTAATTATACAACAACAACAACAACAACAACAACAAAAGCCTTTATTGAGGACCTCTCGTCCTATGAAGGATTCGCCAGTTTACAGAGTGATTGAAGAGAAGAGAACTAAATTCGAATTATGTAAATATCTACACGTATATATATTACTAGCCGAATGACCCGGGCAACGCCCGTGTTTTACCCGATTGTATGTTTTGATTCAAATACTATTTGTTACAATTATAAATTGGCACCGTGGATGTCACTTTTGTGAAACGTCCCGCTCCAAACTTTGTGTGTTTTTAAAATATAAAAATAAATATGTAAATTTTTACAACGATATTTGAAAATTATATTATTTTGATTTTCAAATACTATTCGTTACAATTATAAATTGGCGCCGTGGATGTCACTCTTGTGAAACGTCCCGCTTGTCAGAAACCTGGCTTAAGCCGTGCCATAAAATGAGGATTCAAAACTTCATCACCCTCCGCAACGACAGACTAACCGGACAAGGTGGTGGAACTGCCATATTTATCCACAAGAAGTACAGCCATGCACCTATTCATGCCACCACCTCAAGCCTGGAAACCACAGGAATTTCAATCAAAAACAAAAACGGGTTAAATATGAACCTGTATTCGTGCTAGAAACAACCAAACACCTATCTAGATCAAACCGATATCTATAACATTTTTTCAACAGACACACCGACCATCATAGCAGGGGACCTAAACTGCAAACATCCTGCCTGGGGTTCCACCACCACTAACCCAAGCGGGAGAAGGCTCCAAAACGCAATCAACGTTATGGACCTAGATGTGAGCTACCCCGACGAACCTACTCATGACTCACCTCCAGACATCATTGATATCGCCGTGCACAAAAACATCTCCCAAAGCGCGCATACTCTAAAGTCCTGCACGAACTAACCTCTGATCATCTCCCAGTACTACTTGTGCTACAGGATTTCAAAATCTCCTACTCAAATATAAAAATAAAAATTACAGATTGGGCCCTATTCAAGTACAAAATGGAAATCGCTGAACCTCCTGAACTGATCCTAGATACATCTTCAAAAATAGACGAGGCCATTACACACATTGAAGACATTAACACAAACCAATAACGCGCCATCTATACATATAAAATAAAAGGAATTAAAAGCGCGAATGTTTCTTTTATACATAAAACGAACTTCCACTGTCCTTACTGCGATGAAAAAATTATATTGGGAGGGCTTGGCTCATCAGTGGTGAACCCTCCCTGCGGTTTCGCCAATTTAATCCACCAGACCGCTTCTCAGAGCTCTAATACTGTATGGATAATTCTGCTTTTATATGCTACACTGAAGGATGGAATCTTAGGAATGGTTTTCAAGTAAACTATGGAAATAAGCTTATAGGACAGTAGAATTACATTCAAATATTTGCTTCGAGCAATGCTCTTCAGCAAACTATAAAGACACGACCATTAGGAATAAATTAACACAAACCAATAACGCGCCATCTATACATATAAAATAAAAGGAATTAAAAGCGCGAATGTTTCTTTTATACATAAAAGAACAAATGGTGCAAAATTTGAAAGATTCAACAAAATATAAGGACCCGGAACTAGAACGAAGATATCCACCTCACATTAAAGAAAAAATACAATCCACCAACAGACTAAGAAAAAAAATGAAAAAAACCTGCGACCCCAGAAATAAATCAGCCTACATGACGGCCCGGAGAGAATCACAGAAACTTACAAGAGAGTACGATAACACCAGCTGGGACCACTTCATCGAAAATTTGAAAGTCACGGACCAAACCATGTGGAAAGCCATCAAACGATTATCCAACTCTGAAAAACAAGAAATAACACTGAAGACAAACAATGGGCAGACACTAACCACAGAAGAAGCAGCTGAATCATTTGCCAACAACTATGAAAAACAGTTCACCCCCAATCCCTATACATCCCACTCCAAGCCTACTCGTACATACATCAAACGTGTGAATTCATACATGAAAAAAAAATAAAGAAACAGGACTAGAACCAACAAACATTGGTGAAATAAAAGCGATTATTGAATATCTACCAAATAAAAAAGCTCCCGGAATCGACGAATTGCCTAATGAAGCTCTCAAACTGCTCCCTAATCATATACTAGCATCAATAACCGATATCTTTAACGCCTCACTGCAGCTTGCCCACTTCCCTGACAGATGGAAAAAATCCATTATCTGTCCCATACTTAAAAAAGGAAAATCCATGCATGAACCAACAAGCTACAGGCCCATTTCGCTGTTACCTGTCATCTCAAAACTATTCGAAAGAATTGTTTTAAGAAGACTCAGAAAATCCCTAGAAGAAAAGAATCCACTCAGACCTGAACAATTTGGCTACCAAGCCAAGCACTCAACATTGCATCAGCTAGTTGTTGTCACTGAAAAAATAAGAAAAGCCATGGACCTAGGCCAAATAACAGGAGCCGTATTCTTCGATATTGCCAAAGCATTCGATAAATTCTGGCACGAAGCCCTTCTCTACAAAATGTGCAAAAAGCACCTTCCTGGAGACATCATAAAAATAACGCAAAACTTCTTAACAAATAGAACATTCAAGGTACGAGTCAAAGACGAACTTTCAACAGCTAGGAACATCCTTGCCGTGGTCCCCCAAGGATCAGTCACAGGTCCAACCTTATTTGACATATATATAGACGACTTCCCCTGTATTGAAGACACTTCCTTACACCTATTTGCCGATGATACCGCCATTTTAGCCTCGACATACGACTTTGACAGACTCCACATGAAACTCCAAGAGGCCTGCATCTTTTCCACGCTCTGGTGTAAAGAATGGCGAGTCACAATGAACCCCCAAAAAAGTGAAGCAATAATATTCTCCAGAAAAAAAAAAGATAAAATTAAGAAACCTTTAGATCAACTTTTTGTCTTCGAAGACAATATTAAATGGAAAGAGAACATCCGATACCTAGGGATGACCCTAGACGAGCACCTAACCTTCAAAAAACACATAGAAAACAGAATTAATTTGGCAAAAGCTGCCCAACACCGATTATCCCTACTTCTAGGACCGAAAAGCAAATTATCCCTTCATTGCAAAAGAACCATTTACACATCAATAATAAGACCAATACTCATATATGGCCACCCCATTTTTATGACAGCACATAAGACCATCCTTAAAAAGCTAGAAGTCTTCGAAAATAAAATGATCAGAAAAATCATGTCTCCACCCTGGTTCGTTCGGAACACAATCCTCAGGAACGATCTAAATATCGAAAACATCAATGACTACATTATTAGACAATCATTTAAATTCTATGAAAAATTAGAAAACCCCACCTTTAAGGAAGCCACAAACTACAAATGCGGAAAAAGAAAAAAATAAATTTAAAACCTAGACAAATTCTCCATCATTTAAGCCAGAATGACGAAAAGTGGAAAAAAGGAAAAACAAACCCACCTTGAATATCAAACAAGCCAGAAAAAACCTTCTCAAGAACAATATCCCCAAGGACCTGAGAATCCGGACCCAACGTCATCATTATAAATTATAATTGTAAATGAACCCCTGTACATAACAACCCCCCTCAGTATATTGTAAATATGATGATCTAGGTTGCTCTTTTTGAGCGGCACCTAATAAAGTTATTTGGAACTTGGAACTTGGAAACGTCCCGCTCCAAACTTTGTGTCTGAGAAGCGATATTTTTATAGAAATATGGTCTGGCTTTTGTTTTCTGCTCGAATGAATGTTTTTCCGTTAGAATTTTGTTCCTGCGTACAAAATAATGAACTGGTTTCACCCGTGGTCTCTGCTTTTTGGAATTTTTCCCGATATAATTTTGTATCTGATAATCAAACATGATACAGCAATATCGTCCGCATCATTTTCTGACTAAAAATATATAGTTTTAATAATTGATTTATATATTTTTTTAAAATAGCCTATCGTCTTCCCCGTATTTTTTTACCTATGTATGGAAATTTTGGTTTGAATTAGTGAACTACTGCGAATTTGTATACCGGACATACAAACAAACATACAAGCATTCAATTTTATATATATCTATATATATAAAAATGAATGTATGTGTGTCTGTTTGTTTGTTTGTTTGTTTGTTTGTCCTTTATGCCTGACCAAACCACTCATTGGATCGCCATGAAACTTTGGGAAGTTATTTAGTATAGTACTGGGAAGGTTTCTAGCAAATAAAATTTTTGAAATAACTTTTCGCCTAGAAATAATCAATATAAATATTCTAATTTATCTGTTATAATTCAACAATCTGCTCTAAATATTATCATGATGATACGATGATTTTGTAATGTAGAAAATTAGGAAAGACAAAATTCAGGATGACACGGCAATTTATTTGAGACAAGAATAATGATACAATTCAAAGGCAAGATACTATTCCTTTAACTTCCAATTACCGAGGGAACCAATTAATATTGATTTTATTCAACTTATCGAGTATTTTTTCAAGGGACCGGGAAAAATGTTCACTTTATCGAGAGATTCGTTAAACAAACCTTTACTCGGGTAAAACCCGGGCGAAGCCGGGTACATCCATACAAGAATAATGATACAATTCCAAGGCAAGATACTATTCCTTTAACTTCCAATTACCGAGGGAACCAATTAATATTGATTTTATTCAACTTATCGAGTATTTTCAAGGGACCGGGAAAAAAATGTTCACTTTATCGAGAGATTCGTTAGACAAACTTTTACTCGGGTAAAACCCGGGCGAAGCCGGGCGGGTCCGCTAGTATATATATATATATATATATATATATATATATGTCGAATCCTGTCGATTTTCTTTCTTTAGCTGTGGTATTTCGGTGGTCTGGTCTGTTGTATTGAGTCGTGGGGAAAGATGATGATTGCGCAGTCGTGATGGTGGTGAGTGGTAAAGCACACAGAGACGAATCACAGGGGAATCCGAGGCATCAGAGAGAGGGAACGCAGAGTCCAAGTTGCGGCCGGCGGGCCATCCACTAACGATCTGCCTGCTGCTGCTGTCCGCTATCTGGCATCTGCTGAACTGACTACCTTGGCTGCGGGGCAAGCCCCTTTTATATGCTCGTGTTACCTCCCTGGACGTCTGGCGCCGTGGCGAGACGGTTGATCTCATTGGCTGCGGGTAAGCCTTGTTACGTCATTGGACGTCTGGCGCCATGGCGTCGGCGGGACGCTTGACCTTATTTGGCTGCGGGTAAGCCCTGTTACGTCATTTTATTGGCGCCGCGTTGACGCGACGGTGACCTCATGGCTGCGGGATAAGCCCTTTTGGTTTCTACGTTCCCTCTAGATGTACCTCTTTATTTAATTGAACACACAAAAAAACGATACATACAAAGTTAAATTGATTAAAGGAGGATTGGGTACAATGATTAAAAGTCCATATTAGATTAGGGGGTGTAAGAAGGGGTGGTGAGTATTTACACAGGTGTTTATAATTCTTAAGTTGCCACATATATATATTATTCTCTAGTTTCTTGTATAGTAGCCTGTTGAAGGACGTCATAGTCTGAAAGCTTGCCAAGACCATACCACATAAATAAAGAAACCCATCGCCTTTATTCATTCTTCAATATGTGGCGATTAATTCTCTTGTAAAATATGTCTTTACTTATAATGGCGAAGTATCTTAGAAATTTTTATATATTATTGATATTGTGATATGTTTAAACGGTTGGTTCAGTTGACTTCTGACAAATAAGAGGGTTCTCTCTTTTGTTTTATTCTGTAGAGAACATCGTTTCGCGTGAACGTTGGTACTGTATTTAAAAAATGCAGACGGTGGCTAGTGGGAAATGGTGTAGAATACACATTTAGTAAACATTTCTAGAACACGTAATTTCTAGACGCTACAACTATTTTTATTAAACAAAAAGAGTGGGGTCTAATGCTTTTCTGTAATTTGTCCAAATCTACAATCCTGTGATAAAGAATTTGCCATATCATCTAAATTTAAGCAGAGCTGGCACGTTATGTGCAGAATAAGCATGACTAGTAGTGAAGCTTGTGAGAGAAAACGGTCCTCTCAGTTCAGAAATTGTTTAGTTCTATTCACTCAAGGAGTTGTGTGATACATTGATATACATAGTGTTTAGATGAAATTAAAACATCCATTATCTTTTCACGCTTAGATGCCAAATATCACTTGCCCTCACTAAAAATATTTGTCTTCAATTGACGCCACATATAAGTTTTATATATAGAACGCTTCACGATTTTGCGTTTCATCCTTGCGCAGGGGCCATGCTAATATTCTCCGTATCCTTCCAAATTTAGTATATGTACCGCCGAACAAGCATAAGTTTTATATAAAGGGGAATAGATAATTCAATCAATTTTAAAATGCTCGTTAACCTAGAGTTGTTGTGTTAGCAAGAAATTATTGGTAACAAAAATAGTACAAATATGAAATGGTACTAGGATCAGATGAATAAATTAAGAAAAAGACATCTCCTGATCGTGCAACTAAAATTTCTGATGGCTTGCGCCATCTGCCGGAATAATCATAGCTTGCACCACACTGACGAGGGCCAACAGCCCGAAACGCGTACGTGGTTAGCTTTTCTTGATTATGCCAATTCTCTGGAATAATTAAAAATCAACTAATAGTTGTTATTTATTCCGACAGATGGTGCAAGCCATCAGCAACTTTTAGTTTCACGATCAGATGAGATATATTTTTCATAAATTATTTGCAAAGTTAAGGTGTGTGTGCAATTTTCCCCCATAACTGGTTCTCAAATTAATAACATAGTGTAAAATGCAACTAACAGAATGAACAGAAAGCTTTTCAATTGGTTAATTAGCTATAAATGACATATTGCAAGTTGTTAGTATACATCTTATATACCTATTACTTAAGAATTGGAGTTTGTTTTAAAAAAAAACGCATCCCTCCATTAGAAAGAGATGCGGTGATATCTGGGAACACCGCCATTTACGCAGGTTCAATTCGATTCTTCTAGGACACTTAGATTTTACTAAAAACAACAAAAAGACATTTCCTGACCGCGCTCAAATGAGCATTTTATAGATAGCAGAGTGCCATTAGAATTTACTCTATCTTGCAAAGAGCCTGATTCCAAAATAACTTTACTAGGTACAGCTCAAAAATAGCAACCTAGCTTATATTATTTACATCAATGAATAATATATGTGAAGGTTATTTACATATTAAAACAAAATGTCCAATGCGGGATTAGATCCCGGTTCATGGCTGTGGGGAATGGAGGGTTTTAACCTCTCGTCCACCGACTCTCACTTGAAAAGAGTCTAACGAATTTGCCAAAGTGATTTTATTCAAACTAAGTTCTCCATTTCTGAATTAAGAACATGTTAGTCTTCCCATTGTAGGACCATGTGAACTTGACCATGGGGAAGGTCCATATATCAATCCTATGAACAGCTCCGAATTTACCAAGGTTGTGGAGCGAAGTTCTCTGCATGCTACGCCATTTTGGCGACTACTTTGATATGAGATATAGCTTCTTATTTTATTATATTACTAGCGGATGTACCCGGCTTCGCCCGGGTTTAACCTGAGTGAGTTTGCCTAACGAATATTTAACACAAAATATTTTTCGAGCAAACATTCACTCTCTAATGAATCGATTTTTATAAATATATATAAATAAATATCGACTTATATATAGAGAGATATATACACTATGATCTTAGCCAATAGCCCGAGAAGTGATATTTTATATATAGAGATAACCTGGCTTTGTCTGTATTCTGTTCGAGTGAATGTTTTGCCGTTAGAATTTTGGTTCTGCCTACTAAAAATGACGATCTGGCTTCGCCCGTAGTTTGTTTTAAGGAATTTTTCCTGAAAGAATTTTGGTTCTGACAATTAATCATGATACAACAATATTTTCATCATCATTTTCTGACTAAAAAAAATAACTATTTTTGTCCAGTACTTGGTAAATTTTTATTTTTTATTGGCTAAAAATGCGAAAATAAACTCTTCCAGATTTAACTCTATGTCCTGTTAAAATTTCAGCTAGATTAGGTACTGACTGAGGACGTGTATAGCCGACAAACATACTGACTTTTATATATAGAGAGATTTCCATTCTAAAAAATCCCGACTGTATTGTAGTGTGGGATAATGTTAAAATTTGTCACACAAGTGACTAGAGTGTGCAAATACGAACGTCTTTCTTTTGTGTTGACACTTGTAAGTTCACTACGATAAAAAAAAATGTGAAGGCGAAAAGTTTATTTGAAGAAACTTCTTGTAATATATCTTCTTGACGATTATCTTTTATAACTTATAAGTTTCTGATAAATATCCTTTTCAACATGTAGGGAACTATCAATTCTGATAATAAGTTCAACTTGCTAATTCGTATACCTCTATCACAATAGATGTTACATCATTGTGTTCGAAGTGAGTGCTAAAGGCAGTGGGTGCAGCTAAAATCCTGGATCTCATAAAGCCGCTGTGCACCGTGATTCCGGAGGTGTCCAAGCCAATCAGGAAGGTCAGTATCGCTGCCATTCTTCTGATGTTTACAGTTGCTGACGTCTAGTGGGTTTGCAGATTCCAATCACACAGAAGGTCATCTTTATCCTGATCTCCGTTGGGCTCTACCTATGGCTATCTCATGTAGGTATTTCTAACACTTCTACAAGAAGAAATAAACGCCTTTGCCTCACCAAAGGATTTGTTTACTCGAGCAACCTTGCATTTTTTAGTATTTATGCGCCTGGAAGCCATCACATTTTAAAATTCTTACGTGGTGTTGTCTTGTCCATGGTGCTCCATAGAAAGGGGGTGCCATTGCCTCGTTAGTCAGCCACATTTCAGAGTTCCCTGTTCACGGTTACCGTAGCGGCTCGGGGCTCACGACACCGTACTTCGCCCTACAGGGCAGTCCCTTACTTGTGCTGCTTCTCCCTCCCGCCACGTAGAGGAGGGGTTGGACTTCTGGGCAGGAGTTCTTATGTAATTGCATCCGTTTAGAACTATATGTGTTCGAAGTCATTGCATCCATTGAGGACTTTGTGCTTATACGCCATTGCATCCGTTTAGAACTTGAATGCTACTGCATCCGTTGAGAACTCGTGTGCTTCGACGCCACTGCCTATATGTGCTTGGACCCAGTAGTATCCGTTTAAAAATTTGTATCTTTGTAATTATTACATATTGTAACGTAGAAATTAGGAAAACACAATTCTTAGGATGACACGGTAATTTATTTATGACAAGCACAAAAAAAAAAAAAAGAGATAAAATGCAAGAGAAGCCAAAATATACCAAAATGTATAAATATCTAAATTAATAATTCGTTCATAAAATAATAAGTACTTTGCTAAATAAATCCTTTACTTCAGCTCAGCAATCAAAACAGGACGCGAGTAAGAGCACTAGTCTATCCTAGTGAGCTGAACTTCCCGAGTAGTTGGCGTTCTGCGTTCCCTGGCTTATAAATACGAGTATATCTCTCTTCCCTAATTAGGGGAGAGTCCAGTATCGCCCCCCTTTTACCAAGCATCTCCAACAAAATGCAACATAGAAATTAAGAAAGACATTCTTCAGGATGACACAGCAATTTATTTAAGGCAAGCACAAAAAATACATCTATATTAATAAAATGCAAATTTCATAAGTGTACATCACTAAAAACTTTCGTTACAATGCATCAATTTCAACCAAATTTTCAACATTTATGTAAAACGAGATGGAGCAGGTTTTGCTTAACATCAAAATATTTTTCCCTAACATTAACATGCGTAACTTCGCTGTTATCGATTAAATACAAAAAAAATCAACAGAGTTAATTTTATTTATATATAAATACAAAATTAAATTTCAACAGAGTTAATTTTTTTACATACTAGCTAATAATCTCAATCTAAAAATATAATATAAAAAGCCAACAATGAAGAGTAAATGTAATATAAAAAGCCAACAATGAAGAATGAATGTAAGATAAAAAGCCAACAATGAAGAGTGAATGTAATATAAAAAGCCAACAATGAAGAATGAATGTAAGATAAAAAGCCAACAATGAAGAGTGAATGTAAGATAAAAAGCCAACAATGAATAGTAAATGTAATATAAATAACCAACAATGAAGAATGAATGTAAGATAAAAAGCCAACAAAGAAGAGTAAATCTACTTATATAATTGCCTTATTCTGTCTGTGTGAAGTTCACAGATAGATTTTGGTCAGAATATATAATATAAAAAGCCAACAATGAAGAGTAAATATGATATAAAAAGCCAACAATGAAGAATGAATGTAAGATAAAAAGCCAACAATAAAGAGTAAATGTAATATAAAAAGCCAACAATGAAGAATAAATTTAAGATAAAAAGCCAACAATGAAGAGTAAATATAATATAAAAAGCCAACAATGAAGAATAAAGGCAATGTGACACGGCAATGTGACACGGGAAAAAATGTTCACTAGATAAAACTATGATTTTCTAATGTGGAAAATTAGGAAAGACAAAATTCAGGATGACACGGCACACAGGGACCGGGAAAAAATGTTCACTTTATCGAGAGATTCAAATTTACGAGTTTCAAATTATCAAAATATATCTTTTTTTTTTAAATAAGTTTTTAGAGAATTGTTTTAACAAATGTTTGCTAGACAAACCTTTACTCGGGTAAAACCCCGGGCGAAGCCGAGTACGTTTTATAAGTTTATAGAGAATTGTTTTAACAAATGTTCGTTAGACAAACATTCACTCGGGTAAAACCCGGGCGAAGCCGGGCACATCCGCTAGTATAAAATACAAGCAAAACAATGAGGGAAGTTTACAAAGTACCAAAATATATAAAAATCTAAATTAATAATCTGTTAATAAAATAATAAATACTTTACACTACAATATAAAAATAGTATTTTTGTATTAGGGCCGTTTAGTAGCCAAGCGTTCTCCAGGAGCCAGGGTGACCTATATGTTAGCCTTGCGCTATATTTGACATTACAAGGCAATTGGCTCTAAAACTAGACTGACATTGTAGTGATTGATAAATCATTTTATTTGAGATCGAACGTTGTGGCCCACTGTAGGTATTCATCCCAAACACGATGCGACACCAGTCTTCTCTGTCTTGAGCTCGATGTACCATCTGGCGACCGTTAAGCTAGTGAGTTCCTTTAATTGGTCCATGAAGCGTGTCGGTGGGCGTCCAGATATGCGTCGCCCAGACATCTTTCCAGTCAGTATGGTGTACTCCATTCCCCTGTGTCGCGCGATGTGACTGAAGATTCTCAAACAATTCGTTGTATACCTTGCAGAAGTCGATCATCTTCCGAAATCGACAGTTGTGATAGTATCGATGCATTCGTCCTACACGCTGTCCAAGGTATACGAATCATTCTTCGCCAACAATACATCTCGAACGCATCGATTTTCTTCTCTAACGATGATGTTATAGTGCAAGACTCTGAAGCATAAGTAGCCACTGAGAAAACTAGTGTCCGGACTCTCCTTGGTTCTCGTCGTGTTACAGTGGTTACAGTTTTGTGAGTCTTCCCATTGCCATCCTTCTCTGTACCTTTCCGAGATCCTCCCTTGGACATTGTAGTAAGCATTGCAAATTTGAACTAAAGGCATGTGGTGCAGATTCCTCTCTTTGGGATCATGTCCTCTGACACCGCCGACCCCTTCTACTGGATGCGTATGATCCTTGCGTCCAAACGCGGTACGCTGATGGAGCTGGGGATCACTCCCGTGATGACCTCGAGCCTCATCATGCAGGTGCTGGTGGGCACCAAGATCCTGGAGGTGGGCAACACGCCCAAGGAACGGAGCCTCTACAACAGCGCCCAGAAGTGTAAGTACCTACCTCCCACCCACTCTTTTTCGATCCTATAACTCGGAATACAAATTTGAAATAGAAAAGTCACATTCGTCCAATGCATCACCTAGACTTGTGGTTATACCAAAATATCCCGGTGTCAATTAAATTCTGATATCATCACATACATTTTTGTACCGATACCTTTATAGAGCGTTCTTTCCCGATGCCATTATAAAATGTTATATTTAAATACATTACAAAAGATTTTGTACGATTAATTACAAACTGATCTTTGCTGATGCCCTTACAAAATGTTTTATACCAATACCATTAGGCACTGAATTCTGGTGATGCCATAACAAAATATTTTATACCATTACAAACTGTTCTCTGCTATTACAAAATGTTTCGTACCGTTATTGTTTCAAGATAAAAATGTAAGTTATAGACGATGTTTTAATTAAGCCAATGAAGAGCGATTATCGCTTGAAAGTTAGCATTTTAAAATAAAAGGAAACTTATTTTGATAAATATTTGTCAAATTACAAAACTATTTTAGACGCGTTATATTCTTTTTAAAATAAAACAATTTCTACTGCCCTTACTGCAATGGAAAAATTAAAGGGAGGGCCTGGCTCATCAGTGGTGAACCCTCCCAGCGGTTTCGCCAGTAAGGGCAGTAGAAATTGTTTTATTTTAAAAAGAATATTACGCGTCTAAAATAGTTTTGTAATTTGATAGCAGATGGCGCGCTAGTGCATCGAAACATAAATATTTGTAGTTTAAAAAAATGTTTTGTACCGATACCATTACAAACCGTCCTTTGCTGCTGATGATATGTGTTCTGCACTGTTGTCATTACGAAATATATTGTGTTGAAATCGTTTTTATCACAGTCCATTATTGACGTTAGTTACAGTAATGTCGAATCATAAAATGATGCATAAACGATCACTTTTCACGCATACATATCTATTTAAAATAAAGAAGGCATGTCCTGACCAGGAGCACATGTGCTTTTTAGATGGCAGAGCGCCATCTAGTGGAACAGAAATCAACTAAACATTGATTTAGTCAGTTCCCTGATATTTGGCCAACCCATTTTCTTGATAAATCAAGAAAAGCCATCCACGAACACGTTTCGCGCTGTTGGCGCTATCAAGAAATTGGGTTGGCCAAATATCAGAGAACAGACTAAATCAATGTTTAGTCGATTTCTGTTTCACTAGATGGCGCTCTGCCATTTAAAAAGAACAATAACTCCTGGTCATGATATGCCTTCTTTATTTTTAATAACAACAGCACCTGACCTTTTTATTTTTCAATTATTTTTTCACATATCTATTTAGTATAGTTAATTATGATGCAAATAAACATTTTCGGCCCGTTATACACGATGGACATATCCTTCAGTGTAATAAGCCGAATATATATGTACGATCAATAAGATGATGCATTTAACATTTCGCCTTTTTATAATAATTAGGTACGTTAATTTTCAGGATTATTTCTCTTTTAGGTCAAATGTCTAAGTTGTTATTTATTTTTAATTAACGATTTTCTTTCATTCATATCATATTTCGCTCGATGACCATATAAACTTGTGTGGCAGTTTTCGGAATCATAATGACCATCTGTTACGCCGTGGTGTATGTCTGCTCGGGGATGTATGGGGCGGTGGGACTGGGCCTAGGTGTGCTGATGGTTCTTCAGGTTCGTACCATTCTCTGCGTCCATGTTCCCCGACTGACCGAGTGATGCGCAGCTTGTCGTTACTGCTCTGATTGTGATGCTACTGGACGAAGTCGTTCAGAACTACGGCATGGGCTCTGGCACCTCCCTCTTCATCACCACCAACACGTGCGAGTCCATCTTCTGGCATTTCCTGAGCATCAACACCATCACCACGGCCAAGGGCACGCAGTTCGAGGGCGCCATCATCCATTTCATCTACTGCTTGATGACCCGATCTAACCCCATCCAAGCCTTGCATGAATCCTTCTTCCGCGCCAACCTGCCCAACATGTGCAACGTCCTAGCCACTTTTGTCGTCTTTGCTGTCGTCATCTATCTCCAGAGCTTCCGCGTGGATGTGCCCATCAAGTCCACTCGGGTCCGCGGCCAAACCATGTCCTACCCCATCAAACTCTTCTACACTTCCAACATGCCCATCATCCTACAGTCTTCCCTCATGGCCAACTTACTCTTTCTCTTGAGCGTAAGTACTACACCTTTCCATAGTATTGTGAAATATCTTGTGAGCTGACAACTTTTGTAAAATTCAAAATGATACGAGATGATAAAAGATGAGAGACCAGCATTATCTATGTTTTAAGCGGTTCCCATGAGAGGTTCTACGCTAACTCTCTTCCGAAGAAAAGTTTACATAAATGTTACACTCAGGGAAATATGCGCTTCATTTATAATTTGAATAACCAAATCATATTTATTCACCCACATATTTTTATTTCCTATTAGCCAAATCTATATTTCTTCTTTGTTAACTTTGACTCTGACTGATCATTACGCCTATCGACTTATAAGTCGAAAAGGACTCTACCTGACCAAATCTCAATTGAGAGACCACGTCCATGAGAATTCAGGTTTTTTTGTAAGTCCCTCATGGGAGTCTTACTATTTTTATAGCTCCTTTCGAAATACAGTAGAACCTCCATGAGAGGACTCTCGCGCTAGAGGACACCTCTCTACAAAGGACAGTTTTCATTTGTAAACGTATCATTTTTACTATTTAGGCACTTTCCGGTAAGAGAAAACCTCTCCCTAAAGAACACTTTGGCCTGCAATTAGGTGTCTTTTACCGAGAGGTTCTACTATATATTTAAAATGGCATGTCACGCAGCAAACAGCTGAGAATGAGATATACCGCGGATTTGACTACGCGGAGACGAACATGGCATCGATGTGTGCAGGTTGTTTCCAACACCCTAGGACGCAACGCCTTTGCCGACTTCCTGGGCTTGTGGTCCGATGAGGGAGGCCGCAAGATCCCGATCGGCGGTTTCGCCAAGTTCCTGGTGGCCCCTGACTCCCTGTACGGTGCCCTGTTTGATCCTTTCCACCTCATCATCCACATCGTCATTGTCCTGGCGGCCTGCGCCTTGCTCTCCCAGGCCTGGATAGACATCTCGAGCTCCACCTCTAAGCACGTAAGAACTCTCTATGATCCATATTATGTTATTTTTACCCTTATTATAAAGTTGTTCCAAAAGTTCGTGTTTTCTTAAAACGTTGTTTTTCTTATTACTTGGCGAATAATATTATTACGGCAAATACATAATAATACATAATACAATTACTTTATACATAATACAAAGACATTATACATAACGGCGAATAATATTGGTATTTCTTTTTTTTTTCAAGTGTTTACCAACTTTTGGGACAACCTTGTATTATTACGGCAAAACCTGTTGCAAATGGCGTGATCCCATGTAGATCAAACGGCACCCTATCTAGCCATTTCACCTTGTGCGGCTGTTTAAGACAGCTTTCACTGAATTGCTATATTAGAACGTAAATATGAAAGAAGCAAATTTCTGCCAGTTTAATCTCTAAGACCACTATGACTATTACACATCTATTTCTCATTGTGCAGTCGAAGCAGATAAAACTTTATTCTTTGCGATGGTACCTAGTAGAACTATATGAAAGTGGATAGAATTTTTGTAATTGTAGAAATTTTCACCAATTTCAAATATGACCACAAATCTTTAACTTATAGAGATCAATAGAAAAAGACAAAGTCTTTTTCAGGAAATACAATCGATACATAACGCCATCAGAGATGACTTGGCGAAGTCCTCACTACAACAGAACTGTGCCGGACAGTGTTCTGGTGGTGTACAGGTCTCCAAGCAGCTGATTGAGCAGAATATGGTCATCATGGGTTACCGCAACGAGTCCATGGTCAAATACCTGGATAAATACATTCCTACAGCGGCTCTCCTAGGAGGCCTGTGCATCGGAGCCCTTAGCCTGGGGGCTGATCTTATCGGTAAGTGCCTCAGTTCTGTTCTAATCTCGTGTCTATTGGCGAATTATTATACCATGTTTTCTCCTGTAGAAGGTGGTTCGTGCCCGAAAGTTAGAGATTAAAAGGTTTTTAAAACGATACTTTTCAAAGGAAGGGCTTGGCATAAACTTATATACAAACAGTTGAGAACAAGCAGTTATTTTTCTTAAAGAACAATAAATAGTAGAATTGACCGAAATATACATAATTATCAGGCACCTTTATAGTTTTATTCATGGATAGATTAAGGGTAGAGGGTTGTCTAAAGTCGGAATATAAAGTCTTAAGGATTAATTAATTTGTTCATTCACCAAGAAAATCCGATGATGAAGAGTTTATATAACGGCAATACAAGCTTTCGGGCTCAACAGCCCTGCGACAGTTATAAGTACGGTACAATACTTTAGCCCGAAAGCTTGTATTGCCGTTATATATAAAAATAAACTCTTCCCTCGGCGAATTGTATTTTATTTATAATTTTACCGAAGGGATTAACAAATTCACCAAGTTGTTCCTTTGAAAATCCACCGGGTTCATTAGTTATTCCAAATAGTATGTCTCCAGCAAACAGGAGGCCTGGCAGTTAGATAACGTATCCTATATGTCACCGGGAGAATGAGCTGACTTCATTAGCGACCGGCGGTCTCTCCGCGGTGTATTATTCCATCTACTCAACGACTACTCAGCCACCCAATATCCTAACTCAGGGACCGGCAAACTTTAGAGTCGGAAGAGTCAAAAATTACAATTTATAAAATTTTAAAGTTTTTAAAGAACTATAAAATGTTTTCTTACCAATAATAAATAGAACTAGCATAAATAGTATTTGCATATGGAACTATATAAATAACCGCATGTGGCTCGCAGTTTGCAGACCCCTGTCCTAACCCATCGACTGTGTTGTAGGTGCTATCGGCAGCGGCACGGGGATCCTGCTCGCTGTCACCACCATCTACCAGTACTACGAGCTCTTCGCCAAAGAGATGATGGATTTGAGAGGTGGCATCTCTGGTCTCTTTTAGATTCTCATTTCTGGTCTCTTGTACATAGGTCCGCCGCTTTGTTGGTTTAATACCTCAAATAAATAGAACGGCTCCACTTGAGGCGCAACACATATGATTTACTTTTAATGATAAATATATGTTTTTAATAAAACGTAACCCTCTCTTCAATGAAGATGTTGTTGCCTTCTTATATAATCAACACTTATAAATATTATAGAACACTGTTATTTTCTACATGTTGGAATATTTATTGTTTGTAGATGGCATAGAATAGCTATTTAGTCGTAACTATATACTCAACTTTTATAACTTGTAGCCAATTATCTGAGAAATTACCACGAAAATATCAATTTTATAATTTTCCGCGAGTTTTAAGCTTTACGGGATGAAGGCTGGAAATATGGAAGTAGGCAGTATCAGAGGATAGCCAAGAAGATATTGAACACGATGGTGTCATCGAAATTCTTTCAACGACCTTCGAGTTAGTTGCAGTTGAAATTTTACCATCGAAAAATAATTGCATAAATTCTGAAACAAAAAAATTGATGCAAATTCAGCCTAAAAAAAAGGGGGGGGGGAAGTGGTCATGTAAATTCGTCCCAAAAAAGCCTAAATTAGGTTGATATCGTGGAGGACAAATTGATCAAATTTGGGCAAAGGCAAATAGAGGAAGCATTCGCTTTCTTTGACGGAGGAGCGCCGTACCCAAAAAAACATCAAACAAATTAAAGTGTCAAAGGAAATACTCGAGCAATCGGCCATCCTGCCGTGAACTCTTCCTGCTGGTGCACCTGAAGAATACGAACTTCATTTTTATGAATGATGAAAAAAAAATAGCACGGGCCTTCCTAAGAAGAGCATCTTGACTGCAAAGGTTGGCTCTGCGCTGGACTTTGAATTACGGGTTCTGCTGCTACAAGTGCTACCAGATGAGCCACAAGAGAATGAACTGCCCACATGTCATCAGTGAGGCTAACGCCTTCCAGCCAAATGAGTAGTGTGAAGATCCCAAAGCCTGCTCTCATAGCCAGTGCGTCGTCACATGCAGCATCCTACCACCCTGCGCCAGAGACTGCCCTGGAGCAGATGTCCTCCACTGCATTAACTGAAGAGGCAGCAGCTCCCAAAACTGTATTTACCTTCATTGCTCCGGAAACCCTAGCTCTACAGACACCGCCGGCTGGATCAAAAGCCCGGGAGCAGAATGACGCCATCCTCGAGCTCCTCCATAGCTCTCTGTTCCAGGAGACTGAACTTTCATGAATGGAGAAGGGAGGCCACCAATTCCCTTCCGCGCCTAAGGCAGTTCGTAGAAAAGCTCTGCGCAAAGCAAGGCTGGGCCTACATATCTAAGATGAAAATCTTATTAAGGGACTTGGTAGTTCCAAGTCAAACCTTTATAAACGAAGAGTGGCAATAGTCTGGTGCTCTCATTGGTCTATTACCATATTCAGGCCTATCTGCCTATTGAGACAACCTTCGCAAGACTACAGGCAAGATTGATTTAGTTCGCCTGGGGCTATGATCTAACCGCATGGTTTTCTGGCTGCGTCTTGGGACATTGAATTGTTGTACTGTAGTGGTTGTCAAATTGGTTGCTCAAGGAGGTTCATCCGTATTTTAAAACCCAATTGATGGAAATTTAATTTTAAGTGATCTTTACTGAGAAAACTATTTGGAGATTAAGTAACAATGTATTACACCTATCCCCCGATTTACACGGTACTTTTTTTACACGTTTTCACTTTTACACGGTTTTCCAAATAAGTTTTTTTTTTATCGCACTATACTAAATGCTACTGTGATTGAACACATGCGCTGTGTACACATCTCACGAGGAATCCCGAGCTTATGTGCTGACTACATATTTTAACCTGTCAATGCATTTTATTTTTATTTCTGTGTACACCTATTCCCCGATTTACACGTTTTTCTCAGGAACGTATCTACTGTGTAAATGGGGCGATAGGTGTATTATGTAACATTTCGATAAAATAATCCTTTGTATCAATATTAAAGTGAAAATAATAGTTAAAAACACAACTATTGTCCTTCTGGCGATTTATTTTATCGTCTGTTCTCCTGTAGAAGGGCTTTCATGCCCGAAAGCTGGAGTTTTGTGAAAAAAAAATGTAAAAAGACACTCTTACCCCTGGGAAATGGTACAAAAGTCAAATTGGATAAGGTGGATAAATTAAGAAAAAAATTCATTTTCTGATGGTGCAACTAAAATTTGATGATAGCTTGCGCCATCAACCTGAATCAATATCACCTAATCGTTGATTTTTAATTATTATATAAATGACCAAATTCCGGGCCCACAGCCCACATATGTGGTTGGCTTTTCTTGATTAATCAAGAAAGGGTATTTGGCCAATTCTGGAATAATTAAAAATCAACAATTTTGTAATATGTATTTCGATTATATATATATGAGCAACTTTCTATTAAAAAATTTCCTTAATATTTCTCCTAAATTAAATGTACACACTTAATTGATTGTAGAAAATATATGGTTACATCAACCAAGTTCCAGATATTTCAGTGTCTCGGTGTCAGGGGAATGAGTGGAGAGTAACACGGAGTGTAGCCCTATCTTTTTCCAAACAAATTTCTAGCCAGCAAATGACCTTAATTGATTTTATTATTGTTGTTTATACACTTAAGAAGGGGTATTTTCAAAAGCTTGTTTTTTTTTATTATCCCTAGTACACGTGGTACAGGCCATGATAATCATGGTGGGTAGTTAGCGACTGCTTTTACTGTAAGTGCACCAGATGTCTACACATGTGAAAAGCAGTTTGACTTTGCACTTACAAATGTGCCAGAGCCCCATTAGGTTACTTGCACTCGCTGGTGGGGTTGGACTTTTGCAAGAATCGGGGGTCATTGGAGCATTTTTTTTTTTTCAGATCAGAAAAAAGTGTCCAATGCGGGAATTGAACCCGGGTCGTAGTGGTCGAAAACCAACGGTTTAACCAGCCTTCCACCGACCCCCCTCAAAAGCTTGTAATGTCATTAAATATAAACAAGTGAAAAACAGCATGAGGTTTTATATTTTGTTTACACTTTACCTTAAACCTTGTGTGTACTTGAAGGGTATGTTGCAATAATAATGCAGCAGAGAAAAGGAACACAAACCACACTCAACTAAAATATAAAATAAATAAAACCAAAAATGTTTCTTTAAAAACCAAATGAAACAAGCTTTCTACTGTCCTGACTGAGATGGAAAATATTGGGAAGGTTTGGTTCATCAGTGGGGAAAAAACCAGCGGTTTCGCCAATATAATGTACTAGACAGCTTTTAGAACTCTCTAATACTGTATTGAGAAGTCAGCTTATATATACAACACGCATTGAGCTAAAGGAGCATGAACTCATGGAATTCATGTAATCTTTACACAAGGAGATAAGAAAACAACAACAACAAGCATAACTCCGCCTTTGCCAGTCCCAAGCCCGGATGAAAAAGAAGGAGCGGAGCAGTAACAAGCTCGCTAAAAAACCTGATCCAGGGATACAGGATGAACAGCATTTGTACTCCGTGTTAGAAGCGGCTGCACAATGGCGTCTGTTCCTCATGTCAGAGGCGGCCATTTCTTTAGGAGCTGAGTCGGCCTGTCACTGAGTAGTGCTCCCAGTCTTAATGACAAAGGCAGACGCATTCTACTTCACCCAGCCTGCAACCCCAAAAACATTATTGACTGTATTGACTCGTCCATTGATGAACTCTACTCATCCCCAGCAGACACCATTAAAAGTCTCAAGCTTTACAAACTTGATACCCTAATATGATTGAGTGGAGATAAGCAAGAAGAAGAAGACAACATGCATTGAATGTTTGTTTAGTTTAGTTTTAAAAGTCCATTCCTGCTTTTTGGTTTTATTTATTATACACTCATGGAAAAAAACTTAGGAAGTGGAAAGTCTTTGATGTCACTGGAAATCTATTTTTTAAAAGAAGACAAAGGCAATTTGTTCACACTTGGTTATCTCAGGTCACTGTGTATCAATATCTTTCAAGAGTTATTGTCTGAATCCCGATATACAGTAAAACCCCGCTAATACGAACCCTGGCTATAGCGAACCTTCTCTTATAACGAACCCACGGCGATTCCCAATTCCATTCCATTGAAAATACCATCGTTATAACGAACTTTGAGATTTTTTAAGTAATGAACTACCCCTATAACGAACCTATTTTCGGTCCCAAAATGATAAATTATATTAAAAATACTAGGCTTATAACGAACTTAAAATTGTGATTTGAAAAAATGCTTGAAACAACAAAATTGTGGGCATGTTTCAGCTCACGGATCGCGATTTCAAAACAAAAATTTAGCGGCATTGTTTGTTTTCATTTCCATTCTATTTTTGCTGTATGTTGTATACATTTTTACACATAATACTTTTATTTAATAGAATATCTTTGCATTCGACAATTTTGAAATAAAAAAATACAAATGGCTTTCAAAATAAAGAAAAGTAACAAAGAATGGCGTTCAGTGGCAGCATGCCCTTTTAGAAGCGTTCTATATCAAGTTTAACCTAGGCTAAAAAATAATTCCAAATAATTTTAAAGCTTGAAATGGTTTGAATAACAGGTTAAAAACAAAATTTAATCTATACTTCAGAAGAATATGTGGAAACTGGAATTGGAAGAAGAGGGAAAAAAATAGTACCCGTGTCTCATGGGCCACAAACAAAAATCGACTTATAAATTCTCAAAAACGACCACTACAGTTCTATTTTTAGAACGGAAGCCTTGTTAGGTATATGACTCATTCAGGGTTCGCGGATATTCCCCCCTGGCCGGCCGTTTTAGTACCGATTTTGTCTTTGCAAATTCGCATTTTTTATTCGCAATTTTAACGATCGCGCAATCGGTATCAACATGTTTCGCGTACGATTTTGAATTGGATACTTTTGATTCATCCTCAATTGATTCAGAATACACGGAGCTTTATTCCTTTGATGGAAATAACAATATTTTAAGACAATTCTGATTTTCTAATTTTACTTTTACTTTCAAACAACAAAGTATTAGAGGCATTTTTTCAAATACATTTAGTATTATACTAGCGGATGTACCCGGCTTCGCCTGGGTTTTACCCGAGTAAAGGTTTGTCTAACAAACATTTGTTAAAACAATTCTCTATAAACTTATTAAAAAAAAAAAAAGATATATTTTGATAATTTGAAACTCGTAAATTTGAATCTCTCGATAAAGTGAACATTTTTTCCCAGTCCCTTGAAAAATACTCGACAAGTTGAATAAAATCAATATTAATTGGTTCCCTCGGTAATTGGAAGTTAAAGGAATAGTATCCTGCCTTGGAATTGTATCATTATTCTTGTCTCAAATAAATTGCCATGTCATCCTGAATTTTGTCTTTCCTAATTTTCTACATTACAAAATCATCATTTTATCTATTCTCCCAATATATATGTTGTAGATAAATGATAAAACTAACTTTGACTTGTGCGCAATTAATAGGTAGAAAATCTTACTTTTGATAAATAATCTTTAAGATAATAAACTTAGTGATAATAAAACTAATAGATAAAAAACTTATCATCGTCGCAATTGGGGCACTGCTTGCGAGTTAAATCTACAAATCTGCAAATAACTCTAAGGATATTCAAGATATTCAAGAATTTTTTTTTTCAAAAACCTTCCCGGGGATATACCTAATAATATCCCAAAATTTCACGGCAATTGGATGTACATACAGACAGACATTCAATTATATATATATGTGGTAATTTAAGAATTATAAACACCTGTGTAAATACTCACCACCTCTTCTTACACCCCCTATTCTAATATGGACTTTAAATCATTGTTCCCAATCCTCCGTTAATCAATTGTATCGTTTTAATCAAATGTATATTTTAATGTATCCTTTAATCAAATGTATCGTTTTTGTGTGTTCAAATAAATACAAAGGTACATCTAGAGAGAACGTAGCAACCAAAACTAAACTACCGAAACCAAAACCTGAGATCAATCGCCAGACACCGCGGCGCTATGTCCGATGACGTAACGCTTGAGCATATAAAAAGGGCTTGCCCCGCAGCCAATGAGAGTAGTCAGGAGTTAATCAGCTCAGTGTTGCAACATAGCAGACAGCAGCAGCAGACAGTTCGTTAGTAGGTGGCCGCCGGCCGCAAGGTCGCTGGGTTCTCTCTCTCTCTGATGCCTCGGATTACCCTTTGAATCGTCTCTGTGTGCTTTACCACTCACCTCCATCACGACTGCGCAATCACCATCTTACCCCACGACTCAATACAGTAAACCAAAATACCACAGCAAAGGAATAAAGTCGACAGCATACCACAGAGAGTCTACAGGATTCGACATTAAGTCGACAGGATACGACATATATATATATATTATTTGAGAAAAATGTTTTTAAAAATACTTTTATACCTTTTAAACATATAATTAATAAAGTTTTGCCTAGGGGATTTGGCTTAATTTTTATATTATACATAGAGGTTTATATATATAAACATGTATGCTAATGATAAGAAGAAACTATTATCAAATGACTTCTTTTGAAATTCAGCATTACTGTAAAGAAATAGGTCAATTTAGGGAATTAAAACAAAGTGACCATTATTAAGTGGCTGCCTTTCCCAGTGTGTATGGCTGTTTTTAATTATATGGTCTAAAAATTTAGAAAAGTAAAAAAAAAATGGCCAAACTGTGGCTATAGTGAACCAAAAGCTCTGTCCCATTGGGGTTCACTATAGAGGGGTTTTACTGTATATGCTAAAAGGTATAACTTCCTTAAGTTTTGTCCATGAGTATATAGAAGGCATATTATTGTGTCTAATGTTTAAATGTAAAATAATAATAAAAAGGACACAACAACAATATTTTACAAAAGTTTAATCAGTGCCTTACGAAAAATTAAGATCACATGTGAGATAAAATATATTGAAAAAAATAATAATAATAATCTTTAAAATGGAGGGATGAGTATAAAAAAAATGATCAAAATAGAAGCAGAATATTCTGTGACACAGAAATAATATGGTGATATCAAAACCTCAACTTTACTTTGATTCAACTCTCTAGAAGTCATCAACTTATGGGGGTTATTCAGACCCAATTATTAGGATACATTAAGAAAAAGGCATCTCCTTATCGTGAAACTGAAAGTTGCTGATGGCTTGTGCCATCTATCAGAATAAATATTAACTATTCGTTTATTTTTTAATCATTCCAGAATTGGTCAAATACCCATTCTTGATTAACCAAGAAAAGCTAACCACCTACGCATTTAGGGTTGTTGGCCCTTATCTGTGTGGTGCAAGCTGTACCACAAAGACCAAAAAACTGGTCATTCAGGCATCCTGAAAAATCATGAAAAGGGTAGTAAAGGCCAGAAGTGGGTGAGAATGTGAAACAATGTGAAAAAATAGTACAAATGTGAAATTGTACTGGGTTAAAGTACAGTAGAACCTCCCTTTAGCGGACACCTCTCCACAAAGGAGAGTTTTCATTTGCAAAATTACCATTTTTACAATTTAGCAACTCTCCGGTAAGAGAACATCTCTCTCCCTAAAGGGCACTTTGGCTCTGCAATTAGATGTTGTCCTTTACAGGGAGGTAGTTCTACTGTATTAGGAGACAGTTTATGTTCTTTAAAATCATTATTATAACCTGTGATTTTATGTTTTAAAGAAAAAAGGGTATTGATGAAAGGTAGAATATAAAAATAATTGGGTCCAAATTTTATATAACAAGGGAAACCCTGAGCTAATTGGATAGAGATCAAAATCATAAAAAATTCTACCAAAGAGTATCAATTTTCATAGCACAATCTTATATAACATAAATCACAATGTTTTTTTTTAGTTTGGTCTTCCAATAAATATTGAAATTTTGAGCTACACATTGACAAAAAAAAATCATCACAAATTTGATAACAAGCACTTAAAAATTTCCGTAACATTTTCACACAAATATATACAGACAAAGAGATTGTGTAAACACTGTGGCAGTTGTGGTAATATTTTATATCTAACTTAAAATCAAAAGGTATTTTCTTAAATTGGTAATTTTTGTGAAATTTTTATTCAAATGGGTGTCAAAGATTGATTCTTCCTGGATAAAGTGGTATCACGAGACTTTGTTTGAGAAACAATATAAGGAGTGACCATAAAGTTCTGATACAACACGCTGTATTGAACAATTTTTAACTCTATTATTATTATTTTTTTAATTATCCCTAGTGTACACTAGTATAGGCTATAATAATGATGGTGGGTAGAAGGTTCGCTATACCCCAGGTTTGTTTAAGCAGGGTTTTACTCTATATAAATATAGTGTGTGTGAAATATAAGAAAAATATATATATTACTATAATACAGAAGAGAAGTAAAAATGGACATCCTGAAAATATTAATATTACAAAGTGCTTATTTTTATTAGTGCCATCATAGACTAACTACCCAGAAATAACAATAAAAATTTAATATTTCAAATGAAACTAGTAGGAGTTATATTGCAGTTGTGAGACGTTGTTATACACAGGTATATATATATATAGATAGATAGGTAGCTAGCTGTTTAAAAACAAACACAAATTTAAAATACAAATCTAACTTTTAACAAAAATATGAAAAAAAAAAAAAAAACCTGTGGCCGATTTTAACTTAAAATATGGAAGGAATGTTTTGTGGCCACACAAACAGTATACAGTTAAACCTGTCTATAGCGCCCCCCTCTTGGGACTCACCAAAATAGGGTGTTATAGACAGGTCACTTTTAATGTAAATTGCATCGTACTACGTATTCAAAATTGGGCGCTATAGAGAGGAAGGCGCTATTTAGAGGGGGCGCTATAGACAGGTTTAACTGTAAATAAAACATGATTTTTTTTTTACTTAAAAAAAAATACAAAAAAAAACTACATGACAATAGTGAAAAATAAATGTATAGCAGTAAATGCAAAAAAAAAAAATTAAATGCAATATATAAAAAAAAATGGCATGAAGATAAAACTAGTTATCCAATTAACTTGGATTGATCGTTGGGCAGAAATTACCAGGAATTCCAATCAACAAACTCCTCACCATTTACATCAAATTGCCAATTAGTTGCCAGGATATACGTGAGAACATTAGATTCTCTAAGTACAATACAATCAGGGGAGGTACTGTCATCCTAGAGTCAAAGTAAAAAAAATGCTAGAAGAGAAAAACTCTTTTTAAAAAAAATCTTAAAAAAAAAAAGAATGATCTTTATCTCTTGATTGTCATATGCAAGTTAAAAAAGAGAGAGAGAATGTAGCCATATTGGTTATAACATCTTGATATTGTAACATGGCTTGGCTATTTAATGATTATATACTCTCAAAAACACTCTTTCTCTGATAAGGTACAGTTTGGATTATCTATATATATAAAAATCAATGGTTGTATGTTTGTTTGTATGTCCAGTATACGAATTCGCAGTAGTTTACTAATTCAAACCAAAATTTCCATACATAGGTAAAAAAAATAGAGGAAGACGATAGGCTATTTTAAAAAATATATAAATCAATTATTAAAACTATATATTCAAATTATTCTACTTAGTTCACGAACAGCGCCCTCTATCAAAGATTAGATTAAATTATGCTGATGCAAACAAATAGATAATGCAAATAACAAACAATTATAAAAAAAAATCTTATCTAAATATATCACTCGGGTAGATATGCACACGGGTCAATCCCGGGGCGAAGCCCGGGTCACCCGTCTAGTAGATTATAAACACAAGTAGGTAATACAAGGAAATAAGACCAAATCCAAATAAATAAATAGTGTGTAGTTACATGTAATTTATTTGGATTTGATCTTATTACCTTGTGTTTATAACTATAATCCAAATTGTGCTTTATCAGTACTTTTGTCTGAAGATGGTAACAATGCTGTTACCGAAATGTCATACACTATTTATTTATTTGGATTTGGTCTTATTAACTTGTGTTTATATCTATAATCCAAATTGTGCCTTATCAGAGAGAGTTTGTGCGTGTTTTTAAGAGAATATAATCATAAAAAAAAAAAACAGCCAAACAACTTTCTTCAATCTGTAAATTGTTTTTCTCAAAAAAATACACACAATACTTTACAATTTGATTTCATCTAATTAACTTGCATACTAATATTCTTATACATATTTCAAATATCTTTTTTTTTCTTTCAAAAATTTTGTTTATCTTTAAAGTTCAAGTGTCCCTAGGGGGACATAGTGCTTTAAGTCAAAATAAAATAAAAATATCAAGATGTTATAACCAATATGGCTGTTGTGTTATATATATATATATAGCGAGATTCCTCAAGTCTTCATTGAACATTCAGGACACGGATTAAATTGGTTCCTAACACCATTTTAGTAAGATAAAAGACCATGCCTTCTCACCATAATGAAAAAAAAAAAACTGTAGAGATAATATTAGATGATATGTGCAAAAAAGAAACATTGCCAAAAACAATTATTACAAATTATATCTCTCGATATATGTGGCAGTTGAAAATTTATTTAAAAAATAAAAATCTGGCAGGAAATAGTGAAAAACCCATGTCTTGACCTCAAAAAAAGAAAAATTGTACTTTGATGATAAAACTATCAGAAGTGAAATATTCCTGGTCCACTGGATCTTAAATCAAGAAGTGAATGGATAGAAATATTGTGTGATGAAATACCAAGAGAAAGAACAAATATTTGTACATTCTAATATGGTGTAAGAGAAGAAGGTATAAAACATAATTCTATATATATACAGTAGAACCTCCCTTTAGCGGACACCTCTCCACAAAGGACAGTTTTCATTTGCAAAATTACCATTTTTACTATATAGCAACTCTCCGGTAAAAGGACACCTCTCCATAAAGGAAACTTTGGTTCTGCAATTAGGTGTTGTCCTTTACAGGGAGTTTGTTCTACTGTATATAGGTTTGTGGAATGGAGGAGTGTAGTGACATCTCTGGGGTACAGTTTGATAGATAGAACCTGGAGAAATACCCAAGAATCTCCATTGAGATTCAAAGTTCAAATGATTAAAAAAAATAATAAAAATTTAACAGCTAAGTAGATAATAAGTTAAGGACCTCACCAAGATAGAGAGCAAAGAATGTAGGACAAACCTCCCACAGAGATACAAAAAGAGTTAAGTAACCCATCATTAGTAGTTCCAAGTTAAGAATGTCCCCCCCATATACTAAAAACCTATAGTTGCAGTGAGATAGGCCATCCATGGTTATTACTTCCCAAAACAGGCGTCCCTTAGAGAGCAGAGAATGTAGGACAATCCCTACAGAGATACAAAAAGGTTAAGTAACTCATGATTAGTAGTTCCCAAAATAAGAATGTCCCCCCCCCCCCCCCCCCCATATACTAAAAACCTATAGTTGCAGAGAAAGAGGCCATCCATCTATGGTTATTAGTTCCCAAAACAGATGTCCCTTAGAGAGCAAAGAATCTAAAATAAAAACCATGGATGCAAGTAGACCGACAATGGCAGTTACCATGTTTGACAAGGTGAGAATGTCCCCCCATATACTAAAAACCTATAGTTGCAAAGAAATAGGCCATCCATCTATGGTTATTAGTTCCCAAAACAGATGTCCTTTAGAGAGCAAAGAATGTAAAATAAAAACCATGGGTGCAAGTAGACCGACAATGGCAGTTACCATGTTTGACCAAAGTAAATAGGTATTATTATTGTTTCTTATCCTCTTTTGTAAAAATTACTTGAATTCCATATGAAGAAATAAGTATAAATAATTAAGTAGACCAATAAAAAAACCATGGTAAGCACAGAGAACCTGAGAAAAATAAAACCCAGCATAATAAACATTTTTTAAAAAATGGATGGAAAGAATTCCCAATTTTTGCTAAAAGTAGTCGTGGCAGTAAAAAAAAAAGTTCAACTTTCAACTATAAACCTGCCATATGAAGAAATGCAGAGGAATTTCAACATGTGCAGCTGGCACACCTCACAAAACAACAACAACAAAAAAGGATAGAGAATACATAAATTTTAAAAAAGACTGAATTTATACATAGATCTCCTATTTGTTCTTATATATAAATATATATTAAAAAAATAAAGGTAAAGACTATACAAAAAGTAAATAAACAAAGAGATTGTATAAATAATTGGCACATAATATAAAAGGAGAGAGATAGTAACAACAATACATAATGGAAGCCCACAGAGTGGGAAGAGAGGTAGAAGAAACTCTACAGTGTGTATGCTACCTTGTTATCATTAATATAATGATAACTCTGCCCTTCATCCCTTGGATGTGCTGAAACTAAGATTACCAAAGTGGGTAGAAAACTAGATATTCTCTGATTAGCTGCTCTGCACTAAACTTCTATTGGAGGCTTTCCTCTAGAATTTGATATCATGATTATAAATGGGGAGAAAGAAGAAGTGCTGCCAATCCTATATATCAAATGACAGAATACAGGGAGGAGTGCAGCATAGTACTACACTCTATATCACCAACCTATTAGGTAACGTGAAGAAATGTAGCTACCACCACCACCAATAGCAGCCAATATGTTATGTACTTGGTGGAATCAAGAAGCTAGGCAAAGTGACCAATCATAAGATGGATGTAACAAGTAAATAGCATTAAATAGAAAGAAAAGACACTAGAATTCTAGAGGTGTTTATCTTGGATTTTAAAAACTATCATTAATTTTTATGAGAATAATAATATTTTGGCTATCTTTCTCAAGTTTGGCCCTAAGACAATGCTGTTGTAGTCACAGGGAAATCATCCTAAGAAAGAACAATGTGTGAAGGCAGCTTGCTCACAAAATATATTAGGGTGCTAACATAAAAATAATTATTTTAAAATCCAAGCTGAACAAACCTCAACTGGAACATATTTAAGATGGGTTGCATCATTATCAGAGCAATCTCAAATAAGTTCTTGGGGCCCTGTCAGCCCCAGAGTGACACATGGTCTTTGGAGGGAAGTATGGAGAGACCATGTGACCCACCCTCAGTAGAGGAAGGCATTGAAGGAGGAGAAGGAAGAAATAAGGAAGGTTAATTGAAAAATCCAATGTATTTAACTCGCAAGTTGTGATACCAGTTTTTAAAAAAGGGCAAGAAAAAAGATGATAAGACCATTGATCAGAATGTTTACAGAAGCAGCAGCAGTCAGGATTGGCAGAGGAACCTACATTGACTTGTCCATGGGACAACTTACTATTTGCCAGGCAAATACAGTACTTACATTCAAGGCACTTTAACACAAAGGATGGGGAACCCAGACAACCACTAAAGTATTAAAACTACACAATGAAACAAATAGAGAGAAGGGGAAAAAACAAAAAAAAAAGAGAAGAAAAAAAAATCATCACATCAATAAAATATCTTTGGCAAAAATGCTCAAGAGAGAGAAAAAAAAAATGTATAAAAATATATTATATTCTATAATAATTTTTAAAATTGAGATAAAATTTTGAATTTACAAAAAAAAAAGTTTAAAAAAGATGATTTAAAATATAAATTAGCCCCCCAACTGTGCCTTAACTGGGATTCACTGAGAGAGCAGTCCAATTGAAATCTGATCCATAAATTGGCATTGAGAACTTCCCTCACCTGGGATAGGTGTCCCAGTACATCCCAGTTAACCAGAGGTGAGCGTAACAAATGTAAAGGATGTCATGTAGAAGCAGTCCAGAAGGAACCAACAATGGCAGAAGGAAGATGGCCTCCTCCAATATGGAGAGGCTAGGAGGGGGCCTGGTACTCAAAGACCAGCAGGTCTGGCTCGTAGAGGGCCCCCAGGCGAGAGATGAGGGGGGCAGAGATGTTGTGGAAGTAGGAGGCCAGCAGGGAGGAGGAAGGGGGTGCGGCGTAGGTAGTGCGACGCTGGGGAAACACCACCAGGTCCGACACCCCGGCCAGCCAGAGGGCGTAGTTGGCATCCTCCTGCAGACTCTCGTACTTGCCCACCACGTCGTAGTCAATGTGGCATGGGTGGCAGAGGCTTGACACCGGCCGCCAGTGCTCGTTCCAAGCCATGAAGTTATCCGATGTATCCAGGTCCGCCACGTACTGCAGGAACTCCTCAAAGGTCACATCGTGGCCCCGAGCCAGGGACTCTGCACTGGCATTCTTGCGGTACTGCTGAATGATCTTGCGGCCAAAACGCATTTGGAAGTAGCTGGTGTAAGTATGCTCCAGCTTGTTTCGGTAGGCTGACAGCAGTCGCTCATAGGGGTTGCGCACAAACATGAGCTTGGTGTAAGAGCGCAGGCGGGGCAGGATCTCCTCCTTGGGCAGCTGGCTGAGGGTCACAAAGAGGTTGGGAGCATGAGTCTCATTGCCGGCAATCCTCAGGGGATCCCTGCGGGCGGACCCTGCAGTCAGCACCATGAGCACTCGCTTCCAGTTGGTGCTTGCCACCTGTTCCACACCATTGCAGGGGTTCAGGCAATATCTTGAGTTATATGAAAGCCTAAATATGGCTTAGACAATATTGAGGGGATTTTATTTCAGTCAAAATTATACAGATTCTCACCTGAACCAACATTTATGAGGATATCCAGTTAAAACATTGTGCTAGGATATTTGTTAGGAAAACTGTGGCTGAATTAATAGACTCTAAAAAATCCATTGTTAAAAATATAAACAATCGGTTCACAATGAACGTTGTTTGTATACTAATGTATGCGTACTTAATAAGGTAACAAGACCAAATCAATAAACTGTATGTGACATAACAGCACTGACACTAAAACATCACAAAATGTATTGATTTAGATTTGGTCTTATTACCTTATGTTTCTAAAATGGTCAGCAATAATTATGTTTGTATTACGCCTAATGAGCTCAAATTCACAATGGTTAAAATAATTATGAAGAAACACACACATAAATGTCTAGTCTATAAAAAATAATATAAAGATAAACACAAGGTAATAAGACCAAATCCAAATAAATAGTGTATGATCTTTCGGTAACAGCGTTGTTACCATCATCAGACAAAAGTACTGAATGGATGCTAACAACGCTGTTACCAAAACGTCACACACTATTTATTTATTTGCATTTGGTCTTATTACCTTGTGTCTATAATCCTAAAATTGTGCCTTATAAAGAAAGATAATATATTGCTGCGATCTAACTATCCCCACCCCATATAAATAATTATTTATTTCTTTTCATTACTTTTTTAAAATCCTGTTGTTGTTTCTTATCCCCTTGTGTAAAGATTACACAAATTCCATGAGTTCATGCTCCTCGAGCTGTTTTAGGATAAGCAGCGGCCTCTCCCAAAAGTCCTGTTTAGTGTATCTAATGCAAGCCAAAATGTCTTCTGGAGCTGCAGGTGCCAAGCTACATTTTGGACAAGTGGGGTAGATTTTGTTATTATTTTCTATCTTCAATGGCTTGAGATGGCCTGTTCTAAATCTTGTTAGTGTTGTTTGATGCTGCCTATTTCTGATGTTCAGAGCTCTTCCTGGGTTCACTCCACTGTACCAACTGTGCTTAGGTGGGATCCTCCAGTTCTTGTTTATTTTTGTTTTGGCTACTGTTTCTATTTCTTTAAAAGTGAGTTTATTTTTCTGTGGCAAGGGTTCTTTTGTGCCTTTTTTCGCTAACGCATCAGCAGCTTCATTGCCTTCAATGCCAACATGTGAGGGTATCCATTGAAGGTGAATTTTTGAGGTTTTTGAGTTTTTGGAGATAACCAATTATGTTCCTGCTTACTTTGTCTTTAAGTTCTCCTGTGTGACTAAGTGTTGTATGGCAGTTCTACTATCAGTGAGAATCCAGATATTTTGATAATTAGTATTTCTGATGGATTTTAAGGCTTCATAGATGGCTATAAGTTCTGATCTAAAGACTGAGCAAAAATCTGGGTTTCTTCTGTTCATTTTCTCAATGCCATTTGTGGTTTTGATGAGACAGCCACTGTGTCCTAACTCGTCTCTGCTACCATCGGTGTAGATAGTTATTGCATTTTTAGGAATGTGTGTGTGTGTGTGTTATTAATTATTTCTAATGATAATTGTTTCAAGTATTCTGGATTTTGGTATTGTTTGTTGGTGGGTTCATTTAAAGTGGTATTAAAAATAACATTTTGTAGTGGTTCGCATGGAGATATTTTTTCTGCTAAATAATTTTTTTCCACTTTATATTTTAAAAATCCATTTCTTTTGGCCAGGTGGAGAGGGCCTTCTTTTTTTATTCTTATATTGGATTCCCAATTAAGTATGTTTAAAATCCTAAAATTACTATCTCTGCCACAGAGCTAGTAAAGTATAGATATTTTAACCACAGACTGGTGCCACACATATGATTTTATTTTAAACTTAACAAAAGTTCTAAAAAGACAAAGGTCGTTTCTCCTGTCAAAATAGACGTCAAAACTAGACGCCATCTATTGACCGTCGCTACAAACTAGCGGCCTCGGGTAGGTGACAAAGCCACAACACCAGCTTTGGAAAACTGAAAAGCATCCACCTAGATTAGATCCTCCAGGCAAAATTCCCACCTATATTTAATAGAAGTTGTTCTATAATGATATTAAAGACCAAAATATAGTTCATGGTAATGTAGCCACCAGTTGGGCTAGCATACAAGTCCTGCTGAATGAGGGAGATCTCACTCTATCCACTGGGGACATTACCTTTGGAACATTGCAGTAGAGGATGTGGTGGGCGTCGTTGACAATTAGGTGGTCCAGATGGGCTGGGTTCAGTGCCTCCAGGCTGGAGTTCCGGAGTCCGATGAGGTCACAGATCCGGTTGATGTGCTGCTGCCGACGTTCCTGCTCCCTCTGTGCATAGAACAAGTCCTATGGCTCCACTCGCTAGGTAAATGGGACATAATGTTGCCCTTTGTTCACCCGTAATACAACCAAGTTGTGTAGAGGAAACCATGAGTTGACATTTGCTTGTTGACATCTGCAATGTTGAGTTGGGGAGGGTTTTGACACATAAAATATTCTTAACAAATGAAAACATTAAAACGTGAATGTTTCTTTTTACAAATAATGAAACCTGAGCATACCTTTATGACCCAGAAACTAAGGCACAGTCATTAGAATGGCATCATCCAAGCTCACTTAAGAAAAATAAATTCTAAGTGCAGAGGTCATCCAAAAAAGGTGATGATAACTGTCTTTTGGGTCATGCGAGGTGTAAATATTGATTGATTTTCTAGAAGAAGGTAGCACTGGGAACCCCACAGGTAGTCCTGACCACTCACATTAGCATTTTAGATGGCAGAACACCATTTGGTGGAACAAAAATCAAATAAACATTGATTTAACTTGTTCTGTGATATTTGGCCAATCCATTTCCATGATAAATCAAGGAAAGCCAACCACATATGTCAGTGATGACGCCACCAAATTCCAGGTGATTCAGAACAAGATCTTTAGAAGCCTAGAGAGAAGATCCAATTACCTGTGTTGTGTGTGATCAGTATAATATTTCATTGTTACTTGGTCTCTGTAATTTACTACTACAGTAGAACCTCCATGAGAGGACACTACCGCTAGAAGACACCTCTCTATAAAGGTCAGTTTTCATTTGCAAAATTACCATTTTGTATTATTTAGCAACTCTCCGGTAAGAGGACACCTCTCCCTAAAAAGACAATTTGGCTCTGCAACTAGATGTCCTTTACAAGGAGGTTCTACTGTATTTATTTTATTTATATTATAGTTATTTTGTATTATATATGGTAATTTAAACCAACAACCCTATATTGTATAATACTTATAACTAGATTGTCATGTTGTATATAGAAACACATCTATAAATAATTATACGCATGATTGACATGTGTCATTGCATCACCATATGTAATGTACTTTGTACAAACTGAGGATGAATAAATAAAACTATGTAATAGATTAAGAGCTGAGCTAAGCAAGAGAACGAGATAGAAATACAACAACCCTAAAAAGGAATTTGGCAAGTCGTTGCCATCAAGGTCAAAGGGTGCAGAATTGCGCAGACGCCCCCACGCCCTTTGGACCTATTCAAAGTTCAAATTCTCGCATGTCTCCCTCCTCGGCGAAGGTATATAAAACCTCGGTTTTAGCCGAACTTAGACAGTCACTTCACCATCGGCGTGAGCCCTTGTCGGTTGTAGTCAGGACCACCTCATCGCCATGTAAAACAGTAAGATCTCTTCTATCTCCATCTTGCTCTTAGCTCGACTCCTATCTGTTCACGGAACTTTCCTACTACAACTGTGTCTCTTCGTTTTTTGTGTGTGGACATTCCCAAGCTTTCCACTCTGCCTCGACCACGACTGCCTGTACTCTGTGAAAACTGTTAAAGGTCTTCCAAAGTGCTGAGAGGTACTGGAAAACTCTCCACGCCCTGACTGTCTCTCTCGGTTACTACAAGTTTGACCCTCGGTTACCACATGTATATATATATATTAAAAATAAAAAAGGCATATTCTGACAAGGCTCACATGAGCATTTCTAGATGGCAGAGTGTCATCTAGTGGAACAAAATAAACTAAACGTTTAATTTAACTTGTTTTGTCATATTTGGCCAACCCAATTTCTTGATAAATCAAGAAAAGTCAACGACACCGGTAAGAGGACACCTCTACCTGAAGAACACTTTGGCTCTGCAATTAGGTGTCCTTTACAGGGAGGTTCTACTGCTAAAACAGAATAATTTTGAATTTTATGGGAAACAGGTGTACTGAAATGACAGTTATCTTCCACACCAATGTCCTATGGTAAAGAAGTGGCAAACCACAAACAATCACAGTGGAGATCAGTCAGGCAGGCATTGACATGGACTCATAGCAGCAGCTTTACACACCCAAGATAGTGGACATTGCGACTGCTGTGATAGAGATGCATGGAGGCTTCTGAGACTCTTCATTGGACACGACAACAACAATCCTATTTATCCCTTATTGATTTATTAAACTCCTAGAATAAGCATTTTTTTGTTTATGCAAATTTTATTTTAAAATGATTACCAACTTTTCCTCCTTCTAGATCTTTTCATCGCTACAATCAATTTTTAGTATTTCTAATGATTTTATATAAAATATTATTATAATGAAATGATAAAGAACAATTTGGATTATAGATACAGGAAAATAAGACCTAATCCAAATAATTTAATAGCACAAGACGCTTATTTTCTTGTATTATAATGAAATATATATGAAAATTGAATTTATATAGAAAATAACTCGAAAAATCATTTATTTAATCCCTATATATATAAAAGTCAGTGTATGTATGTATGTATGTATGTATGTATGTATGTATGTATGTATGTATGTGGGTATCTATGTCGGCTATACACGTCCACAATACGTAACTAATCTGACTAAAATTTTAACAGTATATAGAGTAGAATCTGGAAAAACTTATAGTGAAAATTTCAGGTCTCTATCTCGAATATTCTTCGAGTTATTTGCAAATTGCGTTACAAATTTGCCTTTTCGCTCGCAAGCAGCACCTCTAGCGGTGAAGAAGGGAGGTAATATCAGCTGACCTAATGTACATGTAAAACGTGTTTTGACAGGACATAGAGAAAAATCTGGAAAAGATATTTATCGGAATTTTAGCCAATAAAAAATAAAATTGACAGGTTCTGGGCAAAAATAGTTATTTTTTTTAGTCAGAAAATGATGATGACAATATTGCTGTATTATGTTTGATTATCAGATACAAAATTATATCAGGAAAAATTCCAAAAAGTAGAGACCACGGGTGAAACCAGTTCATTTTTTTGTACGCAGGAACAAAATTCTAACAGAAAAACATTCATTCGAGCAGAAAACAAAAGCCAGATCATCTTTCTATAAAAATATCGCTTCTCAGACACAAAGTTTGGAGCGGGACGTTTCACAAGAGTGACATCCACGGCGCCAATTTATAATTGTAACGAATAGTATTTGAAAATCAAAATAATATAATTTTCAAATATCGTTGTGAAAATGTACATTTTTATTTTTATATTCTAAAAACACACAAAGTTTGGAGCGGGACGTTTCACAAAAGTGACATCCACGGCGCCAATTTATAATTGTAACGAATAGTATTTGAATAAAAACATTTAATCGGGTAAAACCTGGGCGTTGCCCGGGTCATTCGGCTAGTCTATATTAATAAAATGGAAATTTTATAAGTGGTGTTCGCTAAAAACTTTCGTTACAATGCATCAATTTCGACTAAATTTTCAACATTTATGTAAAACGAGATGGAGCAGGTTTTGCTTAACATCAAAATATTTTTCCTAACTTTAACATGCGTAACTTCGCTGTTATCGATTAAATACAAAAAAAAATCAACAGAGTTAATTTTATTTATATATAAATACAAAATTAAATTTCAACAGAGTTAATTTTTTTACATACTAGCTAATAATCTCAATCTAAAAAATATTCATATTGTTTTATCATGTTTCTAATTTCGCCTAACAAATATACAAATTTATAGTGACCAACATATGCAAATTTTATCTTTGTTTTTATTTAACTTGATATCGTAAACATATACATCCATTGTAAGCATTTTTCTGTTCACCTTCCGTGGTTTCTCTTTTCTCTGATAGTTTTTAGGTGTAGTATATTTTCTTATTACTAGACTACAAACATTCCCTCGAGAAAAACCTGGGCGAAGCCGGGTACATCCGCTATATTATATAAATATATGACGTAACGAATATAATTATCATTATTATCATAATATTCTGTGTGTTCCCGAATATTATTATCAATAATATCCGTTAGGCAAACTTTCACTCGGATAAAACCCGGGCGAAGCCGGGTACACATCCGCTAGTAGTTTATATAATCTCAAATTATATAAACAGAAAGATACTTGTTTAATTCTGTAAAAGTGTGAAAATATATATACATACAGCAAAACCCAGCTAAAACAAACCTAGAATATAGTGAACCTTCCCTTATAATAGACCTGGAATAATTATTCATTTTTATATTTTATAATAAAGTGAACTATGGCTATATATAAGGGGTACAGTCCTATTGGGGTTTACTATAGAGAACTTTTACTGTACAGTAGAACCTCCCTGTAAAGGACAACACCTAATTGCAGAGCCAAAGTGTCCTTTAGGGAGAGGTGTCCTCTTAACAGAGAGTTGCTATATAGTAAAAATGGTAATTTTGCAAAATGAAAACTGTCCTTTGTAGAGAGGTGTCCTCTAGTGGGAGTGTCCTCTCATGAAAGTTCTACTGTATATGCTCAATCCAGGAAACATATATTTTTGCAGTGTAGTATCCTGTTAAAACATCATATTTCTAAGGTCACATAGATACAAGAAAATAAGACCTAATCCAAATAATTTAATAGTGTGTATATATTGTATAATAAAGACTATTAAATTATTTGAATTAGGTCTTATTTTCTTGTATCTATAATCTATAATCCAAATTGTGATTTATCATTGAAGGTCACATGTTCAACTGTATGGCATGGCACAAAGAATTTTCAGGAGCCAAATAAATTCATCATAAAAATTCTATTTAATCCTTGTGTCAAATCCAAGGCCTGGCAGCTCTAAATAAATTGTCAAATTGACAGTAATTTGGCAACTTTTGGTGGCCTAATTAGTAATTAGGTCTTCACCATTGGCAGGCCCTCCAATCCCATGATATCATACTTGCTTGCTAGAATTTAGCCTCTTCTTTAAATTCTGAGGAACTTTCTTTCAAATATTAACTATTTAATACAGCTCAAAAGTGTAATTTGAAAGAGAATTTTGTCAGACTTTTTTTTATATAGTTGAAATTTTTTCTTTTTTTTTTTTTTTATTATTACAGTGAAACCTTTATATAACAGCCCCTGATATTACAGCAACTAGAGCAGAAGATTTTATAATTATCCCTAGTAGACACAGGTGGTCATGATAATCATGGTGGGTGTAGTGAAAGGTAAACAACACCAAATGAATGCGTGGTGTTTCTGTAGCAGCCTTGTGATCATCTTCAGGAAAAAATACCGAATGTCACATATAATTTATTTGGTCTTCATTTATATTTATAACCTATACTCTCCAAATATGGGTAAACATGGTTATAACACCATAATTATCCAATTGTTTCAACCATGGCTAATAACAGCAGTTCCAAGTGATTTTATAGTGAGATTCAGCTCTAGAGTTGGTTAAATTAGCTAGGTTATACTAGATATAACTGAACACAAGGTAATAAGACCAAATCCAAATAAATAAATAGTGTGGCGTTTCTGTAACAGAGTTGTTACCATCTTCAGACAAAAGTACTGAATGTAATGATAAAGCACAATTTGGATTATAGATTATAATAAAAGAAAATAAGACCTAATCCAAATAATTTATTAGTGTGTGACGTTTCGGCAACAACATTGTCACCATCATCAGACAAAAGAATAAATGAGAAAAAATATTACAGCAAGTTTGTTTAAAAACTTGTTTAAACACTTGATAACAGGACTATATAAGAACTTGCTGTAATATTTTTTCTCATTTATTCTTTTGTCTGATGATGGTGACAATGTTGTTGCCGAAACGTCACACACTAATAAATTATTTGGATTAGGTCTTATTTTCTTTTACTGAATGTAATCTATAATCCAAATTGTATCTTATCATAGATATAACTAAGAGTGGTGTTCAACATTGATGTCATATCCACACAGAGATAAAAAGAATCTCTAGGACAATGATCATATAACATCATAGAACATTTTTCCATCAGTCTGAGCCAAATATCCTAACCCCTGTAGTTGTTTTATCCCCTTCTGTAAAAGTTACACCAATTCCATGCTTCCCAAGCTGTTTTACAATAAGCAGAGGCTTCTCCCAAATATCCTAAAACCTAGTATCATGGTATTGCATCCCGTGTCTGTCTGAAGTTCTATATAAGTTTAAGGAAGGATTCTAGAAAGGGTGCACCATACAGTACAGTAAATCCTCACTAAAGTGAACCCCAATTGGACTGAATTACTACAGCCATGGTATCAATAAGTTTGGTGGAGGATTGGTATTTTTGTTTTACTACAGCCATGGTTATGGTATCAATAAGTTTGGTTTACTACAGCCATGGTTATGGTATCAATAAGTTTGGTTTACTACAGCCATGGTTATGGTATCAATAAGTTTGGTTTACTACAGCCATGGTTATGGTATCAATAAGTTTGGTTTACTACAGCCATGGTTATGGTATCAATAAGTTTGGTTTACTACAGCCATGGTTATGGTATCAATAAGTTTGGTTTACTACAGCCATGGTTATGGTATCAATAAGTTTGGTTTACTACAGCCATGGTTATGGTATCAATAAGTTTGGTTTACTACAGCCATGGTTATGGTATCAATAAGTTTGGTTTACTACAGCCATGGTTATGGTATCAATAAGTTTGGTTTACTACAGCCATGGTTATGGTATCAATAAGTTTGGTTTACTACAGCCATGGTTATGGTATCAATAAGTTTGGTTTACTACAGCCATGGTTATGGTATCAATAAGTTTGGTTTACTACAGCCATGGTTATGGTATCAATAAGTTTGGTTTACTACAGCCATGGTTATGGTATCAATAAGTTTGGTTTACTACAGCCATGGTTATGGTATCAATAAGTTTGGTTTACTACAGCCATGGTTATGGTATCAATAAGTTTGGTGGAGGTATTTTTGACTGCCACAACCCAGGGTCTAATCCTGCATTGGCCACTTTTTTTTCTGAAGAAAAAATTGCTTCAATGAACCCATGATTGTTGCACAAGCTCAATTCCACCAGTGAGTGCAAGTAACCTAACAAGTTTCTGGCACACATGTAAGTGAAAAAGTGGAAATGCTTTTTACAAGTGTAGACATGGGGTGCAGTTACAGTAAAAGAGGTTGCTACATACCCATCATGATTATCATGGCCACAGGTATATTGTAGCAAAATTTTATATACAAATTATTAATTTTGATATTTTTATTTTGTGCTACTCTGGAAACTTCCTTCACTGATTCTCTTGTATTTTATCAATTTTAGTGTGTGCTTGTGCCTTAAATAAATTGCTGTGTCATCCTGAATTTTGTCTTCCCTAATTTTCTACATGACAATATACTTGGGATGGGTAGGTAGAAACTTGTATTGTTGATATATTAGGCCTAGTGTAATCTCTTGTAACAATTGTCAATTGAAGAAGTTGATGACAATCATTTATTGCTCTCTACTAAAGTGGTCCAACTTCCATGCTATGTTCCCTTGTGTGCTATGGAACAATAACATGTAATACCTAGCTCTCACCCAGTGTGTCCACAGTATACTTTGTTGTTGTTGCAGGGGCACAGAAGAAGTGAGAGCTGGGATGTTGCCATGCCACAACTTCTCCCCCAGCTCATTAGCAACTGTCTGAAGCACTGTGCTAGCTCTAATTAGAGATAGTTAATGAAGGAAGTCAGGAATCTCTTCATACAATTGGCTTCATGGGCTCTAGCCACCCTGGAACTGCTGGAGAGCCACATTATCCTCTATAATTGTTAGGTATACAGGGGGGTTTCTCACACCAGCATTGGGGGCTTAGTCAAATACCCATTTAGTAATTACAGTGGAACCTCGTTATAACAGAGACATTGTTATGATTTCAATCCAAAACTAATCCCAATTGCCTTAACCATGATTATAACAACAACATGGTTATAACAAGATAAAATCTCAGCCCCAAGTGATGTCAGTGTAAATATATAAATCTTAGTTGTACAAGGTAATAAGACCAAATCCACATAAATAAAGAGTGTGTGACATAGCTACAAGAAAAACTGTGCTTTATCATAGTGTGTTCATAACAACGCTGTTACCGAAACGTCACACACGATTTATTTATTTGGTCTTAATACCTTGTGTTTATAATTTATAATCCAAATTGTGCCTTATCAACATTAGTTTTTCTTTAAATCATTAACCCCCCATTATACAATTATACATTACAGTTTATTAAGAAGCATCCACCACATTGAGAGTGGAGGAGATATTGAAGTAGAGGACCAAGGAATTAATGGAATGAGTGGGATCAATAGATTGAAGTGGGGGACAATGGAATGTTGTTAATGAAGAGCCAGCTGGTCACTCACCCTGGTGGAGGTGCGGAAGTCCAGAAAGTTGGAACCTGCACAGTTTACAACACTCACTTTTTGTAATGTGACATGTTTGCTTGGTTATTCAAAATGGGAAACAGACAAAATTCTCTTAGCATAAAAATTTGACACTTCGGCCAGTTAAATTTTTATTTTCTCAACCTTTCAACAAAAATCTTTTGTCTTTGTCAGAAGAAATAAAAATAAGGAATTTGGTAAGACCATTAGAGACCAGGATAGAGCACTTCCCTAAATAAACCCACTAAGCCCCGCCTCTGTCTCATCAATATTCATGTACCAAAAGAGAGCCACCTCTCCCAATATTTATATATTAGAATAAGTCATTTTGTTTATCAGGGGGTTGGTGGAGAGGTGGTCTAAACCATTGGTTTTTGAACACTATGACCCGGGATTGAATCCTGCATTGGGCACTTTTTTCTAATTAAGAAAAAATGCTCAAATGGCCCCTGGTTTTTGCAAAAGCCCAACCCCACTAGCGAGTGCAAGTCATCAAACAGGGCTCTGGCATATTTGTAAGTGCAAAGTCGAACTGCTTTTCACATGTGTAGACATGTGGTGCACTTACTGTAAAAGCATTCGCTAAATACCCACCATGATTATCATGGCCTGTACCACGTGTACTATTGGAAAATTCAGAGAGATGACTCTTTTGGAATATGAATATCATTCTCCTGCAACTTCATGTTGTATTCTAGCCTTGAAATCAGCCCCTGCCACCACAGCATCTTCTGGTAAATTTGACCAATTTAATAACTCTTCTCAAAAACCTTTATGAGATATTGAAGCCATCCATCCCTGTATTGATGAGGGCCTTGCCCAAAACCATGGTATACAAGTTGGCTTTTATCTGAATTTTCCTAAACTGGTGATGTGTCTCATTCCTTCTCACCACCATAAAGTTTTTTATTACGGTGAAAAACAAAATGCATTGTCTTCTTTCTTACCTTCACTCAATCATGTTAAAGCATCAAGCTTGTAGAGCTTGTTGTTGGTGTCTGCTGGGGATGTGTAGAGCTCATCAATGGATGATTCAATACAGTCAAAAATGTGTTTTGGGGGGTTGCAGGTTGAGAATTTCACTTAGTACATAGTGGTAAAACCTTGCAACCATTCTGGAAAATCATTGTCCGTAAGATGACCAGACTTAAGTCTGGAAATCAAAGACTGATGTTCCCTTGGGAGGACAGAACTGGTGCTTGTCCCTCCTGCTCTGTACCAGTCATGTGCAGCATTAGATTTTTATTCCTGCAGGCATTGGGTTTTGATGGTACGGAGGAGGTCTCTTTCGTCTAGTTGGATGGTAGATTCTCTGGCTTCAGATAGGCCAAGAGCTCCAGCCTTTGCCAGAGAGTCTGCCAGCTCATTTCCAGGAATTCCAATGTGAGCAGGAAGCCATTACAATGTGACAGAGCTGTTGGCTGGGAGTCGGTTAACAGATTTAGCAATGCTCTTGAGAAGAGGTTCTTGACTGGAGAAGCAGGTTTGAAGGGTATAAATGGCTGCTCTTGAGTCATAGTAGATTATTATTTTGCTTGGCGAGTTGATATTGATGTTTTTTAGAGCCGTATCTATTGCAGAGAGTTCCAATTTATAAACTGAAGGGTGGGAAAGGGAGATTTTTTTTCCAGGATCTTATCTTTTAAGATAGCAATTCCAATGCCAGACAGTCTAGTTTCAAGTTGGCTACCGTCAGTGTGAATTGTGATGTCAAAATGGGAGCTATTTTCCTCAATGATTTTAGAAGTCAAGAGCTTTTTAAGTAATTCATAATGCATTGTTCTGATATATAATTAATGGGAGACATGCCTCTTTTAGTACACATGAATAATAATATAAATTTGATATTTTAAAAAGTCATCTTTATTTACATATTTTAAGGAGAAATAAATTGGTTTATATATACAGTAGAACCTCCCTTTAGTGGATACCCCTCTAGTGGACACCTCTCTACAAAGGACAGTTTTCATTTGTAAAATTACCATTTTTACAATTTAGTAACTCTCTGGTAAGAGGACACCTCTCTCTAAAGGACACTTTGGCTCTGAAATTAGGTGTCCTTTACAGGGAGGTTCTACTGTATAAGTATAATTATCTACATGTATATTTATAATTAAGATATGTTTTTTTTTACAAACACACATCTACAAAAAAACTACTATCATAAAAAAAAAGTAGAGAGAGAGAGAATTATTTACAGTCAAAGCTATCTTGGCCTGTCTTGAGAGTTTTCCTGTCCTAGGAATCAATATCTAATGAGAATCATTTATTTTTCCATTAATTTAGTTTTCTCAGACATCTGCCCCTGTCACCTCTAAATGTTTTAAGCCCCTAAAGGCTTAATGTGTTAAATATTAAGTGCATCATTTATTTTGAATAAGAAAGAATGGTCTTAGGTTTACTGTCTTGCAAGTGCTTTTTTTCTTGGAACCAAAAGGAAACTCCCTGAGGCAATAGAGTTTCAGTACTCTTATTAATACAAATTTAATATTAGAAATGCCTTTAAATATACTAGAAGAGAGATAAAAAGTATATACACCCATAGACAAAACTTAAGGAAGTAGTACCTTTTAGAATGTATATCGGGATTCTGACAATAACTCTGCTATTTGACACACAGTGACCTTTTTTTGGAAGACACACAAGATAACCAAGTGTTAACAAAATTGCCTCTGCCTCCTTCAAAAAAAGTTGACCGGTGACATCAAAATGTGAAACTTCTGTCCATGAGTGTATATATTATAGTGGGGACTTAGAAGAAATTATTTCTCAACTGCACTATACCTTGTAGAAGTGGAATTATTTTTAAGGTAAACAATTGTCTGATAGAGTAGAACTTCTCTGTAAAGGACACCTATTGCAGAGCTGAAGTGTCCTTTAGGGAGAGGTCTCCTCTTATCAGAGAGTTGCTAAATCGTAAAAGTGATATTTTTGCAAATGAAAACTGTCCTTTATAGAGAGGTGTCCTTAAGCAGGATTGTCCTCTCATGGATATTTATACTGTATATCACTGTTGGTACAGTTCAATGATAGTGGAAAGTGCTTTCTCCTTCTTTTTGTAAAACAGAAAGCAGTAGAAAAACGTCCTTTGTGTTTTTGGACAGATCACAGGTTAGGCGATGATCGTTTTTCCAGCATTTTCAACTTGTAGTGTAAGAACACTATATAGTAGTAGGCAATTGGACACTGGAAATGTTGATTAGGTACTTACTGGTGAATCTCGATTTAATCAAAGATCTGGCAGAAAGCCATGGGAGTTTTTTTTTTTTTTTTCATTAAAAAAAGTTGATTTCATAAAATGTAGATACAGTCCTTGTTCTTTAAGACTAGCAACATGCCTCCATCAATAAAGTAACAAACCACCCTAGAGTGGACAGATGTCCTTCTAACAATCCACTCTTTGTTTTGATCCACCACTAGCTGACAACTCTGCCATCAGGATGCTTAATTTCCTACTCATTGGGCATCAGTTAGTGTAAATTGTAGCACTTCCTATGGCCAACATTATATAAGTTATTATTTAATTAAAAAGGCATATATTGGATCAAAATATAATTTATTTTACCAATAATTCAGTTGGTTGAACACCAACCTTTTTCAAGGTATTATAACATATTACACATGTGTGTCAACAACAATGTGGCACTGAGTTGTTGAGACACACATTAAATATAAGAAAAAGGCATCTCCTTATCGTGCAACTGAAAGTTGCTGATGGCTTGCGCCATCTATCGGAATAAATATCAACTATTCTCGTTGATTTTTAATTATCCCAGAATTGGCCAAATACCCATTCTTGATTAATCAAGAAACGTGTCCGTGGTTAGCTTTTCTTGATTAATCAAGAATGGGTATTTGGCCAATTCTGGAATAATTAAAAATCAACGAGAATAGTTGATATTTATTCCGATAGATGGCGCAAGCCATCAGCAACTTTCAGTTGCACGATAAGTAGATGCCTTTTTCTTAATTTATGCACCTTATCCCAGTACAATATTACATTTGTACTATTTTTTCACACATTAAATATGTTATAATACCTTGAAAAAGGTTGGTGTTCAACCAACTGAATTAATGGTAAAATAAATGATATTTTGATCCACACAATATATGCCTTTTTAATTAAAGATTTATTTATGGATTGCTCAATTTTCTCAAAACGATAAGTTATTATACAATAAGATGAAAGAGTAATCTCCAACTTGGAAAATAATTCCACTTTCTAGATTCTGATACCTGGTCAATTTTTACTTTCATTATTGGAGGGAACGTTGTTTTCAAAATCTGCCCTATATTGACTTTGAAAACAAATTTTGGAGATTAAAAAAAAAAATTGGAAAAAAATATATATATACTGCATACACAGTAGAATCGCCAAGAGAGGACACTCCTGTTAGAGGGCACCACTCTACAAAGGAAAGTTTTTGTGGCCAAATTTACCATTTAACTATGTATTTAGCAGCTCTCCTGTAAGAGGACATCTCTCTCTAAAAGACATTTTGACTCAGCAACTAAATGTCCATTACAGAGAGGTTCTACTAAATGTATATTCACTAAGATTTTGAAAGCACCTATTTTTAGGATAATTTACATCCTGATGAATCATGATAAAGCACAATTTGGATTATAGATACAAGAAAATAAGACCTAATCTAAATAATTTAATAGTGTGTTATGTTTCGGTAACAGCATTGTTACCATCAGTACTGATACAAACACAGTACTATTTAAGAACATGCTGTGATATTTTTTCTCATTTATTCTTTTGTCTGATGATGGTGACAATGCTGTTAACTGTTCCCTGTAAGTAGACCGCTGCTCCCTAAAATTGACACTGTATTGATGGCTGGCAGTGTTTCAGAAAACTTGACCCCAATACAGCCTTTTGTTTAGCAGTTCAGGGTATATTTGGTCTTACACCCTGCCCACAAGTATTTTCTCCTCTAACACACCACTAGATAGAATTAACTGCAGGGGACCTAAAGAATAGATTTGGCCAAAGCCACCTCATGTATATTTGGATTAGGTCTTATTTTCTTGTATCCCAAAAAATCAAAAAGATGACAGTGATTCCTCCCAGACCTAACTCATGGCAAAGTTTCATTCCATACCTATTGTGGCAACTTGTGCAAAACAATCATTTTATTTTCATTTAGCGAGATAGATGAGGGTCAATATACATGAGGTGGTTTTGGCTAAATCTATTCTTTAGGTCCCCTGCAGTTAATTCTATCTAGTGGTGTGTGTTAGAGGAGAAAATACTTGTGGGCAGGGTGTGAGACCAAATATACCCTGAACTGCTAAACAAAAGGCTGTATTGGGGTCAAGTTTTCTGAAACACTGCCAGCCATCAATACAGTGTCAATTTTAGAGTGCAGCAGCCTACTTACAGGGAACTGTTCTCAACCTGTTGGTTTATATATACTGGGGGAATCTATAATAATTGCAATATTTCTAACAAGAGTTGACACCAGTTACTATTATATACTGGGGTCGGTGGAAGAGAGGGGGGCATAAACCATTGGTTTTAGATTGCTACGACCCAGGATCGAATCTTGTGCATTGGACACTTTTTTCAAATAAAAAAAAAAATGCTCCAATGTCCCCCGATTCTTGCAAAAGTCCAACCCCACCAGCGAGTGCAAGTAACCAAACGGGACTCTGGCACATTTATAAGTGCAAAGTCAAACTGCTTTTCACATGTGTAGATATGTGGTGCACTTACAGTAAAAGCAGTCGCCTTCTTCTACCTACCATGATTAGCATGGCCTGTACCACATGTACTAGGGAAAAAAAAAAAAGACCACACTTTATTGTTTCCCCCACCAGCAGTAGAATTATTCATTGGATTGTGGCTTCCTGTGATTGGCAACACTTCCTGTTGTTGGGACAGAAGAAGCTCACATGACTAACCTCCTTCCTCAGTATTCACCTTTGTAAAATAACCTGACAAAGAAAGACCACCTCCAGAAGATACCAGAGTTTTAGATGTATTGTAGGTTCTACTACATTTGATTAAAAAAGTATAGAATTGTCAAATAATCTACATAATATGTTTGTTTTATAAAGGAAGGTTTTTCTAAATACTCGTTCATTTTAATGATATTTTACTATATGGCTACCATTACTCCATATTTAATCAAGCACAAGTTTGAGAAAGGTTATGAAAATATTGGCAGTGATATAATTACAACAAAAAGCCTTTATTTAGGGTCACTGACCCTATACAGGATTCACCAGAGGAATGCATAAGAACAAAGCAGTGAGACAAAGGAAACAACGATATAGACAGAAGAAAAAGAAAAAAAAAACAAGAAAGAGAAAGAGGGAAGCAAGAAAAACAACACAAAATGAGTAGCAGTAAGAAAGTGAGGAGTGAGTGTCACTTAGCCTTCTTCTGAGATATGGACTTGTGGAAACCATAAAACGCCGTAGCAAGGCAGTGATATAATTAAAGATGATCACTGCCAGGTTAGATCTTTCCCAACTGGGAGGATAGAGTTCAGCTTTTACCAAGAGAGGGAGGCCTATAGTTCTGGAAGTAAAACATTGTAGCCTGTGAGGAATAAGAAATTGTTGTGAAATGCAGCAGTGTATATCAACAGGATAAACTTAACTACTACAGTCCCTCACTATAATAACACCACTTGGGGGGCGCAAGATTGTTATGACAACAGTTAGAACTATTGGCACTTGGCATCTTTGAATTTGGATGTTATAACCAAGTTACTGTTAGAGAAGAAACTGTTAAAATGAGTTATGAAAAAGAAAAAGGCATCTCCTTATCGTTGAACTGAAAGTTGCTGATGGCTTGCGCCATCTATCAGAATAAAAATCCACTATTCTCAGTAATTTTTTAATTATTCCAGAATTGGCCAAATACCCATTCTTGATTAATCAAGAAAAGCTAAAATATTTTCCCATTGTTATAATGAGGTTCTATTCATTATTGAAGTAAGGAAATTTCCAAACTACAATAAGTGGGGTTATCTTTTCTTGGTTTATCAACCAAAAAAAGTAAAAATGAAAAAAAAAATGTGGCCAATATTGAGGAATAAAATGAACATTTATTCCCAAAGATTGCCTTAATTGAGCATTCCTAAATAAGATGGAGTTCCCAGTTTAATGGGATCACTGGTAATGGCTGAGGTGTCAAAACTCCTTCTTGTACCTTACTCTTGGAACAGAGCTAGCATGACTGCAATTGTCTGGCATCTTTCCACAACACCAGATGTCTTTGTAGGCATTTCATTGCCTTTGTCTCTATAAACTTCTCTCTTTTTTTCCACATTAACCCAAATGCCACAGTCACCTTTTTTTTTTTTTATAATAAAAGCATTTATATATTCAATATGGAAATAGATATAAACAGAAAAAACCCGTGAGGTCGTTAACTCTGTTACCTTTCTCTCATTGTCACATTTGATCTTTGAGGAAGTCTGGAGGGCTAATAGACAGCAAGGAAAATGATGACTGATGAAGGTAGAGAAAGCTGAGTGAAGCCACAGATTCAAAACTTTGGGTGCAAAGAGAAATCTTGATATATATTTTATTATGATGCATTAGCGCGCCATCTGTTATGAAAATTTGCAACTATTTTAGAAGCGTATGATTCTTTTTGAAATTAAACAATTTCTACTGCCCTTACTGAAATGGAAAAATTAAAATTCTCCATTGCCGTAAGGGCGGTAGAAATTGTTTAATTTCAAAAAGAATCTTACGCATCTAAAATATTTTAGAATTTTCGTATATATTTTATATTAATTAATCAAACAATTGGGTGATTGTAATTGGGTGTTAGATTCCTCAATGATATAGTGTCTAGGGAGCTTTTTGGTGACAAAGGTGGAAGTGATTTGTCACTTGTCCTCATCACATGGAGGGTTAAGTGATGTGACCCAGTTAACTACCCTCTTCTTTTTTAACAATTCTGTCCTTGTAGAAACCCAAGTTGGGGAGAATAGATTATTTTATAAAAGCTCTCCTTGACTTGTGTATCTTCCTCTATAGCAAATGGTGAGATTATCTCTCTCCTTGTTGACCACATCCTGCGTGCCACTGTTCTAAACCTAAGATGTCAATAGAGAAACCCAGTAACTTTACCCAAGCACAGATGAAAAAGGAGGAGGGGGAGCAGTAACAAGCTCTCTAAAAAAACCTGGGCTCAGCTGGCCCGGCTGATGGTACCCTGTAAGACTCTTGATCCAGGAATACAGGTTGAGTAGTGTTTGTACTCCAAGTTAGGAGCGGCTGCACATGGCGTATGTTCCTCATGTCAGAGGCAGCCATTTATTTTGGAGCTAAGTCGGCCTGCCACTGAGTAGTGTTCCCAGTCTTAATGACAAAGGCATTCTACTTCACCCAGTCATGATGGTTGTCAGATAAGAAAGAAGACTTTACTTGACGATGGTCAACTGCTACTGTTGGTGGAAGCAGGGAAGGTTGGCTGTGGATTATCAAACAAATAGTTGTGGACCTACAGCCCATGAGTGGACATAGCAACATCTCTATACAAAGGAGCTTTCATTGCCAAAATTACCACATTTTTGACAATTAGCTGCAGTAAGAAGACATCTCTCTCAATTCCACCTAGGAGTTGTCCATTAGAGAGAGGATTCTACTGTAATGGAGTTGTTGTTGTGTCCAATGAAGAGCCTCAGATGTCTCCATGCATCTTTATCACAGCAATCACCATGTCCTCTATCTTGGGTGTGTAAAGCTGCTGCTCTGGGTCCATGTCAATTTTCTGCAAGGCTGCGACCATTGCTGGACATGAGAATATGTGGGTAGATGTTAGTTCTACACCAGGACAGTTGTTACATGTCCTATAGGTTCTTTTGCCATCTGGATGTATTGTCATTCCTTTATAGTGTTTGGTTCTGAGGCTTGTTATTGTTATTGTAATTCTTCTCTCAGATAGTTTATTTTGCATATTTAATCTTTCCCTATCTTTTGTTGAATTATCTTGTATTTTGGCAAAGCATCAGTGAAGTGTGGGGGAACAATGAGGGAGGACCCCATGAAATGACAAGTCCAGGCTACCAAACACCAGGGTAACTCCACCCCACCATTGGTGGAACAAATTCCTCCTTTTTCTACAAAATCTGGCTCCACAGGTAAATTTCTCCCTGAGCACACTGATTCTGTAGGGAACACCCCTATTTGAAATCCCTTTAATGGGTGAAATAATATATAAAATTAATTTTCTCTACAAAGGGATAAAACTAGGATTAGATAGAATTTATATTGAAATGTCAAGCAAAATATTTATTAAAAATGCTGCTGGGAGGTCTAAACTAGGCTCTTTTTTTTTTTTTAGGAAAACAAGATCCAGGTTCATAGTCTCCACTGAAGAAATATTTTTCATGAAAACAGCTCCTAATGGAGTACATGTCTATAATACAGTGATGGCAACAGGAATTCACTATATGTATATAAAAATTAAGTTGTAATACAAATAATTTGAGCCAAAGGAAAGAAAAAATATCATTATTTGATGCTGATGCTTTGGAAAAATACAAGATAATTCAACAAAAGGCAAGGAAAGATCAAATATGTTAAATAAACTATCTGAGAGAAGAATTACAATAACAATGACAAGCCTCAGAATGAAACATTATAAAGGAATGACAATACATCCAGATGGCACAAGAACCTATAGGACATGTAACAACTGTCCTGGTGTAGAACTAACATCTACCCACATATTCTCATTTCCAGCAATGGCCGCAACCTTGCAGAAAATTGACATGGATCCAGAACAGCAGCTTTACACACCCAAGATAGAGATGCATGGAGACATCTAAGGCTCTTCATTGGACACAACAAAAACAGAAAATTGACATGGACCCAGAGCAGCAGCTTTACACACCCAAGATAGAGGACATTGTGACTGCTGTGATAGAGATGCATGGAGGCATCTAAGGCTCTTCATTGGACACAACAAAAACAGAAAATTGACATGAACCCAGAACAGCAGCTTTACACACCCAAGATAGAGGACATGGCGACTGTTGTGATAGAGATTCATGGAGACATCTGAGGCTCTTCATTGGACACGACAACATAAAGATTACCATTATAAGAATGATTTGTCCTGACAATTTCCATTCTTTAAGTCAAATCTCATTACTTGGTACCTTGCTGGAAAGCGTCACAGATCACCATGTGAAGAAATGTCAGTTTGTAATAATATTCACATATATAAATGGTTCATTGAGAATATTGATAATTGGAACTACATTTGTCTTTTCCAGCTATCCCATTGATTAAGATTTGATGGCTCAAGAAATATGTGACTTTTCTTTTTTTTTTTTTTCTGCTTATCCCTAGTACACGTGGTACAGGCCATGATAATCATGGTGGGTAGAAGTAGGCGACTGCTTTTACTGTAGGTGCACCACATGTCTACACTGTGAAAAGCAGATTTACTAGCTGTTCTAAAACTTAAGAGTTGAACATAGAAAAGTTGACAAAAAAGCATATATATTGGGTAATCTAAATGGGAATAAATGAATAGAATTATTAATGGCCAACTCTTAAAACAGTTCTCATTGAAAAGTTGTTTCATCTGAAATTCAATCATGATGCCACTTTAGTCTTTTTAGTCAAATCTGTTTTTTTTTTTTATTATTATTATTATTTTAAATATTTAATTTAAAATTCATTTAAATTCTGGTGCATTTTACGAAATTAACATTTTGCAAATACCGATGCAAACCTTTTGAAAGTGGTACACTTGCACTCTTTTATAAAAATTTGAAAATAATATAATTAAAAGCTGTCTATATATATTACTAAAAGTTATTATGTTACTTTAGTAAAGAAATGAAGTCAGAAATATATGGAAGAATAAAATAAGACAAAATAAATGTTTTCGAATGACAAAAGTTATGTGAAGGGTTATATTTAAAAACAAAATTATAATTTAAATTATATACATTGATAATGTATACAATGTTTGTAATGTATTATTCCTTGAAATATATCATAGTAATAAATATACAACAGTAGTCTGATTTTTGCTTACCGTTTCGTAGATTCAAAATTGTAAAAGAGAGTAATGCTATTGTAATGATGCACAAAAATATAATTCTTGATCGTGTGACTAATCCCATTTATTTGGCTTAAAATCATTTATTAATATTTTTATAATGTATATATATATTCAGACTAATTCTACGGATCTCCGTTACTTACTAACAACAAACCTCAATAGAAAAATTCTTTAGATTGTTTTTATTTGTTATTAAATATTTCTTTTCGAAAAGAATTTTATTGAGTTGACTTAAAAATTCACACACACGCTACACACAAATATTTGTTTTGGCGTGTTTTAATAAGCCTTAATCTATAACTATTATATGCAAAATGTTTTTATTTTTTAATTATAGTATAGGATGAATATGATGCACTCAAAATGATGTACCTTAAATTAAGTGAAAGTGAGAGAAGGAAAAAAATTAAAAACTGTTGGTAGGACTCCAACATTCAGCCTGCACTCCGCTGATGAGAGCCAGCGCACGTGGTTAACGAATTCTTGATATTTAAGAAAGAGTATCATTATTGTATTTGGCGAATTTTCAGTAGGTGAAATTCTGATAAATGACAGTGAACCAAAAGCAACATGCAGTTAAACATTCAGGAGGCGCCCTTTCCTTTGGTATAAAATTACACTTTAGGTTTTTAAAATATATATATCTCTATCCATTTTATTACTCTCTTTTTATATACCTTATTTCTCCAGAGAGAGATATTAATAACCCAGGTTCCTGGAGCGCGGAGCGCCAACTACCCAGGAGTCCAGTTCACATTTCTCCATTCTTTCTCTATAACAATAATATCATAAATATAAATATATGTAACTTAAATTGTTCATAAAGGGCACATCTTGGATTCAATAAATAATCTTTTATTTCCGATATTTCAATGGGCTAAACGGCCATCTTTATATCTGAAATAAAAAAAATTATTTATTGAATCCAAGATGTGCCCTTTATGAACAAATATAATAATATGGATTGCTCTATTTTCAGAATAACTTAAATTGTAATGAAAATTTCTAAACAAAGGAAATTTTGTCGCAGTTCATATTGGTTGGCTAAAGGAGTAATAATGATCTATTTTCTTAAAATTTCCCCAGAAAGCTAGGAAGGGTTTATCATTGTTCAATATAAAGAGAAGTTTGCACAAGCGTTCAAGGGAACACGTGTTAGCGGCAAAATTGTAAGAAATCGAAAAATGGCGAAGGCGAAAAGTTTCTTTCGCATTTTTCTCATAATACATGTTAAAGGAATCAAATGAAAGTACTTTGTTTATCCGCTAGGCGTAAAAGAGGTAGTGACAGGTAAAGTTTCCTTACTTTCAAGATGTATGAATTAAAAAAGGAAGGGGAAAGAGATAAAACTCTATTATTTTTATGATTTAATTTTAAATAAAATAGGCATACATGGTGTGATGGTGAGAAGAGTTAAAAACTTATGGTTATCCATAGTCAAGAAAAACTTTGTCAGACACTACTTGGAAACTTGATTTTGTCCTACCTTGAAGTTTTACAAGGTGATAAGATACAGCCATCGTTGTGAGCTTGTAGAGCTTCCACTGAGCAGCAGTGTCTTTAGGGTGCGTTTTTATCTTCTATTTCTGAGTATATTTCTTTCAATGCAGCGTGAACGCGTGCTGATATTTTCAGCTTGTTTAAGGTGAACTTATGCTTCGAAATAGGTTCCTTTCTTTACCATTTTGTTTTCAAAGAACCTACAGAAAATTTCTGAGAAATAAAAAAAAAATTGTTGCGACTGACCTACCATTGATTGCGTACAGATAACTAAATGGACTTACTTCCAATCGCTGCCACCAGAAGGATCTTTCTCGTCAACGGCCAATCCTGGTCGGCTCCGTTTCTCTAGCACAGTCTTGCAGGTTCATACACATGGTTCCACTTCTGTCCAGCTTTTTCTAACATCGCGGATGTCACACCCCCACACAAGAATGTTTTTAGTTTGTATTCTCCATCCCCCACAGACACATTTTTGCAGCTGTATTCATCCTTCATTTTTTTCCATTTTTCTTCTGTCATCTTCCCCTGTCACCAAGTTATCATATGTAAAGGGAGGGGAGGTCACCCACATTACAGTATTTTTTATGTGGCCCCTGATGTTGTATTTAAGTGTGGATGGTCTAAATAATGGCAGGTGAGTTCATATAGGGATGCAGCTAGCGTTTGTGCGATTTATCACAGGTAGTCTTAAATAAAATCACTAGAGATACCAAATGGACTTGCATCCTACCTCTGCCATAAGAAGAATCCTCTTTATAGATAACAATCTCCATCCTGGTTGGATCGGCCTTTCTGCTAGCCTACTTGTAACACTTGTAAAAAAAAAAAACTCTCAGTTTATCTCAGACAGCTTAGATGTTGCTCCTGGTCCCTTGGCTGTCCAGTCAGTGAATTTATTGAACCCCACGAATTGTTTTACCTCCATACCATCCATGCTAAGGCTGAGAATATTTCCTAAGAAAATTATTTTAAAACCTTCACAAAGTCAGGGGCAGTTTAGTATAGGGAGCTAAAGAGCATTTGCCACCTCTCAATGGGAAGTTAGTATGCCTATTTCCTGAGTTGTATTTAGGTCACACCCCAGGATTCAGAGCTGGCATTGTTTCTCTCTTAGACCTACTTAGTACAAACATGAATGTCAGTACTGTGAAGCAATGCTACCTCATCTTTTTCTTTCTATCTACACTCAATCATATTAGGATATCAAGCCTGTAGAGCTTGAGACTTTTGATGGAGTCTACTGGAGATGAGTAGAACTCATCAATGGATGAGCCAATACACAGTCAATAATGTGGCGACAAACATCATGACTCAGTGAGGTAGGATGCATCTTCCTTTGTTATTAAGACTAGGAGAACTACACTCAGTAGCAGGCTGACTCAGCTCCAATATGAAATGACCGCCTCTGAGATGAAACAGACACCATGCGCAGCCACTCCTAACATGAAGTACAGGCATTGCTAATCCTGTATCCCCAGATCAGGACCCTTACAGAATACTATTAACGGCCAGCTGAGCCCAGGTTTTTTTAGCGAGCTTGTTACTGCTCCCCCTCTTTTTTAATCAGGGCTTGGTATTGGCTAAGGCGGAGTTATGCTACCTCATGAATATGTTGATTGAAATAAAATTTTATTTGAAAATTTATTTTAAAAAGAAATAATGCAATTTTTAGTTGAAAATCTAAAAATTGCACAGTAAATAAATTTATAAACTAATTTTCAATAAGATGTAAGAATATCCAGAGAAGCAGGTTGGAAGTCTTAATCTCCAATTATCCACAAATCAGTCAAGTTTGACTCTTCCATGTAAACACAGATTACAGTAAAACACTTACAGTAAAAAAGGCTTCGTTAGCTCGTGGCTCATACTTGAGTCTCTATCTTACGCTATTTTTAGCTTCCTTTTATAAAATAACACTTCATTCTTGGAAAAGTATAATTATTAATCATATCAACAGAGAGAACTATCCATTCCAACCCGAAATATATATAAGTTTTAGATATTAGTCGACCACACTTTGGAAGAAATATTCCAGCAGGCAATTTATTCACTTCAGTAGAATTAGTTGATAAGTTAAAAGAACATGGCCATACATATTTAGGAATGATGAGAAAGAACAATTTAGATTCACCACAATTTCAACCGCACCCTAATAGAGAATCAGGAACATCTATTTTTGGTTTCTTTGGAACAACCACTTTAGTCTCTTATGTCCCCCCCCCAAAAAAAAGAAATTCGGTAATCAGATTGAAAAAAGGGTAAAAAAGAAAGGAGTCATTTTATTGTAGATCTTGGGAGAGCATTGACTGATGAACACCTGGCCACACATAATCTCAATTCTCTCCCGTTGGAATTACAGGCGACAAGTCAAGAAGAATGTTGGTTCAAGTAAACCAAGTTAATCTACGATGCCACAACAATCTGATACTCCAAAAAGGTGCTACAAATGACCATCAAAAAACGCAGTAAAAAATAAAAATCCTTTGCTCTGTATGTCAACTAAGCGTTTGCAAAAACATTTCTTAAAAATTTGTGAAAACTGTAAATAGATTATATTCCGAATTTTAAAAAGTCAAAATCTGTATATTAATTAAATATTTTTTTGAATATTGATTTTAATCATTATTTAGCGCTTATTTCATAAAGTTACATAAGTGGGTTGAATCTACCCAACCGGTCCAGTTACGTAAGAAAAATCCACCCGTCCAGTTAAGGGTTAATTATACGGTCTAAAATTGAGAAAAGTTAAAAAAAAAATGGCCAAACTGTGGCTATAGTGAACCAAAAGCTCTGTCCCATTGGGTTTCACTATAGAGGGGTTTTACTATATATGTAAGTTGAACAAAACAGCTAAAGTTACTTCCTGATGTTAAAAAAAACCTTGAAGTTACTCATGTAGACCTACTTATTTAGAGCAGCAATTCTAGGAGACTAACTGTTGAAAAAAGGCAAGTTGAGGCATTAGATGAATTGTATCCTGGAGATAGTAGAGTCACTGGGCAAGTAGTCTTGCAGGGGGTGAATCTGAGGCTGCTCTTGCTGGCTCTAACAATTTTATTTATTTTAAATATCCAATTGATGAGGCACAATTTGGATTGTAGATTATAAACACAAGGTAATAAGACCAAATCCAATTTGGATTTGGTCTTATTACCTTGTGTTTAAATATCCAAGTTTGATCATCTTCACACCTCAGAGGATTCTGTTCATTGGACCTTTTCTAGGATATCACTAAAATATTCAATCTGCAGAAGTGACAGGTAGGAAGCACCTTGTAGTGTGCACAGTGAGTCAGTTGCCTGTCCCTTTAAGAAGACCTGTTCTCTGTAGTAGGGACTGGGGTAAATTTAGTAGGTGTAGTTTAGTAGCCGTTGTCAGAATTAACCAGAGAAAATAGAGACAGTAGCCAAAAAAAAAAAGAACTGGAGGATCCCACCTAAACACAGCTGGTACAGTCGAGTGGACCCAGGAGGAGCTCTGAACCTCAGAAATAGACAGCATCAAACAACACTAACAAGATTTAGAACAGGCCATCTCAAGCCATTGAAGATAGAAAATAACAACAAAATCACCTCACTTGCTCAAAATGTAGCTTGGCACCTGCAGCTCCAGAACACATTAAAGCTTGCATTAGATGCACCTTTTGGAGAGCCCGCTGCTTATCATAAAACAGCTCGAGAAGCATAAACTCATGGAATTCATGTAATCTTTACACAAGGGTATAAGAAACAACATAAATATGATCAGCACTTTGAAGGTGATCCAAGCTTACCAAAGTGCTGTCAGCTCCAATGTTAAATGGCTTTTAATGTACTGACTACAGGGTGTTACCCCACAGCAACATCAATATATGCTAGTGGATCTATAGTTATTGTGGCTGCTAAAATATAAATTTGTGTCCTCCAATAGATGATCTCTTCTGAGATTGTATTTATAAATAAATACAGATAAAATATCAAGTGTGTAAATAAATAAATAAATAATTTAATGGAAGAAACTGCTAGGAATCTCCACGTGCCGCAGCTGACTTTTTCTTCCCTTCCTGCAGGAAGTAGGCAACCAGGCTGTAGAGGAGTGGGCTGGGTGACAACAGAAGATATGTCAGACTGGGTCTACACTTTCTACAGGTTCTTTTTTACTTATCCCAAGTACACATTGTTTAGGAGGGGATTGATGGTCTAAACTGTTGGTTTTTGACCGCTACGACCCAGTATTGAATACCACATTGGGCACTTTTTCTAATAAAAAAAAAATGCTCCAATGGCCCCCAATTCTTGTAAAAGTCCGACCCCAATGCAAGTGCAAGTAACCAAACGGGGCTCTCGCACATTTGTAAGTGCAAAAGTCTAACTGCTTTTCACATGTGTAGACATGTGGTGTACTTACTGTATAAGTAGTCACCAACTTCTTCCCTCCATGATTATCATGGCCTGAACCACAGGGGAAAAATAATTAATAATAATGCATTGTTTAGGCAATGATTATCATTGTCAGTAGTCTTCATCCATTTTTTATACTATAAATTACACTACACATGTAGAAAGAAGTTTACAAGGCACCTGAGAGTATTTGATTATTTATACTCACTGGTTGAGTTGGAATTAAGCCAGAATCATTCCTAGGTTGTGGGTGTTAGAAATTGGCAATAAATATAGCATTATGCCATCCACCTTATATTATGTCTTTCTTCTTCTCTTCTTCTTCTTTCTTATCTCCACTCAATCATATTAGGGCATCAAGTTGTGACCCTTGATGGTGTCTGTTTGACAACCATCATGACTGGGTGAAGTAGAATACGTCTGCCTTTGTCATTAAGACTGGGAGCACTACTCAGTGGCAGGCCGACTTAACTCCAAAAAAAAAAAAATGGCCGCCTCTGACATGAGGAACAGACGCCATGTGCAGCCGCTCCTAACATGGAGTACAAACGCTGCTCATCCTGTATCCCTGGATTAGGAGCCCTTACAGGGTACTATAAGCCGGGCCAGCTGAACCCAGGTTTTTTTAGCGAGCTTGTTACTGCTCCCCCTCCTCCTTCTTTGATTTAGAGCCTCATAGGCTTTTATTTTATTAGCAGAAGCTTGATGCTTCAAGTTGTAACATGCTTTGTATTTATTTATGTAAAATATTTGATTATTCTTTGATTTTTCTTCATAGTTAGGCATTCGGCAACACTGTACTTTCTTTCTTTCACTAATTTTGCATAAGTTGTTTTGTTTTGTTTATATATTATGGCTAACCTTGTTATAATTAATTAAATAGTAAAACACAAAGTATTGTGACTATCCCTTATTTCTAAATAGGAAACGTTACACACGTATTTAAAAATGTTTATTTTATCCTATAAGATGTGGTCACAGGCACCTGGCATCACAAAGGGCAGTTTCAAGCTCTACAAGCTTGATATGATTGAGTGGAGATAAGAAAGAAGAAGATCAAAGGGCAGTTTCAAGCTCTACAAGCTTGATATGATTGAGTGGAGATAAGAAAGAAGAAGATCAAAGGGCAGTTCCAAGCTCTACAAGCTTGATATGATTGAGTGGAGATAAGAAAGAAGAAGATCAAAGGGCAGTTTCAAGCTCTACAAGCTTGTTATGATTGAGTGGAGATAAGAAAGAAGAGGCAGTAGCAGTACTAAAACTGTACAAAACCTAATGCTCTCCTTCCATTACTTTATTCTATACTCCTGTTTACCTGGCTGTGACTTTCAACAATGGCCTGTGCTCTTTTTCAAATATCAAATATTTTCAAATAATTTTGTTGAGTGTGTAGGAACATTTTTCACAAATTGATTTCAAAACTAGGAATAAAAGTTTAATGAAAATTGACAATTATACTGCAAATGTTTCTTTTGAACGAAAAATCGAAATTTATTTTAAGGAGAAATAACGATTATTTCTAACCTTAGGGATGAAGTATGAAAGGATGAATTGTGAAGAGTAATGATAAACGGAAAAATAGAGTGTCCAGGAATGGGAATCGAGCCCACAGTGTTCCGCTTACCGGACAGATGCCATGTCCACTAGGCTACCCTGGAAACGTAAAAATATGTCCAGGGTAGTCTAGTGGACATGGCATCTGCCCGGTAAGCGGAACACTGTTAGTTTGATTCCCATCCCTGGCCACTTTATTTTTCTGTTTATCATTACTCTTCATACTTCATCCCTAAGGTTAGAAAGAATCGTTATTTCTCCTTAAAATAAATTTAGATTTTTCGTTCAAAAGAAACATTTGCGGTATAATTGGCAATTTTCATTCTACAATCAAAAGCCGCATTATATTGTATAATAAAAGTTTATTAGATCAGGTGGGGTTTCAAGGATAATCTCAAATTTTCCACATAGTGGTAGCATGGGGAGTGGGGGACTCATATATGTATTCCTTTACAAATAAATTGAAAAGGTAAACAAAAAAAAAAGAAACTCACAGAGTGGTTGATTCCTGGTCCATCTGTACTCTTATCTGTGTTGCCAGATAATGTCTGGCAAGTTTTTCTTTGGGTTGTCCGGACTCTGGACCACACACACACACACACGTTAACAACCTTTGCTGCAAACTATCTCTTGATTGTTTTCATGGTTAAAAGGTAACACCACATTCACCTCTGTTGTTGTTGTTTCTTATCCCCTTGTGTAAAGACTACACGAATTCCATGAGTTCATGCTCCTCGAGCAATCTCATGGAATGGGGTGTAGGGGTGCAGCTTTCGTTGATCATGGCACCATGATCCAGGCACACTTTGGTGAAAGTCTGACTTTGCCTGTAGTTTGAGGCCGTTCCTAACATGGAAGCAGACGCCTTTGCTGCCGACTCTAACATGAGTACAGACGCAGCTCCTCCGTATCCCTGGAGTGGGACCCCTGCTGAGGTCTATCAACTGGGTCAGTTGAAGTCAGGATTTTTAAAGAGGTCTACTCCTCTTCTAACAATGCTGCTGTTGGTCCGCGACTGCTTATTCTTCAGAGTTATTCTGCTTGTTTCGCAGCTGGCCTTCATATCTGAAGGTCGTTCCCCTATCCGCCACCTGGGGACGCGCCCTATAGCAGTCAGCTCTGCCAAGGGACATTCACCTCTAACCTCAAAATGTGAATTACCATAAATGATATATAAGGTACAATTTGGATTATAAAAATTAGAATCAAAAGGTAACAAGACCAAATCTCTGAATTATTGAAATGCTTGTAATGTTTTGGCAATAAAAACAATTGTTACCATCATTAGACAAATTCATTTTTAGTATTTTGCACAAATATTTCAATAATTTGGATTTGATTTTGTTACCTTTTGAATTACTAAGACTTATGGTTGAAGCATCTAATCATTGATATACAGTAAAACCCCGCTAATACGAACCCTGGATATAGCGAACCTTCCCTTATAACGAACCCACGGCGATTCCCGATTCCATTCCATTGAAAATACCATCGTTATAACTAACTTTGCGATTTTTAAAATAACGAACTACCCCTATAACGAACCTATTTTCGGTCCCAAAATGATAAAATCTATTAAAAATACTATGCTTATAACGAACTTAAAATTGTGAATTTAAAAAAAATTGAAACAACAAAATTTTGAGCATGTTTCAGCTCATGGATCGCGATTTCAAAACAAAAAATTAGCGGCATTGTTTGTTTTCATTTCCATTCTATTTTTGCTGTATGTTGTGTAAATTTTTACACATTATACTTTTATTTAATAGAATATCTTTGCATTCAACAATTTTGAAATCGAAGAAAAATACAAATGGCTTCCAAAATAAAGAAAAGAAACAAAGAATGGCGTTCTAAAAAAAAAAAAACAGTGGCAGCATGCCCTTTTAGAAGCGTTCTATATCAAGTTTAACCTAGGCTAAAAAATAATTCCAAATAATTTTAAAGCCAGAAATGGTTTGAATAACAGGTTAAAAACAAAATTTAATATACCCTTCAGAAGAATATGTGGAAACTGGAATTGGAAGAAGAAGAAAAACAGTTCCCCCAACCCGTGTCTCATGGGCCACAAACAAATCGACTTATAAATTCTCAAAAACTACCACTACAGTTCTATTTTTAGAATGGAATTCTTGTTAGGTATATGACTCATTCAGAGTTCGCGGATATTCCTCCTGGCCGGCCGTTTCCCTACCGATTTGGTGTTTGTAAATTGGCATTTTTTATTCGCAATTTTACCGATCGCGCTATCGTGCAACATGTTTCGCGTCCGATTTTTCTGAATTGGATACTTTTGATTCATTCTCAATTGATTCAGAATACAAGGAGCTTTATTCCTTTGATGGAAATAACGATATTTTAAGACAATTCTGATTTTCTAATTTTACTTTTCACTTTCAAACAACAAGGTATTAGAGGCATTTTTTTCATATAAATTTAGTATTATATTATTTGAGAAAGATGTCCTAAAATACTCTTATACCTTTTAAATATATAATTAATAATGTTTTGCCTAGAAGATTTGGCTTAATTTTTAAATAATACATAGGTTTATATATAAGCATGTATGCTAATGATAAGAAGAACCTATTAACAAATGACTTCTTTTGATATTCAGCATTGTAATTCAGCAATGTAAAGAAATAGGTCAATTTAGGGAATTAAAGCAAAGTGACCATTATTAAGTGGCTGCCTTTTCCTGTTTGTATGGCTGTTTTTTAATTATACGGTCTAAAAATTTAGAAAAGTTTAAAAAAATGGCCAAACCGTGGCTATAGTGAACCAAAAGCTCTGTCCCATTGGGGTTCACTATAGAGGGGTTTTACTGTATAATGAACATTGTCTTTAATCACACACAAGCAACTTTTTTTAACAACTTTTAAAACTAAAATAAAGAACCTACTGCAATGATAAAAATATTGAGAAGGGCTGGCACTTCAGTGGTGAACTCTCACAGTGTGTTGCCATCTCCCAGAAAATTGTATTTGAATTTGTAGAAAAATTCCTCTAAAGGGTCACTTGAACCTTCACTACCACCAAATTAAAAAAAAAAAAAAATTGTGAAACTGATCAAGAAGAATGAAAAGGCACAATTTGGATTATAGATTATAAACACAAGGTAATAAGACCAAATACAAATAAATAAATAGTGTGTGACGTTTCGGTAACAGCGTTGTTACTGAAACGTCACACACTATATATTTATTTGGATTTGTTCTTATTACCTTGTGATCAAGAAGAAGTTAATCTAGTAGAGTAGCTAAGTCAGTTTAATGTCTAAAATACAGATGGGAATTTGGATGGTAGGGGAAATGGGTTTGTATTAAAAAGTGAAGACATCTCTCTGGCCAAAATTGGCACAAAAACTGTCTTACCCGTTGATTCTCTAGCATATTCAGGTTAGTGGTATTTAGAAAGGGAATTTACCAAAGCTGGTGTTGTGACCTAAGTCTTATAGACTATGTAAAGACAGCCCATAGTTCTTGAGTATATTTTGATAGGAAGCTATCTTTCCTTTTTAAAGGTTGATTTCCTCCCCATGGCATGATTTCCAAGTATAGTGAACCTTGTTATAGCAGCAATTTAATTATAACATCAAAAATTGATAAGGCACAATTTGGATTATAGATTATAAACACAAGGTAATAAGACCAAATCCAAATAAATAAATAGTGTGTGACGTTTCAGTAACAGCGTTGTTACCATCTTCAGACAAAAGTACTGAATGAGAATTGATGAGGCACAATTTGGATTGTAGATTATAAACACAAGGTAATAAGACCAAATCCAAATAAATAAATAGTGTGTGACGTTTCGGTAACAGCGTTGTTACCATCTTCAGATTCAGTACTTTTGTCTGAAGATGGTAACAACGCTGTTACCGAAACGTCACACACTATTTATTTATTTGGATTTGGTCTTATTACCTTGTGTTTACTGAATGAGAATTTTACCACAGCATATTTTAGAATTTTAGAAATCTAAGAATAATATTATGTGTTTCTCAAATAACTATCTTCATCTTATCTACTATCTTGTTTACACATTGATAACAGTAACTATTTAAAACATGCTGTGGTAAAATTTCTCATGGCTTTGTCAAAGCCGATGCTGCAAAATTATCTAGAGACGATCCTACCTGCCCACACTGCCACGAGGAAGACCAAACTGTCGACCACCTTCTCTTCAGATGTCCCACCTACCACCTTCATAGGTCCCAAACAGCCACCCTCCTAGGAATAAATATATTTGCCCCTGAAGACCTGCAGAACATCCCCAAGCACAAGTCAGCCTGGCGACACCTGATAAACTGGATGTCTGCTGCCACCATTAGACGTGAAGTCTAAAGACCAACCCGGATAGTTGGCGACTTTAGTATGCTCCAGGAATCCGGGTTACCTAAATAAATAATAATAAAATTTCTCATTCAGTACTTTTGTCTGAAGATGGTAACAACGCTGTTACCAAAACGTCACACACTATTTATTTATTTGGATTTGGTCTTATTACCTTGTGTTTAACATCAAAAATTGAAAAATCCTAATTTTTTAAAACATGGTTACAATCCTAGGTTCAAGTGTAAAGATTAAATGAATTCCATGAGTTTGAGCTACTTTATGATAAGCAGCAGCCTCTCCCAAAGGTCCTGTTTATTGCATCTAAAGTAAGCCAAAATGTGTTCTGGAGCTGCATGCAATTTATAACATGAGGTTTTACTGTAGAGTGAAATTGTTACACTTTGTTCTGGGATATTAGCCAAAAAGCCACAATATGTATATAGGAAATTGATAAGGCACAATTTGGATTATAGATTATAAACAGATGGTAATAAGACCAAATCCAAATAAATATATAGAGTGTGTAGTGTTTCGGTAACAGCATTGATACCATCTTCAGACAAAAGTACTGACCAGGTATATAAGTCAGCTTATAAGAGGCAGAGTTTTATATTGTGTAATTTTCTAGTAGTATATTTATTTATATATATAATCCCCCTGCATCCAACAACAACAACAACCCAGCACCCTCCCACCAGATAGAGTAGAACAGATAGAGGACCTGAGAGCAGGACTGAAGCTGTGTGCCGGTAGCCATTGAAGTCCAGGTAATCCCGGATGAGTTCATTGATGAGAAAGTTCTCAGTGCTGAGAGGTGGAGGTGGGGACTGGCCATCCTCCAGGGCCTGGAATACCTCCGCCCGGAGCTGGGCTCGGAGTCGGCTCAGGGATCCTTGCTGCTCCAGCCGGGACTTGATGGCTGGAACCATTTGTTAGCTGATAGACTGAAGTGTAGACTCAGAAAACATGAGCAGAAGGTACTCCGTGTAATGTGAATGCTGTTTCCAAATAGTAAGACAAAAATGTGAACATAAACAACTACTATAGTGGCTTTGTCATCAACCCAAGTCTGCTAGATCGCAGATTTGCTAGATTTGCTTCAATTGGAGAGTTTGCACCAATTTTATAGATCTGGTATTAAATAAATACTTCTATATATACATAAAAATTGAAATTATGCTCCACATTGACGGATAACAAAATACACTAAATTCAAAATGTAAAGTTTACAGGTTAGAATTGTTTATCTGGGCAGGCCTTGGGGCTAACTCACTTGTTTACAAACATTAAACTCATTCTAACATAAACCCAACCTAACCTTATCATGGTTTGTAGAATTAGCGCACAAAGGTAAGAAATTATTTTAAAAGATAATTACTATACAAAACAATGTTACAATTTTGTAGTTTCTGTGTAATGCAAAGTGAAGTGCAGGTAAAATTATTTAGAAAATTCGTTTGGAAAGGTGACTAAAAAGTAAATGATAAATCTGAAAGAGTTACCATCTCTAACTTCTTTGACGGTTGTCATTTTGTAAACAACACAAATGATAGAAAAAGAAATGACTTCAAGATTTAAATATACAAAATTTAAAATTCTATTATTATATTTTTATACAACTTTTAGGATTATATGCAAATTTATTCAACTCAAATATTAAATCCAACTACCTCTAATAATATAGAAATTACCTTAAAGTTCACATAGTCGCAAAATTTATAGGTAAACCAAATACGACATCCCAATAATTTGATAAATTTGGAAATCTTATTAACATACTAGTTTTTACATAGAAAATCGCAATTTATTAATCCAAAATTCATTACAATATATTGAAAAAATATATAATAACCTATTTAAAAATAATATTTGACCATATTTTACATTGTTTTTAATATAATCTAAGCATGTTCATAAATATCATATCTAGGCGGGTGTTATCAATAAACTCTAGAAGCCATTTTTCAAATTTCAAGTGCTTTATCCTTCCGGGAACAAGAATGGTAATAATTATTCCGTATACATCTCGAAAAACGTCATTTAAAGTTAATTCCGATTTAAAGCGTGCAATATTTAGCTTCTCTCTCTCTCTAAAATTGCATTCATAACTAAAATTACCAGAGAATATTGAAACTAGTTTACCACACAAAATTTTACATTGCATATACTTCAAATAACCAGGCCTTAACCTTTAAACTCTGGGAAATAACTAATTCAAACACTTCTTTTTTTTGTCAAAACCCCCCAGGAAAAAAAATATCAACAATTTCTGAAACCCTATTACTAAGCCAACCACAATTTAAAGCATAAATCAAACAAAAAGTAATCTAATCCAAGCTACAATTGCAATGCCACCTATATAGGAGAAACCGGAAGAAACATAGCAACCAGAAAAATAAAGCATCTTCTTGATCATGTAACTAAAAGATGCTGATAGCTTGCACCATCTGTTGGAATAAATATCAACTAATCATTCCCCTTTAATTATTCCAGAATATTGGTTAAATTCCCTTTCTTGGAAAAATCAAGTAAAGCCAACTATGTATACATTTCAGGCTGTTGGCCTTCAACCAAAAAGCTGACCTTGAGGATTGCTGAATAAGAGCCATCAACAACCTCAGGGGATTCCTTTTCTTAATTTATCAACTTGATCCCTTTACAATTTCACTATTATTTCATATAGGATTGTAAATTAGAACTACTACAAGGTAATAAGACCAAATGAATAGTGATGACATTCCAGTAACAGCTTTGATAAGGCACAATTTGGATTATAGATACAAGAAAATAAAGACCTAATCCAAATAAATTAATAGTGTGTAACGTTTCAGTAACAGCTTTGTTACCATCATCCATGAATAAATATTCTTTTGGTTTTATTATTTTGTCTGATATATATGATGGTAACAATGCTGTTACCGAAATGTCACACACTATTAAATTATTTGGATTTGGTCTTTATTTTTTTTGTAAGTAACAGCATAGTTACTGAAACATCATACACTATTTATATATTTTGATATTCAGTCTTTTGATGATGGTAACATCACTGTTACTGAAACCTCACACATTATTATTATTTTGGATTTGTCTTTATCACCTTGTAGTAGAGTAGAGCCTCCATGAGAGGACACTCAGGCTAGAGGACACCTCTCTATAAAGGACAGTTTTTATTTGCAAAATTATATTTTTTTACTATTTAGCAATTCTCTGATAAGAGGACACCTCTCCCTAAAGAATACTTTGGCTCTGAAATTAGGTGTTGTCCTTTAAAAACAGGTTCTACTGTAATATTTCATGCAGCAAACAGTCAAAGAACATATAAGGGGAAGGTAAAGAACAGAAATCCCTCATGTCCCAGCGTATAGTTGAAAAAGGCCCACAGTTTGAATATTGAAACAGTAAAATGTCACTATAAGAATTACAGACTGAAAGGCTTCATTATTCCAGCACAACAGTGTAAATAAGAAAGTAGAACTCCCTCCACACTATATGCTTATATATATATATATATATTTTGCTTATCCCTAGTACACGTGGTACAGGCCATGATAATCATGGTGGGTAGAAGGCGACTGCTTTTACTGTAAGTGCACCACATGTCTACACATGTCAAAAGCAGTTCGACTTTGCACTTACAAATGTGCCAGAGCCCCGTTTGGTTACTTGCACTCGCTGGTGGGGTTGGACTTTTGCAAGAATCGGGGGCCATTGGAGCAATTTTTTTTTTTTAAACAGAAAAAAGTGTCCAATGCGGGAATCGAACCCGGGTCATAGTGGTCGAAAACCAAACGGTTTAACCAGCCTTCCACCGACCCCCCATATGCTTATATATAAAAGGTAATAGGTTGATAAGGTACCTTGTGTTTCTAATCTATAATCCAAATTGTACCTCGTCATAAATGTTAGTTGTTAAGAACCAACATGCTACTAAGAATATTAACATGATATGGTTCAATAACAGTAATGAGGTTACCATCATTAGACAAAAGTACTGAATACAAGGTAATAAGGTACTGAATGTTTTTTTTTTTTTGATTTTCAGTCTTTTGTCTTATGATGGTGACTACGCTATTTCAGAAATGTTAAATACTATTTTTTTATTTGATCTTATTACCTTGTAAAAAACCCAACTTTTAATTAGGAGTTCACCCCAGTTCTGCCCTAAAGCTGTATGGTGGCGTAGGCATCATCTTCCCGGCAGAAGTTGGCGGGAGAGGAGCGCGATAAGCATCTGGCAACATTGCAAACTGCCGGCTGGACACTCCTGGATGACAAGGACGCCATCTTTAAAGAATTCAAATTCAAAAACTTCAATGAGGTAAACACCTATTTAATTATATAACACCCCTATGGCAGAATTTGGAGGGGGGTTTAGGTGTTATTTGGACCTATAACCTTGTGTATATAATTGTATTTCAAATTCTTTAATCACTATAATATATATATTGACAATAAAGAAGGCATTTCCTGACCACGAGCACATGTGCCTTCTTTATTTTTAATATCAACACCTGACCCACTTATCTTTTATTTTTTCTATTGTTATTTCATATATATATATACAGTAGAACCTCCCTTTAGTGAACATCCCGCTAGTGGACCCCTCTCTACAAAGGATAATTTTCATTTGCAAAATTACCATTTTAAAATTTAGCAACTCTCTGGTAAGAGGACACCTCTCCCTAAAGTACACTTTGGCTCTGCAATTAGGTGTTGTCCTTTACAGGGAGGTAGTTCTACTGTATATATAAAGTGGAACCTCAATTTATATTTAAATATATAACAGCCATATGATTATAGCATCAAAATTCTTTGAAATTCCAAGTTTTAAAATATTTTATGTAGAATGTTTCTTTTTTTTATTTCACTAACATCCATTTTATGCTGCGCTTGCAGTTGGTGAGGATTCTTTTTGACAACTGTCTTCACATTAGACTCCCATTAATTTTTTCATTGCAGTAAGGGCAGTAGAAATTGTTTATTTTCAAAAAGAATCATACGCGTCTATAATAGTTTCGAATTTTGACATTAGATATTTGTAGGTTACAAGGACATGTACAAATGTGATATGTAAGTTTCTTGTATATTTAATTCACACAACCCACCCACAAGCCATTGAAGATAGAAAATAACAACAAAATCTACCCCACTTGCCCAAAAAGTAGCTCCTTCAACTCCAGAACATATTTTGGCTTGTATTAAATGCACTAAATGGACCTTTGGGAGAGGCTGCTGCTTAGCATCAAACAGCTTGAGGAGCATGGACTGATGGGATTTATGTAATCTTTACACAAGGGGATAAGAAACAATAACAACACCCCCCCCCCAGCTGCTTGCTGTTGAATTATAGTAAGTCAAATTCAAAATGAATCAGGATTTGAAAAAAAAAAAAAAAAAGGTTGAATTAGAAAGGTTCTACTGTATGAGAAATCAGAGTAGATATACTATATATTTTTTATGTTCACAGTTTTTTTGAAATAAAATTAAAAGAAAAAAGTTTCTGTGTCTGCCATCTGCCATACACACATCTTCCTTTTCTACTTCTGGTGTGTTTTCCACTTTCCTGATCCAATCTTACAGGTCAATGCTATTTTCAGTAAGTATTATTATCCTATTGCATAGCTATACAAGGTCATGGAGACTGAATTCATGGATTAAACTTATAATCTTGGTAGGGTTGGAATATAGGTCTTATCTTGAGGCTCCCATACATTCCAAGAGGTGGTCTGGGGAGGTCTCTTTTGATCCTGCAGATGGTGCATTGTGGGAAGGTCTTGTATGGCCAGTTTTAAGCCTGGGAATACAGGTTGCTGCCTGTCGGTTAATCCTACATTCTAGAATAATTTCAAGCTTTTGATTTAGGTACCAACGATGGAATGTTGCCTCCTGTATTTTTGACTGGATGTTTCTTTTTTGTTTGGCATTTGAAAGAGTTAATCTAATAACACTGGTATGAGGGGGCAAATATTTAATTCCTATCAATTATAGCTGCTGGACTGAAACACCAGGAGTAACTGTAGATGTCTCCAGGCCTTTGGCTTCATGAGCCGCGTGGCGCTCCAGGCGGAGAAGCTAGACCACCATCCGGACTGGGAGAACAGCTACAACAAGGTCCGTGTCACCCTAACCACCCACTGCTCCCACGGACTCTCCCAGCTGGATGTCCGTCTGGCCACCTTCATGGATACCTTGGTGTAGTGTCGAGTTGTGCATACAGTACAACCTGATACTTCCTCTCTGTACCTGACTTGGACTGAGATAATTTAACCTCCAGTGAGAGACCAGGAGTTTCCATGTTTTTATGCCATGGTCTTTCACGAGAGGCTCTATTTTTTTACTTGTTATTCAATTTGTAAGGGGGGTGGGGAATAGTGAGGATACGTACAGTACAACCTACATGAAAGGACTAGACAATCGTGCTAGAGGACACCTCTCTCTAAAGGACACTTTGGCTTTGCAATTAGGTGTCCTTTACAGTGAGGTAGTTCTACTGTAATTTATTCCTTTTGTTTATGTTTTCATCTTTAATAATAAATAATGTGGATCCAAATCAGAAACTATGTGATGCTTGGTGCCAGTATTGCTATGGTCAGTTCAGATCTACCCTCATGGTACTCATTCATGGTATCAAATGAGGCCACTTCTCTCTACCATTGGGTAGATAACACAGGTTCTAGGGCTGTGGTGTAAGAGGACATATACTGTTTTCTGCATTCACAGTTTCTGCTCCTTAAATAGCTTTACTGTGTACCCAAATATGTTACTTCTTTGGATTTAATCTTGATACATATTTTGAATATTTATCTTCAATTATAAAATTGTGTTTTATGTTTTTATTAATATTTAAAATTATTCAGTAAATTTTATTCTTTTATATATATACAGTTAAATCTCAATGTAACAAAATCACTTGGAACAAAGACATAGCCATGTGTTGGGACTTAAAATCTAGGACCTTATGATGTTATGTTGTGTGCTGTTAATACAAGAAAATAAGACTTAATCCAAATAATTTAATAGTGTGTGACGTTTCAGTAACAGCATTGTTACCATCTTCAGACAAAAGAATTACTACACTATTAATTTATTTGGATTAGGTCTTATTTTCTTGTATCTATAATCTATAATCCAAATTGTGCTTTATCAGTTGTGTGCTGCTATAAAAAAAGCTGTTATAAAGAGGTCTGACTGTAGTTCCTTCTTCTCTATAGACAAACTTTATAGATATGGCAAACTGTACCATAAATACCATTTGAGGCTGATGTCATGACACTTTGATATAGTAAAACCCTTGAATTTTTTTTAGATCCTAATGATGTAAAATATAATAATAGAATATGGAGGGTTAATGTGTAAGGGCCACCAAGAGATACAAGCTGCAAATTTTCTTGGTAAAAATTCATACCCTGCTGTTTGATGAATTTGTAACTGTGGATTCAACAAACATTGTTTTTTTTTTTTGCTTATCCTTAGTACATCTGGTACAGGCCATAATCATGGAGGGTAGAAGTAGGTGACTGCTTTTACTGTAAGTGCACCACATGTCTACATATGTGAAAAGCAGTTCGACTTTGCACTTACAAATGTGCCAGAGCCCCGTTTGGTTACTTACTAGACACAAACATTGTGATTCTTCCAAATACCAGCCTGTCAATTCTTTCTGAATATTTCTTCAATGCAACAACAAGAGAAAGTGTAAAACACAGGTCTCATTCTAAAAAGTTAAACATTTTATTCAAATTGACCCTTTCATCTCTCCAATTAAACATATTTTGACTTGTATATAATTTGATGAAATCAATAAGCTTTGTTACCCTATCAATATTTATATCCAATTCCTAACAAAGTTACAATTTCTGTCTCAAATTTTAAAATCCTGCTTAGAAATAGTCTCTACTGGATTTAATCAAACTTTGCCTAGAAACAGTTGCATCAGCTTTACTGTTTTTTCTACATTCAGACGCTTATCCATTGACAAACCTTTTATATATGTGATAATCTGTATATATAGGAATATGTAACCCCACCACAATCTATGTATAATGTATCGTCAAAAGGTTTAATAAAAGTTAGGCCTCGCGAATAGGGAAAGAACAATTAACGGAATTGCATCATCCAGGAAGTAAAGGTCACTGCCCTGGAACCATAAAATTTAAATTCAAAGGTCTTCTTCTTCCTGGAGGATTGCAATCATGGCGACAATGGAGGTACTAAGCCAATCATCTTTAAGCATGACCAATTGATAACGAATCATCAGAGAGCACGTGGAAGGATCTCCACCAATGAGAAGTTGAGAGAGTTAATGAGGATGATCTCGGACAAGAAGTTAAAAGGAAGGTAGGTGACTGTGCTACGAGCTAGGTGTGCTCAACATAGGCTCCAACCAAGGTAGTGTCCGCTCCATCATGTGAAAGGCCAAATACCTCCTCCAGTCTCATCACTCTCCCTTTCGCCAGGTCTTACTTTCTACCCCATCCAGGTGTGCTCGTTCTTCCCCTGTGGAAAATCACCATTCGACCAAGACTGCGCCATCAATCCAATCAAATCCACCCAACCACACAATTCGCCAAGATTCGACAGTAAGTCAACACCCCAATTCGACCGAGAGTCGATACGATCCCACAGTGAGTGGACACGATTTCGACATACATATGTATAAGTTTTAGCAAAACTATATATAAACCAAGTTGACCAAATATTTACAGAATCAAAATACTTTTATACATATACAATTAGCACTACTTCCTCATTAAAAATAATGGAAAGGTTAAACACAAGGTAATAAGACCAAATCCAAATAAATAAATTTGTTCTTATTACCTTCTGTTTATAATCCAAATTGTGCCTTATTAATAGAATGATCTTTAAACTCAATACATAACCCACTTTAATAATGTCACATTTCTTTGATGAAACCTCACATTAACAAACTTCTGTTCTAAACACAAGGTAATAAGACCAAATAAATAAATAGTGTGTGACATTTCGGTAATGGCATTGTTACCATCTTCAGATTTGGTCTTATTACCTTGTGTTTATAATCCAAATTGTGCCTTATTAATAGAATGATCTTTAAAATCAATACATAACCCACTTTAATAATGTCACATTTCTTTGATGGAACCTTACATTAACAAACTTCTGTTCTGTTTGTGAGATGTTCTTTTCTATTTTATAAGTAAAAAATACTACAGATGCAGACTACCCAAAATGAAGGTTCACCTCTCATGTTTTGATGCTGCATCGGTTGTCACACAGAGTAAACTGAACAGCGCTCTGGACTTAGGCAGGGCGTCCAGTCCGAAAAATGTACTAGTCTCCCCAGCCAATGGTCCCTAAAACAGATGTCCTCAAGATACTCCAGTGTTTTGGGACAAGAAAAAAAGAAAAACAAAATGCTGATTTGAATGTGGGACCTATTGGGTCACAATGCTACTACTATAACATCCAAACTACTAAAACTACCAACAGTAAAACCTTGCTAAAATGAATCTGGGATATAGCGAACCTTCCCTTATAACGACCTTGAAACAATCCCCATTTTTATTTTATAATACAATGAGCTATGGCTATAGTGAACCAAAGGTTCAATCCCATTAGGATTCACTATAGCAGGGTTTCACTGTAATTTTTATTGTATGCCATTTCCAAATTATATAAAATTTGTCAAGATTGTAAGCCTAATCCTATATGTACACTTTAAAAATAATGTCATTTCTCTGCATGGATCAATTTATATGTTTTTACCATTTATAAATAAAATGTTTACTTTTAAAATAAATGTATTTGTGATGTTCCTTCGATTAAATAAATAAATTTCCTTTATTAAATTAATAAACAAATTTTAATTATATATCTTTCCAATGTCAAACATACACTTTTTTAATAGATTCTTAACAACAACAATAATTACAGTGCTGCCAAATCCAAACAATCAAAAATAAATTAATTAAACAGAGTAGATTATAATATTATTATAAGGTATATTACAGTATTAATTTTTTTTTACCTCTTCTTTCCAATTGTTATGATTGATGTGTCCCCAACATGAAAGTCCTATATAGATAGTTGTTATATCTACGGTTATTTATCCTGCAATGGGAGATCTTGTCACTGAGTGGATGAACAGTACATCTAGCACCACCAGTGATGTTGAGAACATGTGAAGAGACAATCCCTCCAACAAGATGACTCTTTTTTAAATTTTTATTATCCCTAGTACACGTGGTACAGGCCATGATAATTATGGTGGATAGTTAGCGACTGCTTTTTACTGTAAGTGCACCACATGTCTACACATGTAAATGCAGTTTGACTTTTGCACTAAAAAATGTGCCAGAGCTCCGTTTGGTTACTTGCACTCACTGGTGGGGTTAAACTTTTGCAAGAATCGTAGGCCATTGGAGCTTTTTTTTTTTTAAATTAGAAAAAAGTGTCCAATGCGGGATTCGATCCTGGGTCATAGTGGTCGAAAATCAATGGTTTAAACCATCCTTCCACCGACCCCAGGTGTCTCTGATCAGTAGGATGGTTTCCTCTCTGTATGGATAGTTGAGATCATCTGCAATCTTGTTTCTCTCTCTGACCTTTGTCCTACTCTATGCTATTGTCCGGGAATACAAGACAAAGGTGGCCACAGAGAGGTCAACAGGACTCCTTCGTGTGATGTTTGAAGGAAAGCTTGAATTATCTTCAAGTGCTTTGACCAATCCTAATGTGTCTGCTTTGGAATCTGAACAGAAAGGAGAGAGTGTTGTGAATTTAGTCTTAGTTGGAGCACAATCCAACTCAGAACCCTCTAAATACGCCAGCCCCAATTCCATTTATATTTTTGAGTAAGCTGCAAACTTGGTCACATTCAAAGTAAGTAAGAAGTGTTCATCGTGAGAGTAAGATGATAGCATTGTTTCAGACACATCCGTTCTTACAATAAATGTTCTTCCCATTCAATAATATCAACAAGCAATCCAGGGTTAAGTTTCTTGTACCATTTTTATTTCTCTAGGTTTCGGGCTACCATGTCCTTCAACACACAGGAGAGCAACTAGAACTTCTGATTGTTTGGTGATATTATTAAAATATCGGTTCTTGCATCAATTTCCACATTGAGGAGAACTCTGCAGCTCTACTTGTGGTTCTACAGGTAGGATGGTAGGTATATACAGGTAGGGTGGTAGGTGTGTAGTGATCAGCATGGAGCTGTTTCATCCTCCTTCTTTGATTAGAGTACCATACAGGATAGGTGTAAGTTACATCGGTTATTGCGACCTGTAAATACAGCATTGTCAGGGTGCGGCAAGTTTGATATTGGCTACCTGGGTAAGAGAACATTTTGCGGACATTAGGAAATAGCTCCTGCGGTATTTTGACTGCGCTATATCACTGGATGGCTATCCATTGATCCCTCTATATAGTAGGTATTCTGGAATGAAAAATAATGTATCTATACATATACCCTCCCCCCCTCCCCCAGCGTGATAAGAGCAATAAAATATTCAACTTAGCGAATGGACCTATGTATTACATTTATAAACACTAGGTATAAAGTATATTATATATATGCACTGTGTAAATACAGTAGAACTTGGATAATTCGAACTTCTTTAATTCGAAAACCTCTTTAATTCGAATATTTATCTTGGTCCCTAGAATTTGAAATAAATAAAATTTCCGTTTTTAATTCGAATTTTTCGATAATTCGAATTTTTTTATGGTCCCTTGGGGTTCGAATTATCCAAGTTCGACTGTATATACAATACATATATAGTGTGGTATAAAGTTCATTATAACTTGAAAATAAATATTTATGAATTTATTGCAAACCACAGAGGTAATGCGATAAAGAAATTTGACTATATCTAAATAAAATAATGGCTTCCTGGTGCGGCCGATCTCTGTGTGAGGCAAGGGGTTCCTCAATGTTGCCACCAGCTGTACTGGCCTCGCTCTGTGTGGGCTGTAGTGTCCATCTTGGTTTACCAAGAGCAGCCATCTTCCACATTCAATCCATCACAGTGTCGTAGGAGTCATCACAGTGATGTCTCTGATCCAACTGTAAT
>CP092873.1:39011043-39040111 GCA_030710605.1 Cordylochernes scorpioides | reverse complement strand
TAATAGGTATATAAAATGTATACTAACAACTTGCAATATGTCATTTATAGCTAATTGACCAATTGAAAAGCTTTCTGTTCATTCTGTTAGTTGCATTTTACACTATGTTATTGATTTGAGAACCAGTTATTGAAAATTGGGTTCACACACGCCTTAACTTTACAAATAATTTAAGAAAAAGATATCTCCTCTGATCGTGAAACTAAAAGTTGCTGATGGCTTGCACCATCTGTCGGAATAAATAACCACTATTAGTTGATTTTTAATTATTCCAGAGAATTGGCATAATCAAGAAAAGCTAACCACGTACGCGTTTCGGGCTGTTGGCCCTCGTCAGTGTGGTGCAAGCTCTGATTATTCCAGAAGATGGCGCAAGCCATCAGAAATTTTAGTTGCACGATCAGGAGATGTCTTAATTTATCCATCTGATCCAAGTACCATTTCATATTTGTACTATTTTTGTCACCAATAATGTTAATTTATTGCTAACACAAAAAAGTAACAAGTCGGTGGACGAGTGGGTAACACCCTCGGTTCCCGACAGTCATGAACCGGGATTGAATCCCGCGTTAAAATTTGTATAATATGTGAATAACCTTCACATATCATTCATTGTTCAATTATCATGAACTAGGTTGCTCTTGCTGAGCGGTACCTATTTATGTGATTTGAACCATATGCTAACACAACAACTCTAGGTTACCGAGCATTTTAAAATTGATTGAATTATCTATTCCCCTTTATAGAAAACTTATATATACGCTTGTTCGGCGCGGTACATATACTAAATTTGGAAGGATATGGAGAAGATTAGCATGGCCCCTGCGCAAGGATGAAACGCAAAATCGTGAAGCGTTCTATATATAAAACTTATATGTGGCTTCAATTGAAGACAAATATTTTTAGTGAGGGAAAGTGATATTTGGCATCTAAGCGTGAAAAGATAATGGATGTTTTTATTTCATCTAAACACTATGTATATCAATGTATCACACAACTCCTTGAGTGAATAGAACTAAACAATTTCTGAACTGAGAGGACCGTTACACGTGTTTTCTCTCACAAGCTTTACTACTAGTCATGCTTATTCTGCACATAACGTGCCAGCTCTGCTTAAATTTAGATGGTATGGCAAATTCTTTATCACAGGATATTAGATTTGGACAAATTACAGAAAAGCATAATACCCCACTCTTTTTGTTTAATAAAGAGTTTTAGCGTCTAGAAATTACGTGTTCTAGAAATGTTTACTAAATGTGTTTTCTACACCATTTCCCACTAGCTACCGTCTGCATTTTTTAATACAGTACCAACGTTTACGCGAAGCGATGTTCTCTACAGAATAAAACAAAAGAGAGAACCCTCTTATTTGTCAGAAGTCAACTAAACCAACCGTTTAAACATATCACAATATCATAAATATTTAAAAATTTCTAAGATACTTCGCCATTATAAGTAAAGCCATATTTTACAAGAGAACTAATCGCCACATATCATATCGAAGAATGAATAAAGGCGATGGGTTTCTTTATTTATGTGGTATGGTCTTGGCAAGCTCTCGGACTATGACGTCCTTCAACAGGCTACTATACAAGAAACTAGAGAATAATATATATATATATGTCATAATATATACTCTTCCAGGAATAATAAAGCAAACCTACAGTCAACCCAAAGAGAGATGGGCATCTAAAGTACGGTCATTCGAGACACTAGCGACATTCCAAGGGGCGACCAGAGGCCCGGAGTTCTCGGGACTATTGGGACAGGATGTGGGGTCCGGTCACTTGAGATATCAGCGACATTCCAAGGGGCCCGTTTCTTGGAACCTCAGGACTAATTAAGACAGCTGAGGATTTTTTTTTTGTGTGCGATACGAACGGCCGGCCGCTCATATATATATTATATGTTATATTAAAATATTATTCTATTTAAAATTATATTTCATAGATCCAAATACTCTGTTAAATCGACCGCCAGAGGTCATGCTTCCCCTATAAAAACTCGTTGTTGTTCTTCCCCGATGGCCGGCTCAAAACTTTTGTACATTATGTAAATAATCTTTTGTTTTCCTTATTCTACTCGCCTTAAGCCAGGCATTATACTTTTATAAAATTATGTTATTTTATATATTCCTTTAGTTCAATTAAATTTCTGATCAAAATTATTTTTATTATCATACTTTCAAGATTTAACCACGACTGCATTATATTACCATAATCCTCAACATGATCAAAAATCAAATCTCATTTGTTTTTATAACATATATATACGTGTAGATATTTAAATAATTAGAATTTTTTTAATGAAATGAAAGATTATTATATATATATATATATATTTTTTTTTTTACACAAATAAATGTTAATTTACTACTATATTTTTATTTCCGTATACAACTTATTTGTGAGAAAAGGATGGCTGCCAATAATGCAGAGAAAGGTAAAAACCATCTGAAACCTCTCAGACAAAGAAGGTTTGGAAATTTTGGAGGTTAAATTTTTAAAGGGTGGGAAACAGATAGGATACTATTGTTATTAAATACAGAGGGTGTTCGCACTTATAGGAAACGAGCGCCCAGTGTAAAAAAATGAACTATTACTTTATTTTAAAAAATCAACAACGTGGAATTCGAAAAGGCTTAAGCTAATTCTAACACGCAATACATTTTTAAAAAATTAAAAGAAAGAAATGCCCTTCAAATACAATAATATTCTAAGAGGTTATATTTTAGGACTTTCCAGAGCTAATCTTACCTATTTGGACATAATTAAAATATGCAAACAAGATGATATCAACATTTCTAAAAGAGGTATTTATAATATTATTCACGACAAAAATATCAAGTTTTTATTTAAAGCACCTACGGAGAAATGGACAAAAGATTATCACCCTATATTTGTGAGAACTCCTGCAACTGTCAAAAAAGTGAAAAAAATATATTGCAAAAGAAAATCCTATGCCACAAAGAGATATAGCCAAATTAATAGGAACATCAGTGTCAACAATAAATAAAATAATAAATAAAGATTTAGGCCTAAAAGCTACAAAAAAACATGTGGTTCACAAATTGTTTCAGAGCCATATTCGTCAGCAACACACTATCAGCAGATATTTTCATGAAAATTTCTTGGCTGCTGATAGATGGAAATTTATTGTTACATATGACGAAGTATGGGTATATTTAACCGATTGCGACAGAAAAATAGCTATATACTATCAAAAAAGGGTGGAATAATCTAGGCCAATTTGGTTGAAGGAATGTGCCGAAAGTTACCCCAAAGGATTTATGGTGGCATGCGGTATATCATATGAAGGAAAATTAAAAATAAGAAAAGTTGAAAGAAATGCCAAAATAAACTCGGAGTACTATCAAAACAACATTTTAGAACCTATATTTTTAAATGATATTCCCCCTATCTATGGAATACAGAGCAACAAAATCTGGTTTCACCATGATAACGCCACAAGTCATTCCTTATCTTCAACCCAAGCTTATTCGGAAGATCTAAGGCAAAGAACAGGAATCAACACTATTCCAAAGAACAGAGCCCCTGTAAAATCTCCTGATTTAGCCTCGATGGATTTTTGCATTTTTGGATGCCTTAAAAAGAGCACTTGGAAAGAGAAACCCTATGACAATTGAAGGTCTCTGGAAAGTGGTAAAGGAAGAATGGGATCTTTTGAGTATGACCATGATCAGAAAGTGTCTGCTATCGTGGAAAATCAGGTGCCGTTCTGTAAATAAACAAAAAGGCTTTCAAATAGAACATTTGAAAAATTTCAAATATGGTGTTAATTTTTAATATTTTATAATAAAACTTGTTTCCTATAAGTGTTAACACCCTCTGCATGTGCAGGTATTGTGGAGGAAGGTCAATTTTTCTTTTAAAACTGTTCAGTTGGATTGATGTTAATATATTGTATTCATTTGCTCATCAAATTTTTAATTACATTATAAATCGAAAAAAGAAAAACTTTCGATTTTAAATATAAATGTTAAAAAAATAGAGATTAAAACTATATTTTTAATTTTCAGCGATAGGGTAGCACTAAGTTGAACATGATATCTTAGATCAGGCATGTCAAACTCGCGGCCCGCGGGCCTCATGCGGCCCACAACGAATAAATTTGCGGCCCACCAGAAAAATATTTTATTATTATTTTTTTTTATAAATTTAAAAAAATTTCCCCCCGAAGTAGGAAAGATGATAGCAGAAAAGAGATGCCAAATATCAGGGAGAAAATATTAACTTTACTTTCTTTTTTCTTATTAGTGTTTTAAAAAATAAACCTACATAAATGTTACTATAAAAATTTAATTACTTGTTTTCTTTTTTTGCGGCCCACATAATCTTATTACTTTTTTATTTGGCCCGTGTTAGGATTTGAGTTTGACATGCTTGTCTTAGATTGATTTAAATTTAAAGAGTATATAACACTCTCAGAATAAAGCTACATTAACTACACCCAGAATTTCAACTACAGCGTTTCCAGACGGCACACTTCTTGGACTGCCCTCAATCAATGACACTGCCCTATTGAATCTACCGATAAACAAACCGGCCTGGAGACACATGTTGAACTGGTACACTGAGGCGACCAAGACAGACTTCTGAACTGAAGGACAACCCAGGTAGTTGGCAATCTATGGATACGCTCCAGGAGCCTGGGTTGCCTATATGTTAATAAATAATAATAAAAATGCATATCAGAAGGAGCATTGAAGAAATATTTTAAATATATTAGCTTGTGTTAGAAAATAGTATGATCTTTAAAAATTCAATTAAACCTTTCTAAGATGGTCACTTAATATCCGTAACCAAAGTTGTCCTCACTTTATAAGAAGATGGTTGCTCTAGAAAGGTTCATTCCAATGAATACCAATCGTTATTGTTCAATAAAAAAGTTAATACTTCAGGAAAGAGAACCCCATTTAAAGACGTTACATTGATTTCTTATTTGAAAGAATTGAAAATAATAAGTTACAAAAGTGCGAGTCGATGAGTTTCTTTTAAGGTTTTATATTTAGCCAAGATTTAGAGAGAAAGCTTCATGAGAAGAGCAAAGATGCTCGAAATCTCGGGCTAAATAAAAAGCAAAAACTCTTCACGTCATGATTTTGTACGTTTTACAAAATTAAAAATAATGCGAAAAATACATCCAATAATAAGGATTAAAGAAACACGTTATCAAAACCTCTCGTGATGACAACATTTAGGAAAAAAGAATATTTCACATGATTCAATCTCCTTTGAGAGAACATGTTTCTTAGATCTTTTCAGATTATAAAGTACCTTTAAATCTATACATCCACCACATTACAATACTCATGCCGAGTCGTTCCGATAGGAAAAAAAGCTACGTAATTATAAAATTGTATAGGTCATTGGTTTTAACACAATAGTTGTAATATATTTATTTCTATAAATATAGAATTTGTTCCTAGTAAGCGACAAAATACTTTAATGTCATAGATTGCCAACAAAGTTTCCAAGTTACCTGAAAGATACATATACGATTTTGCACTAGGTATAAGTCACCTCCCACAAGCACATAGAATGGCCATATATTTCGCTCTATGAATTTTGAAATTAACTCTTCAAACCCTTATTACAATATAGGTGATACAATGATTATAGTGGTTTGGTGGATTCAATTTGGGAAGTTTCTGAAAGAGGATTCACAGACGATGATTGAAGCACGTTTCAATATGTTTTTAATATATAAATATTGATTTAAAATAAATTATTTGGGTCAATAGTGACGTATTTATAATTTCTCTAATGTTTTTCTAAAAAGATAAACAGAAGATCAAAATAGTAGTAGACCTAGTTCATCCTATCTATATATAAATATAATTCATGTCTTGTTTTAAAAGAAATTGATAAACTTGATTGTAAAATACATTGCAAACATTATCTATTTTACAGCCTAGTATAATGTAAGCCTGTAATTTTTTATTATCAAACAACTTTGACCTTTATAAATAAGCCAATTGGTATATCAGATAAGTTTTCTTATGGAGGTTCACTTCTGAATGATAGCACAAACAATGGCAGAATTTGTTTAAAATCCACATCTCTTGACGACAAGTACACTATGAAAAAGTGAAGAAAAACATTTTCAAGTTCTTTATAAAATTTAACATCCCAAAATAAAGAACAAATTGCAGTCTATATATTCCCAACGATTGTCTTGGTTAGATGAATCGAATATAGTCAAATAATTCGAGTCCCCTCACAGGCTTATACACATAGTAAACAATACAGTAAAAAATACCCAAAAGTGACCATCTTGGGTGATGGATATAAGCGATAGGCTCTAAAGGACTTCTCTATAAAGCAACCAAAGTGATCTATGAGATATATAGGATGGTCATTTTTAGCATGTGTAACTTCACTGTGATTCCTAGACAAAACTATCTGTCAAATATAGGGCTGACGGAAAAAGAGTAATCTTTAATAACTCAATTGGCAATAAGACCAACGACGACAAAGATCAGAAGTCCAGATATTTAACTCAAGGCAAATACACTTAAGCTTCGCTAAAATAGAGAACTTTCCCTGGAACGAGCACCTAAATTAGTGATACTATATAGAAAATCATGGCTATAGTGAACCTAAAGTTCAGTCCCGTTGCTATAGCGAGAGGTCCTACTGTATATACAATTAAACCTGTCTATAGCGCCCCCTCTTCATAGCGCCTCCCTCTCTATAGCGCCCGATGTTAAATACTTAGTACGATGCGATTTACATTAAAAGTGATCTGTCTAAAGCACCCCCTCTATAGCATCCTATTTTGGTGGATCCCAGGGGGGGGGGGGGGGGGGCGCTATAGACAGGTTTAACTGTAGTTAAAGTTATACGCTAAATCAAACAGATATTTATATATAAACTCTATATAATTATGAATATATTAATCGCAAAAAAAGTCTCTTTGTTTGAATTATTTGACATTCCCCATCATTATCCCATGAAATGTTTCTAAAAAAATAAAAATTCCTAATCATTTTTTAAAAAGTCAATAAATAATTTATTATCCATTCATCATAACTAGACAACTTAAATCCCACGTCATCATTTTACTTTCTTCCATTGGGAAATTAACTCCAATTTAAAATTGAATGAAAACATTTTTCGAAATGTTTACACAAAGAGAGACAACGAGAAGATGCCATTGGTGACTTGAAAATATGTGAATTTTGAATGAATTTTAAAATAATCTTTAAATAAAGAACACAACTACACGATTTCTCCATCTTCAATGTATAATTCATTCAAAACTCTCTAAAATAATTTTAAAAAAATACAAACACAAATTTAATTCTAAACTATGAATGGCGGCCAGGCAGCCTCTATCTTTACGACAAATTAAATTGTACCAGGATCAGATGAATAAATTAAGCAAAACAATCCATGATGATGCAACTTACTTTACCTCTCTATCAGATTCAGTGAATATCTAGTTTTTGCTTAAACAAGAGGCACCAACTATATCAGAGTCGAACGTATTTTCGTGAATGAAACAATCTGTGCATCAAATATCTCTCAGAGTTATTTTCTGAATCCCGATATATATATGCTATAAGGTACAACTTCCTTAAGTTTTGTCTATCAGTGTTATTTATTGACTTTTTAAAAAATGATTAGGAATTTTTATTTTTTTTAGAAACAAACTCCTACTGTCCTTACTGCGATTGGAAAATCATTGGAAGAACCTGGATCATAAATGGCAAATCCTCTAAGCGTTTTCGCTAGTGTAATATCCTATACCACTCAAATATTGTATTGTGCTATTCATTTTATATATATCTGGAACTTAAGATGAATTCTTGTATTGAACGAAACTATAGACAAAACTTTGCTTTATTTGAAAAAACAATATCATACTAGATAGTTTAATTTCTAATATAGTCCATAGTTTGCTGAATATACCATACCTAAGATTCCATCCTTCATTGTCGCAGTTATAAGTAGAATCGTCCAATACAGTATTAGAATTCTAAAAATCGGTCTGGTAGATTAAATTGGCGAAACCGCTGAAAGGGTTCTCCATTGATGAGCCAAGCTCTCCCACTATTTTTCCATCATAGTAAGGATAGTAGAAGTTTGTATTATTTGTAAAAGAAGCTCCTGTATTTAGTGGTTTTATTTCTCGCGTATAGATGGCGCGCGTTATTGCCTTTTAATTTATAATATCAAGGCATAAAATCTATTTAAAATGCGATGAAATACATATTTTTATAATTTTACTAGTTTCTTGAGTCTCTAGTAGGCTTTGTGCGTGCGTGGAATTGAGAACTATCTTGGTCACAGTGAATTGCCGAAATGTCGCCTCATCAATAAATAATTTACATTGTTTGATGCAGCAATATATTATTTCTGCAAGAAACTTACCAACTTTTGTAAATTATTATTTTTTTCAAATAATGTTCGTTGTCATCACAAATATGTCTGGATAACTAATTTTAAAATAATTTAATAGAGCATGTCCTCTTCAGCTTTCAACAACTAAGATTACAGACGGCTACACTTCTTGGACTGCCCTCATTCAATGACAATGCCCTATTGAATCTACTAAGAAACAAACCGGCCTGGAAACACTTGATGAACTGGTTCACTAAGGCTACCAACACAGACTCCTAAACCGCAGGACAGCCCGGGCGATCTATGGATACGCTCCAGGAGCCTGGGTTACCTTTATGTTACTACTATTATAATTTACCTTAATCATCTATCTCTCTATTCACACTCTAGAACCATTCAAAGACAAAAGTAAAAAACAAAATCTTACCTCCCATATTTCACCTAGAACGTTCACTATATCTGTTTAGTTTTAAGCTTTGTAAGTTAAATGACAAATATAACACTTGGTGATAAAATCAATAAATCATTAATATATTCTGTGGGGGGTATAGAGGGAAAAACAGATTATTAAATACACAAGATCTGTTCAATAATTTACCGGAAAATTCTAATATTTTTCAAAATAAAAATATTTAACATTTTCGAACACCAATTCCAATAAATGGAAAGCAACATAGCAGTATATAGAATCACCATTTTCAACGCGCAGCACGTGAATAAAAAATAATTTCAAAATATCACTTCAAGTAGCCTCTTCGATTTTTAATGAATGAATAGCGAATTTTTACAATATTTTTGTTTGAAAATTTCAAAATTTGAAACTTCAAATTTATTGAAAAAATAGTCTTCGGCGATTATATTTCGTAATATTAGCCATATTTGAATGGTATTCACGGTTTAAAAATTGCAGAAAATTTGTAGGAAATAGCCAATTACCCGCCTCACCAGCACATTGCACACGTCAGGCAATGGACTCGGGACGTCTGCAGGTGCATTCTAGTGTAGAACTGGTGACCCGCTGGTCTACCACCGTAGACATGCTCCGTTCCATCTCCTGGCCTGACCTGCGTCGCAACTGCTTCTCGGGGCAAGACGCAGATGTCGCCTTACAGCTGGCTCTCCACGCCCTACCACATCCTGCCTTGAGGCCTGTGGATCTAACGACGGGTTACTGATCCACAGATACTGGAGTTACTGAGCCGTGCGACTCCTGTTCCAATGCAGCTGCTCTTGAAGCATTCTTCCAAAGTCTGATGGCGGACAACACGCGCTGTGATATAAATACTCTTTTGTCGGTGATGTGCGATTTCAACTCGGAAACTACTGGAATTTGAGACTTGATTTTTCAGCAATTTTTCATGGCCTAAAAGGAGAAATTAATTCTCAAATTCAGGTGTCTATCTCAAACCTCCTTGGAATTACAAGAAAAAAAAAACTGAAAAAAAAAAAAAATCAATGACACTGCCCTATTGAATCTACCAAGAAACAAACCGGCCTGGAAACACTTGGTGAACTGGTTCACTAAGGCTACCAACACAGACTCCTAAACCGCAGGACAGCCCGGGCGATCTATGGATACGCTCCAGGAGCCTGGGTTATCTTTATGTGTTACTACTATTATAATTTACCTTAATCATCTATCTCTCTATTCACACTCTAGAACCATTCAAAGACACAAGTTGTTTTTATGATCTCAAATTAGGAAGAAATCACGAAATTCATCATCAACCTTCTTTAATTACAAGAAAAATAACGGTTGTAATAAAAATTTATATTATTTTATCTATAAGAATATTATGTTCTCTCAAAAAAATGTTATCACGCATATATTTTTTATATCTTTTAAAAAATATATTTATATATAGAATTATGGAATCTATTCACCACAAACAGTTGATCATCTCCTCTTCAGCTGTCCGGCATTCCTTAAACATAGGATTCAAACAGCTATCCTGCTTGGACTGACCCACCTCAATCCTACATCTATGGCCAGCCTCCCAGACTCAACCTCAGCATGGGGAACTTCCTGGTCAACTGGTTCAACTCAGCAATCAAAACAGGCCGCAAGTAAAAGCGCTCAACACTGGTCCATACTAGTGAGCTGGACTCCCCGGGTAGTTGGCGCTCTGCGCTCCAGGAACCTGGGTTATAAATATAAATATCTTTCTCTTTCTCTAAATCTATTTAAAATTAACATTTTAATAATAAGCTCTGATTCAAATAAAATTATACACTTTTTAATCAAATGAAGCATTTTTTTAAATGACCCAAAAGAATTAAAAATAAATGCAATTTAATCTCGTGAGTGGAATTAAAAGCTGATACCAAAAATTTATAAAATGAAATGCTTTTGATGATAAATTATTTATGAAAATTAGAAACTATTTTAGACGCGTAAGATTCTTTTTGAAATTAAACAATTTCAACTGGCGAAACCGCTGGGAGGGTTCACCACTGATGAGCCAGGCCCTCCCATTAATTTTTCCATTGCAGTAAGGGCAGTAGAAATTGTTTAATTTCAAAAAGAATCTGTAAAATCTTTGTTTACGTAATATGATTAACAAACGTATTACAGTAATCCCTCGTTAAGACGAACTCAACGGGAGAACGAAATACCCTTTTCGTCTTAAAATAATTCGTATAAACCGAATTCGTATTAGACGAATTGAATTCGTGGTATCCGGGGGTTGTACTTATGTACTACTGATGAGTAAGAAAACTACATTTCTAAGGAATAATGAATAAATTTATTTGAAAACAATATTAATGAAAATATTTTATAATTTTAAGGAACAACAATTATGTATATGTATGTACATAAAGTATTTTATTTTAAAAGACAATATGGATAATATAATCACAATGTAAGGCAATAACATGAGAATATAAGTTTATTTTAAAACACAAATAAAAAAGAACAACAAAAGAAACAACTTACATAATATACTTGGTACATACAATGTTTATGTGTATGCAGCATATGCAGTATGCATAGAGTATCCTATATCTGGGTTTTTTCTGCAGGCTTCAGAAAGTCTGTTATAGTTTTTTGGTGGTATTTGATTGGGCACTGTTTCAGACACTCCCTTCTTATTTTATCCAGGTCATCTTCAAAATGAACATCAATATCCGCAGAGGTTTTGGACAGCTTCTGGAGGGTTTCGAGGGCCGCGATTACTTCCCCTCTAGTAGGCATCATTATCTCTTCTTTCACCTCATCGTCTTCTGTTTCTTCTTCTTCTTTCTTCTAATTTGGTAACCGTTTCTTCGCTTACTTTGTTGATCTCACCACTCACAACAAGAGACGCAATTGTGTTTCTTCTTTGAAATCTCCAGAGCCATCCGTCACTACACTTAAAAATTTCCACACCCAATGAGACACTTATTTCTTTAAGCCTTTTCTTTGACAAGTGCGCCGGATACAGGAATATTATTTTGTCTACTTTTTTTAAAACCATTTTAAAAGCTCATCTTCCACGTCTTGATGGGATGCTTTTCGAAGTCGTTTTGAAGAGCTCGAAGACCCTGAGGCAACAGCCGCATCTATTTTTTCTTTGTTTTTTTAGAATGGTTGATAATGTGGATTTCGCAATTTGAAAATTTTCGGCAATTTGCGACTTAGATAACACTCCACGTGCAACTTCGTCCAAAATTTTCCTTTTTAAGGCAAGATCAATGGCGCTTTTTTTCGCGGTTTAGATGACATGTTTATGTAGGTTTTTTTTATGGAAGCTCAAACAATTCCCCATTCGATTATTTAGAATTTAATAATTTTTATTTCAAGCGCATTATCTATATATATAAAAATGAATGTATGTGTGTGTGTCTGTTTGTTTGTTTGTCCTTTATGCCTGACCAAAACACTCATTGGATCGCCATGAAACTTTGGGAAGTTATTTAGTATAGTACTGGGAAGGTTTCTAGCAAATAAAATTTTTGAAATAACTTTTCGCCTAAAAATAATCAAGATAAATATTCTAATTTATCTGTTATAATTCAACAATCTGCTCTAAATATTATCATGATGATACGATGATTTTGTAATGTAGAAAATTAGGAAAGACAAAATTCAGGATGACACGGCAATTTATTTGAGACAAGAATAATGATACAATTCAAAGGCAAGATACTATTCCTTTAACTTCCAATTACCGAGGGAACCAATTAATATTGATTTTATTCAACTTGTCGAGTATTTTTCAAGGGACCGGGAAAAAATGTTCACTTTATCGAGAGATTCGTTAAACAAACCTTTACTCGGGTAAAACCCGGGCGAAGCCGGGTACATCCATACAAGAATAATGATACAATTCCAAGGCAAGATACTATTCCTTTAACTTCCAATTACCGAGGGAACCAATTAATATTGATTTTATTCAACTTATCGAGTATTTTTCAAGGGACCGGGAAAAAAATGTTCACTTTATCGAGAGATTCGTTAGACAAACTTTTACTCGGGTAAAACCCGGGCGAAGCCGGGTACGTCCGCTAGTTTTATAATATTTATTATTCTGTACATAACCCGGACTCCTGGAGCGTACGAAAGTCGCCAACTGTCCGGTTTATAATACAATCAATTAGTCGGTTATAAAAAAAGATATAACAAATAGAAATAAGTCCTTTTTTTCTTCTGAGAGCTCGATTTACACAGATTATTATTCACAGAATATATTTTTATTATTTATATTATATTTAATATTTTTAAATATATGTTTTGTATAAAAATAAGAATAATATAATATTCTGTGAAATTCCGTGGCTGCTGGCTGGCAGGGGTCACCATGGCCCCAACATTTATCAGTCGAGAAAAACAGCAATACTGGCACAATAGAGTCGAAATTTTCCACTGATTGAGTACATGGAACGACCCCAAGGGGATGGTTTCATAGAAAATGAGTCATCATAACAAACAAAGGACGAATGTTTACACAAAAGACAAAGAGAGCCAATACTTGATATCAGCGGCGTTTTTGTTGTTTTAATAGTTTATTGTTTTACTTATAACTCGCCTTTAAAACATATTAGAATTCGTTTTAAACCGATTGATTAGTTCTGCTGGGGGCTAAATTTAATTCGTATTTCGTCATAACCGAATATTTCGTCTTAACCGGCAAAATCTCTTTGGAAAGCATTGAAATTTAACGGGGGAAAAGAAACGGTTCGCGCAAACCGAGAGTTCGTATAATCCGAGTTCGTGATAACGAGGGATTACTGTATAAGATTTATTTATTGGGGCATTAGATATATTTATGTGACAATATAATGGTAAATGTGGTGAGGAGAGAAATAATCACACGACAAGTTGGAAGAGACAATCATCCAGGCAGCCAGCCGAGAGAGAAAGAGCTGGCGAGCGTGCTGTCTACTGAACGACTGTTTTTTCCCTGTGTACACAAGCGGGGCAAACAAAAGATTAGTCGCCAGGTGTTGACGCCCCCCTCAGGAATGTGGTCGTTGGTGTCCCAAATGTCCGTACTTTAGCTGCGTTCTATCGACTCTCTCTCTCTCTCTCTCTCGTTGGCTGTTGGTTTGTTTTATTAATCCTGGAAGAGCATATATTATGACATATGGCCCCCCGTTGAAGAAGGCTGAACATGGTTTAAGTATATTTAAAGCTGGAGAAGCCAGGAATAGAGAAAATAATTTTACAGTTAAAATTAGTTAAGGTAATGGTGACATAGTTTTATGTAAATAAAATATTGTATAGTACACAAGTAAATATTATTTACAAGCAGTTTTACAACACCGGGGAGTTTGACATTTAAGGAAATCTTTGAAAATATCAAGGTTATAAAAGGCTATATACAACAAAATCTAATGTACTATAAGGGAAGTGATATGGAGGAGTGTGAACAACGAGAAGAAGAGTCACATACATATGATGAAATTCTGAAGATCATTAAGACTGGGGAACTCTACACTTTAAGCTATTTTTCAGGCGGACATGGCAAGGGGAAACTTGTCATGGGCTTTCTATGCTATAGGTGTAGAGTACGAGAAATGAGATTGAGGTTGGCAATTGTGTGAGCTCAGGACTGAGGTAAATATCGAAACTACATACAATGTTAGAATTTCGGCGAACAGAGCGAGGGGAGACTTGCTTTGGGCCAATCTAACTTATCTATGTAGCTACTTGTGTAGCGAGTCCGAGGGGAAAAGTCCCGTGTGTAGGTGAGGAAGTCGAACGGACTTATATTCAATTTGCGCAAAGTATGCGCGCACAGTGCCAAAAATTGGGACGAGGACTGCGTTGTCCGTTACAAGTGACAAGCTGCTCAGACACGAGGTGTTTGAAACCGTCGTGGGAGCTTGTGCAAGGCGATGATTTCGCGGTGGGTTGAAAGTAAGACCCATGTCTGCGCGAAATGATGACGGACCGGACAGAATCAGCGACGATGTTTAACGTACCTCCGTGGGAAATATCGGAGGTAGGCTATATCGTGCTGGTTTGGACAATGGACAAACGTAGATTTGAAGACAGGGCCCGTGTGGCGAACGTGTGGCGCGAGAAGAAGGGGCGAACTGTGTCGCTCGATGCAGATTGTTCAAGTGCGAACAAAAAGGGGGTTGATAAATATCTAGCAGTTAGTCAATCTGCACCCTGTGACGAACACGCCATTGGCTAGATGGTGTGGGTCGGTGGATATGCTAGAGATGAACTACGAAATATATTATCATAAATGAAGGGCGAAGGTTAGGATTTTGAAATGACAATATAGAAGTTCGATAATTGATTAATCAATAATTCTCTATAAAAGGTCCTGAGCTGGTATAAAGTTAACAAAGTTGTAAGAATGAGAGGGGTATTAAGGGAAAGATAGATAAGAGTCACCAAGGGTTGGTTGTAAGCAAGGCGCACGTGATGGTTGAAATTCTTCGACGCCTGTCTTACAGGGTGAATTTTGAATCGATTATGGAAAGAAATTAGGGGTCTATACAAAAGTTTAGGTGCTGGAGGCATATTTTTTATAAATAATTTGATTATGAAAAATCTATTTTTAATAGTAAAAATCGTAAAGCGTTAATAGGTAGAATTCCTTTTTTTTAAAGAATTACGTTAAAATGGAAATTATTTAATTAAAATGACGATTGTTACATCTACTGGTAAGGTAACTAATTAAATGGGTTTCACATAGCTAGATATAATATGGATAATAAGGTCACTGTTAATATGGGTGGAGAGATAAATGGAAATATTAAATATTTTTACATATTCACACATATTGAGCTAATTATGGAAATATTGGGACAATCTACAAGGAATGACTTATTTAAAGAATGAATGGTAGGAGTTAAGACAATTACACTCACGAGTTATGTTGGTTTAGGGCGCAGGTAAGTTCATTGAGCTTCGGGAGAGTTCTGTCTGTGACACTGTGCGTACCAGTGTTGTACATCACAGTAGCGGTAGGGAGATGGAGTCTTGTCCATGATGGCGGGAGGTGTCCTGATCTGGCACGACGATCGTTCTTGAGTAGATCTAGTGCTGGAAGAAGTGCGTGGCAGCTCCATCTCCGTCGTAGGTGAATACTTCTTCGGGATCACGGTTCAAAGGTTGGCGAGGAAGGGGTTGAGGGCTCGAAGAGGAGTGGTTACAGTTGAGTTGGGTTTGGCCGATCATCGTGGCTTGGCTTCTTGTTTCTTCATGCTCTGGTATATGAGGGATTTGCTTCCCGGTCAGATCTTATCCTGTCGACTTTCAATGTGACAATATAATGGTAAATGTGGTGAGGAGAGAAATAATCACACGACAAGTTGGAAGAGACAATCATCCAGGCAGCCAGCCGAGAGAGAAAGAGCTGGCGAGCGTGCTGTCTACTGAACGACTGTTTTTTCCCTGTGTACACAAGCGGGGCAAACAAAAGATTAGTCGCCAGGTGTTGACGCCCCCCTCAGGAATGTGGTCGTTGGTGTCCCAAATGTCCGTACTTTAGCTGCGTTCTATCGACTCTCTCTCTCTCTCTCTCGTTGGCTGTTGGTTTGTTTTATTAATCCTGGAAGAGCATATATTATGACATATGTAGTTTTTTTTTTCAAGAGCGATGGTGTAAGATAAGAAAAATTTTCGAGAGAACATGTTATTGAGAATAAAATAAGGCATTGTAAGCTTGAAAGCTTGTAGCATATTATGGTTTTAAAATTGATATGAGATAAGTTATTTAGAGCATGAACTGTGCTAAAAGTGGGCTAACATGGATGTGATATATATAACAAGCAAAAATGTAAACGGATGAAATCACAATAAAGTTAAACACTCACTGTTGATGGGCTTCTGTTGGACTTCGAAGCTGGGTTGTGTTGAAGACTTGGTTCATGTTGGAAAGTCCCGATGGGGAATGTGGTTGCCGTACATGGCGTGTAGACGAGTCCGCGGGACGTAGGCGGCTTGATCCGCTCGTGGTGGCGTAGACTGGTAGGGGACGGCGTTGTTGGAAGAAATTATTCCAGTGGGGTTTTCCATTACTCTACTACAGTCGGAATGCTCGCAGTCACCAAAGCTCTCGTAGCACTTCTCCTCACTGAGACTGGGGCTGTCTCGCTTGTCCGGCGTGCTAGAGTCACTAAGGGCTGTGTCCTCTAACAGTTGGCGGTTGTCATGTTGAGGGTTCTTGGACATCTCATCTTCCACAATCAGCTCATGTGGATCAGGGGTAGTGGGATCTTGGGGAGTATGTGCAATTGAGACTTGGGAAGTCTGTTCAATTCGAACTTGGGAAGTCTGTGCAATTTGTACTTGGGAAGTCTGTTCAATTGGGACTTGGGAAGTCTGTGCAATTTGTACTTGGGAAGTCTGTTCAATTGGGACTTGGGAAGTCTGTGCAATTTGTACTTGGGAAGTCTGTTCATTTGGGACTTGGAAAGTCTGTTCAATTGGGACTTGGGAAGTCTGTGCAATTGGGACTTGGGAAGTCTGTACAATTTGTACTTGGGAAGTCTGTTCAATTGGGACTTGGGAAGGTGCGACGTGATAAATTTGGGACGTGGCTATTGTTTTGTGATAGCTTGCTTGATGGGATGGATTTGCGCATCCCGGAGAGAAGACCTCTGTTCAGGAGTCTGTACCTGGTGAAGGAGAGTATTGTCGGCGGCGAATGGTTGTTTACGACATTGTTTGTTGCAATGATTCTGGCCACAGTAACGGCAAGGATATGGTGGGGTCTTGTCCACGGTGGTGGAAGGTGCTCTGCTCTGGCGCGGTGATCGTTGTTGGGCAGCTTTAGTGCTGGTGTTATCCCCTTCGTAGGTCAGCTGTTGGGCTAAGCATAACCATTCTTCTGGTCCCGAGGGTTGTGCCATCTTTAAAAGGTTGCCATAGTTACGTGGCACACCGTTGGATAGTGCTTGCACGATGGCACTCTTAGGGAGGTTGATCGCCAATCCTATTCGGACCTTGTTCTTGTAGTAGGTCTCGATCTCGGCCATCGATGTGCATTTAAGTTCATAGAACTCTTGAAGAGTGAAGCTAGGGCGTCGGGGATAGACGGCGCAGAGTGACTCCTTGACCTCTTCATAAGTCTTATTGAGTAGAGCTAAGTCTTGTGCAATTTTGCGAGGTTCGTCTCTGAGTGATGATAGAGCCTTTCGAGCTTGGCGTGCTGGCTCTAAGTTGTGGAAGTTCGGCTGAGACTCAAGTTGTGAGAAGAAGTGTGCGGCAGGTTCATCTCCGTCGTAGGTGATTGTTTCTTCAGACTCACGGTTTAAAAGTTGGTCGAGACAGAGGGTGAGAATTCGAAGGGAAGCGGCTACAGTAGAGTCGGTCGTTGGTTCTTGTGGAACTTGGTTGTGGGTTTGTTCGATCATCGTGGTATTGCTTCTTGTTTTCTTCATACTCTGGTATATGAGGGAGTTGTTTCCCGTCAGGTCTTATCCTGTCGGCTTCCGATGTGGTAAGGTAGTAGTAGTTTATGCTGTTGGATGAATGCAGTGTGGCATGTTGGCTAGAAGCAGTCGTGGTTGTTGAGCGATGGGTGGTAAGGACACACAGGAGACAGGATCCAGAGGCAAAAACCCGTGAGGAAATAGATCGGGGAGGAAAGATAGAAGGTCCCAGAACAACCCCAAGAACAACTGGCGTCGAGGCCACCTCGGTGAGAACTGAACTTTGATCATCCCGTCTAGCCGCTTATAAGCCGCTTTTAGTAAGATAAGTCCCCTAGGGGAGATAATGAAGTCGTGATACTTGTTTACCAAGGGGGTTGTTTGTTAACCTCGCTATCTTCCCTCTTTCCTTGTACTCCCACACAGGCCATTTTATTTTACATATTTCCAAATATTATGACATTTATTTACTTACAGGATTGTTGTTAGTATTAGATAGCGTTAGTTATTTTATTTACATTCTATATCGAACTCAACTGTGTTGCCGAGTACGATATTAACTATATTACATCTCTCCTTTTTTATAAATCCATTCTTTTTGGTGGCTTCACCTGGCGACCGCTTCTTGTGAACTTCCGCTCCTCTCTGGTCTCCTCCTCTCCAGCTGGATTATCAGTTTCCGACTGCAGCTCCATCCTGTCAGAACCTTTAGGCTGAGTTTCTTGATCTTGCTCCATAGTTGAACAAGCACTTCCACTGGGTTCTTGCTCAAGGATGCTTTCATGGTCTCTTTGGGATTGGTTAGTTGTAATGTGTGATTGGTTTCTTCTGTAGAGTCCTTTGTTATTCTGGACTGTATAGGACCTTGGACCATCTTCTCGAACTATTGTGGCTGGTTTCCAGTTTCTTCTGTTTTCTCTTAGATAAACTTCTTGTCCGATCTTGAAAGTTGGCTCGTCTCTTGATTCTTTGTCATAGTAGAATTTCTGCTTGTTTCTGGATCTTCTTAGCTTTAAAGTGACATCTTTTTGGATGCAAGGTCTTAACAATTCTTTGCTGATTGGCAATATTGTCTTTGTTCTTCTTGAAAGTAGTCTTTGTGCTGGTGATCCCATGTCTTCTCTTGGAGTATTTCTATAGTTGAGTAATGCAATCTGGATATCGTCTCCACTTTGTTTGCATTTTCTGAGAATGTTCTTTGCTATTTGCACAGCTCTTTCAGCCAGTCCATTTGATTTAGGGTAATTGGACTTGAAGTCTTGTGATTAAACTTCCATTTGTTGCTGAATTCATTAAACTCTCTTGAAGCATAATTTCTTCCATTATCTGTCTCCAGAACTTTAGGAATTCCATGTATGCTAAAGTTTCTTTTGAGAAATCCAATGGTATCTTTTGAATTTTTGGTGTTAATAGGTTCAAAGTTTATGAATCCAGAATAACTGTCTATAATCACAATGTACTCATTCCCTTCAAATTGAAAGATATCTGATGCGACAATTTCCCATGGGAGCTCAGGAATTTCTTTTAGCATTAGGGGTTGTTTTTGTTTGTCTCTTTGTGTAGCTATGCATGTCTTGCAATTTTCTACCATGTCAGAGATATCTTTGGACATTCCTGCCCAATAAATGGAGTCTTTGGCTCTTTTGGTACAACCAGTAATGCCTAGGTGGCCTTCATGTATCTGCATAAGAACTTGTTTTTTGATTGATTCTGGTATTATTATTTTGGTTCCCCTCAGAACTAGGTCTTCATGAATGGAAATTTCATCTTTTATATTCCAATATCTTCTGCAAGATAGAGGAACTAGTGACTTTTGGTCTGGCCATCCTTGGATTATTGTTTCTTTTAGTTCTTGCAATTCTGCATCTTCCTTTGTAGCTTTCATGATGTTGGTTGTTGATCTATTGTCAAATGCAGTAATTAAAAGGATTTCTATTGGATTTTATTCTAGAATCTCATATGATTTGCAATCTCGACTCAGTAAGTCTGCAATCAAGAGCTCCTTTCCACTATTGTATTTAATATTTGGTCCATATTAATTAATTTCCAGGAATATTTTTTGAAGTCTTGGTGGCATTTTATCCATTGTTTTTTTTGTAAATGGATTCTAACGGTCGATGGTCTGTTTCTATTAAAAGAGATTTACCATATATATAGGTATGGAATTTCTTACAACCAAATTTAATTGCCAGGGCTTCTTTTTCTATTTGAGGGTAATGCCTCTGAGCATCATTTAATGCAAAAGAAGCATGATTAACAAACGTATTATAAGATTTATTTATTGGGGTATTAGATGTATTTATTTACTTACAGGATTGTTGTTAGTATTAGATAGCGTTAGTTATTTCATTTACATTCTATATCGAACTGAACTGTGTTGCCGAGTACGATATTAACTATATTACAGAATCTTATGCGTCTAGAATAGTTTATAATTTTTATAACAGATGGCGCGCTAGTGCATCGTAATATAAATATTCTAATAAATTATTTAGGTTAAAAAAGAGGGGGAGCATCAGGCAGCAGACAATATATATATATAAATCTATATTAATAAAATGGATATTTCATTAGTGGACATCACTAAAACATTCGTTACAATGCATCAATTTCAACCAAATTTTCAACATTTATGTAAAACGAGATGGAGCAGGTTTTGCTTAACATCAAAATATATTTCCAAACATTAACATGCGTAACTTCGCTGTTATCGATTAAATACAAAAAAAAAAATCAACAGAGTTAATTTTATTTATATATAAATACAAAATTAAATTTCAACAGAGTTAATTTTTTTACATACTAGCTAATAATCTCAATCTAAAAAATATTCAAAACAAGCAATTTTAAGATAACACCATATGTAAAACAGTCGGCCAAGAAAACAACAACGATATTACATCTTTCTCACATATTCACACACAATCTTGATTAATAATTAAAACTAATCTTTAACATTGTTTATTATACTTCAACTTTTATTTCTACATTTGTTTTTAAATACCCAATTGTTTTATCATGTTTCTAATTTCGCCTAACAAATATACAAATTTATAGTGACCAACATATGCAAATTTTATCTTTGTTTTTATTTAACTTGATATCGTAAACATAACATCCATTGTAAGCATTTTTCTGTTCACCTTCCGTGGTTTCTCTTTTCTCTGATAGTTTTTAGGTGTAGTATATTTTCTTATTACTAGACTACAAACATTCCCTCGAGAAAAACCTGGGCGAAGCCGGGTACATCCGCTAGTAGTATATATAATCAATTTATTATCGTGATGCTCCTGTTGAAGGACTGACAAGTCTGAAAGCTAGAAAATAAAAAGTTGTACAAGAAACCTAGCCCTGGAAGCTTTATTTATCTTATAATATATATTTGTTATAAAGAAAAATATTGAGAGATTTTCTGCTCGAATTTTGATCATGTTGAGGATTATGGTAATGCAATGCAGTCGTGGTTGAAATCTTTAAAGTATGATAACTACAAATAGATTTGATCAGTAATTTAATTGAGTTAAAGGAATATATAAAAAAGACATAATTTGATAAAAGTAATGCCTGGCTTAAGGCGAGTAGAATAAGGAAAACAAAAGATTATTTACATAATGTACAAAAGTTTTGAGCCGGCCATTGGGATAGAGAAAATATCTTTATTTACGGGGCTGCTAACCAAAATAAATTATTTTTGAGCCCCAGTGGCCGCGTAAAGCGAAATATATAAAACCACTATGACCAGGGTGGAGAGGCTAAGGACAGGATCACCGTCAGGGAAGAGGCAGGTTAGGCCGGATTGGGTCCGCGGAGGTCAGGAGGCAGGAAGAAGGCGGGAGGACTAGAACTTTGCAGCTCTAGCTCTGGCAGTTGGGCAAGACATTGATCTTGCCTCGTGGTCGGCAGAGAGGTCCTTGGCTGAGCAGTTGGCGCACTTGGCCGTGCGCGGGTTGGCAAGCGTTGGACAGCTTCGGCCTTGGTGGTCACCAGAAGCGCAGTGGAAGCAGGTGACTGTAGCCTTGGTGCACCTATCGGCGTTGTGGCCGTAGCCACAGCAGCGGTAGCAGACGCGGACAGACTCCTCGTAGTTCAGGATCACTTGGTCCACAATGATCCTGCCGCGTCTTCCAATGGCCTTGTAGGAAGCCAAGTCCAGCTCAATAAAGGCCGTGCAGGTGCCGTTTCTGGTCGGAGATCTGTGTGCCACTCGGACAGACTTGTCTCCAGGAAGCTGGCTGAGGGCATCGGTGGAAAGGCGGTTTCCGCGGTTTCCGCCTCCACGTTGAAGAGACAGATTCTTGGGAGGAATTGCCTCAGTTCCCGGACTTTCAGGCCTTGGAGCTTGTTGTCCAGGGCAGAGCTGACGGCAGGAATGGCCTCTGGAGTGTTGGAGTGCAGCACCAGTTTTCCCCTGGTGCGCAGAGACGCCCAGACGCCTTGGGGCAGAGTGTGGGCAGCGCGGACAGCTTCGAGGATGTCCCGTGGGACAGCCTGCGGGTTATCTGCAATAACCACGATGTGGGCCGCAGATTTCTCCCCATTAAGGGTGCCTTTGGCAACGACAGGCTTGGGGGCGCGGGAAGATGCAGGCTTGACTGGAACCAGTAGTTTGCTCCTCTTAGCGGGCGGGTTTGACGCCTCTGGCTGCTTCCTCTTGGTTAGAGCAGGATCTGGCTTCTTGGGAGCAGGTGCTGCCACAGGGACAGCAGCTGGAGCGGGGGTGGCAGACTTGATGAGCTCGGTCTGAGCGCTAGAATCCTTGCAGGTGGGGAGCAGGGCTAGTTTGAGTGGTTTGGCAGGTTTTCTTGGGCATTTGGGCATCCATGATTTCATCCAGCTCCATGAAGTCATTCACGGTGCCCGTGAGGTTCACATCCCTAACTAGTCACTTGATTATTTCTGTTCGCTGCTCAATGAAGCGAACAAGGTCCAGGTGAAGAGCTGCTAGGGAGGGCTGGCCGAGGGATTGCAGGATTTGGTAGTGGCGGGAGATGACCATGTTGTCTTCTTCAACAAGAGCCGCGATGTCAACCGAGGGTTGAGAGGGCTTGTTGGCTTTCTTCTTCTTCTTCTTGCAGGAATCCATGGCGGGAGAGCGTCGGAGCGGCCATTGGGATAAAACAACAACGAGTTTTTATAGGGGAAGTGTGACCTCTGGCGGTCGATTTAGCAGAGAATTTGAATCTATGAAATTATATATAATTTAAAATAAAATAATATTTTTATATAACACATATATATTAAGTAATAGGTAGAAAGAGATATATTTATAACCCAGGTTCCTGGAGCGCAGAGCGCCAACTACCCGGGGAGTCCAGCTCACTAGTATGGACAAGTGTTAAACGCTTTTACTTGCGGCCTGTTTTGATTACTGAGTTGAACCAGTTGATCAGGAAGTTTCATGCTGAGGTTGAGTCTGGGAGTCTGGCCATAGATCTAGGATTGAGGTGGGTTAGTCCAAGCAGGATAGCTGTTTGAATCCTATGTCTCAGGAATGCTGGACAGCTGAAGAGAAGACGATCGACTGTCTGTGGCTCTTCTGAACAGTGAATACAGGTAGGGTCTGTTTCGGAGTGCACACGTGTAATGTCTGCTAGTACATGGCCATGAGGGATTCATAGGTTAAATATTCTATGCGATTAATAATAAATTAATGATGAGTTTCTGCGGGTTATATATAAACATACAAGGTGCGTTCATTAATTTCCAGGACTGCTCTGTATCTTTGAAAAAATAAAACAAATAAAAAACTAATTCAATATTTTTCAAAATATGCCCCTCCTGCCTCAATACACCCGTTCCATCTTTTTTTCCAATTGTCGAAGCAGGAGATAAAATCACTTTTTGAGAGGTTCCTCAAAGTTGCCTTCGATTCAGCTTGTATCATATCAACGTTGTCAAATTTTCGTCCTTTCAAGTTCATTTTCAATTTAGGATAGAAGAAAAAGTCATTGGGGGCTAAGTCGGGGGAATAGGGTGGATGAGGGATCTGTATGGTTGAATGCTTGGCCAAGAACTGCAAAACAACATGGGCTGTGTGCGGCCGCGCATTACCGACGTGAAGTATCCAGTCATTGTTTTGCCATCTTTCAGGTCTTTTAAGGCGCACTGCCTCCCTTAAGCACCTCATTATCCCCAAATAAACAGATAGTCCAGTCTCTGAAGATAAGTCTTTAATAGAAATTCTTTGTTAGATTAATTAACTCCTTTATTTTGAGCTTGTTTTCCTCGCAACGAAATGATCTTGGACGCCCAGTATGCTGATCATCGTTTACCTTTTCCCGACCTTTTCCACCGCCTTCACTGAAAATCATTCAAAAGTTCTTGAACGGGATAAAGCTGCTTCGCCAAAAGCTTCTTTAATCAATTCATACGTCTCAGTAGCACTTTTTTCAATTAAAAACAAAACTTAATGCAGATTCTCTGCTCTTCGAAAATGGCCATTTTAAAATTAGAAATGCGAACCTTACAAGGAAGTTGTTTTGTTCTATTTTTAGATCGGCGCGTGCGCCACGAGACTCGTGCTTTCAGTCAGGTGTGGTTGAATGTCCAATATTCAACTCTGTAAAAAAATATTTTCTCTAGCTTTTTTATTTATTTTATAACCAGTCCTGGAAATTAATGAACGCACCTTGTATATTATAAATATAATGAGAACCCATTATTTTCATTTAGGACACTCACTGTAGTTATAGATATCTATATTAATTAAATTATATATATCTATAATATTAAAAAACACTTTTTGAATCATTGTAGATAATTTTAAATATGGAATAGCAAAAAAAAAAAAAAAAAATTATAAAAATATTTCTTTGAAAAAAGACAAAATTGTTTATAAAGTTGAACATTCCTTTAGTGGACACCTCTCCACAAAGGACAGTTTTCATTCGCAAAATTAGCATTTTTACAATTTAGCAACTTTCCGGTAAGAGGAAACCTCTCCCTAAAGGACACTTTGGCTCTGCAATTAGGTGTCCTTTACAGGAGGTTCTACTGTATTATTAAAATTTAATGTGTAAATTTCTCCATAGTTTTTTTTTTTATTTTTTAAATAAGTTCTGATCAACATAAATAAATTCTACATATTTTTAGTAAAATGAAGGGTCATGGCTGTATTGTATGACATACTTTAGATTTATTGTTATAAAATTGACTGGCCGTTATTGTAGATCCGTTCGTTGAATAGGCCATTCCTCTATATTCACAAGTTTTATTTGTTTTCAATAAATTTAATTGCCATATAATTATGAGATATTAGTATTTTCTCACATTTTTTATAGGCTACAATATATTATTTAGAATAAAGTAAAAAGAAAACAAGATAAAAACCCAAAATATAGTAATGAAGAAGTAAGCAAAGATGTTAATACAGAAATATTCAGAGAGAGGCGAGAAAAAAGTGGAGAGTTTCGAGATTTTCTTATAAAAGATTATGTCAAGAAAAAAAAAGGTATAAAACAAAGAACTGTGCAAGATGGCAGCAAATATCTAAAGAAATATTATTGAAAATTATTTTGAAACATTTCATTGCATTATAGAAATCTGTCACTTCAAATCCTAGCACAGCATATTGTTACGTCGTACCCAGACGCTGTTCGTATTATTTGTATAATCAGGATGGCACAAAGTGTTCGTGAGTTCGAAGGGATGCAGCAAAAGTTTTCACTTTATTATACGTGGCACTAAACAGAAGGAGTACAATCAGTGGGACTTGCCTTCAACCTCCCCGTCATAAGAATCCTTGGCGCCGTGGATGTCACTCTTGTGAAGCGCTCCGCTCCACACTATACACGTCTAGCTTGGACCACACCGTCTTGTAGGCCGCTCCGATGTCAGGTTCTCCTGGCACCGCCTTGCAGGATCATCTACACGCCCGGAGGCAAGTCGCCACGTCTTCTCCTCGCCGCAGAAGTGACCAGACTCTGCCCTCCCCACACAGGAATGCTGTTTTTGGCGCCTGCCAACACATGGCCATCCCCCACTCATTTCTCCCCAACTTTACTCTGGAATCTTGGCCTTGGTATCCATTTTACAATATTCTAGGCCTAATTTCACTCTTATAATTTTCCTTCTCATGTGTAATGTGTGTTAACATTCTACACTTCATTATTTAGAGCCTAAGATACAAATTTAATAAAGCTTAGGGAAATGGCTGTCATTCTAGACCCGTTCGTATGATCTAGTATACATTTGTAAATATTTAACACACACACACACTCGAGCGTGCGGCCACGCTTTCGCGAGCTCCGCCGTTTTCGCCTCTAGAGTGTGTGTAAAAGGCGCTTACCATTGCGAGTTTGGTACCAGGAGAAGCCTCTCGATCCGCTGAACAAGTGCCTGAAAGGCCCAGCACAGGATCTCAACCAGGTGATGAAATAGCACCAAAAAAAAAAACGAATTTGAGATGAACTTCTCTAAAGAAAATTCCATTCTTAAAACTCAAAAAGATGCTAATTCGCCGGCAGGCGACATGCATGTAAATCCGGCCGCCGCGCGTGACGTCACCGCGCCGCCGACTGCTGCTTCTTCCAGCGAGAATCCAGCCAACCCGGCCTCGCTCAACTGGGCCGACACCGAGATGGCGGAGGTGGACGCCAACGACGGCTACACAGTCGTGAAGGGCAAGAAGAGGCGCCGCGGATCAACATCACCTGAGCACGCTGCAAGGCAGCCCAACAAGCCTGGAGCGCAGCGCAGCGGAAGCGGCCAACAGGGCCGAGGTCAATGCCGCCCCAGGAAATCAAGGCGACGCGCGCCAACATCGCCGACGCCAAGGCGAGGCAGAACTCCACCAACCACGAGAACTACATCTTCGTGGAGCTGTGCCCTGACATCCCGGACTACTCCTACCTCCAGGCAATAGGCAAGCTGGTCGGAGGGCCAGGGAGAATAAGCCAGTTCAACAGGATGAACGGCCACTACGTCGTGGGCCTCGCGGGCAAGGACCTTGCGAGCCGTCTGGTGGAGGTGGGCCTTGACATCGAAGGAACCGACCTGAAGGTCTTTCCCTTCCGGAAAAAGGCAGAACGCATCACCATCGCAAATCTGCCCGGCTTCGTCGAGGACAGCGCCATCGTGGAGGCCCTGCGCAACTTCGGCACCGTGACCTCCATCGCCCCCATCATGATCAAGATGGGGAGTATACCTTCAACGACGGCCGCCGGGAGGCGTTCATCCTGCTCCGCGAGGGCGTGAGGCTGGAGTCGCTGCCCACCCGAATAACCATCAAGTCCAAAGGAGACACCCTGTCTGCCTTCCTCTCCTTTGGCATCAAGTGCTCAAAATGCGGGAAACAGGGCCACCGCAGAGCCAACTGCCTAGCGCTCGCCAGGCAAGGGAACAGCAGCCCCAGGCAAGCAGCGTCTCCCACTGACGCAAGGCCCCTCCCCCCTCCTCCTCCTCAGCAGCCAAGGAGGCCGACACCTGCGCCCGCAACACCGGCGTCCCCTGTCAAACCGGCGAAGACATCAACCGAGGCTCCAGCGATCCCCTCGGCGCCCCATCCTGCCAAACCGAAGGATCTTGCACAGCCCGCCCCTGTTGCCCTCCCTGCTCCTATGGCTGCCCCGCGGCCCCTCGAGCCCGCGATCCTTCCGCTCGACATCGAGATGTCGGAGGAGGAGCGGACCTCAACTCCCTCCACGCCTTCCAAGGGAAAACCCGCAATCGTCCAGCTGCGGGAGCACCTCGAGAAGCTCCCCTCCATTGCCATCGACCACTCCGGGCTGCTCGGCCTAGACTGGGAGGACGCACAGAAGCTCCTCGCCTCTACAACCAACATGAAGAAGCGAGTGCCCTCGCTGCTAGAAGCACAGGTCACCGCCTTCACTGAGCTGGCCAAAACCATCATGGCCTCATGCCCTAACTCAAACACCCTTGTCTACAAGACCCTCCAGAAGACCAGGACGGTGCTGCTTGTAGGACGGCCCAAATGAGTTACCGCGTCGCCACCATCAACGCGCGAGGGCTCGCCACTCGGGGGAGGAGCCTTGCCCTTTGTCATCTCCTCAGGCAACATCACGTGGACATCGCGTTTGTCCAGGAGACAAACGCATTTCATCTGGGCAGCGGCCAAGACCTCTGCCTCGGCTACAACGCTGTTGTATTGGCCCATCCCGTAGCCATCTCGGGATCCGGACTCGCCTGCGTCTTCGGGCCAGGCGTAGCCGTGATACAACAGCGCGTCCTGTGGCCGGGCCACATCGCCTTGGCAACCATAGATGTCCACGGCGAGGAGATGACGGCCATCGCCGTTCATCTGGCGCATGAACCCCGGGAGAGAAACCGGCAACTGGAGCTCCTGGCGGCGACAGCGGCACAGGAGGAGGAGGGGGCCTGCTGGATCATCGGCGATTTTAACATCAGGGATCGGGGGCCCTCATCATCATCATCATCGTCGGATGCCCTCGCCGCTCTTCTGGACCTGGCCGCGCTGGTCGACGTGGCCACCCAGTTCGACGCCGCCCACCTGCCCACCAGAGTCGCCAGGCACGGCGACCAAGTCGAATCCAGCCGCCTGGACCGGATCCTCGTCCCTGCTGGAGTCCTGGATCGCGTGTCCATCTACGCGACCAGCCACTACCACCTCTCGGACCACCGCCTCGTGCTGCTCCAGGTGGGTCCGCCCACCACCGCCGTCTCCTCCCCCACCCAGCCTCGCTTGGCCGCGATGCTCTGCTCGGGCCTTGCTCTCGAACATCTGGCTGGCTACATCCGGGAGTTGGAGGAAGACACAGCGCACGATGACGACGACGGGACCTTCTGGGATAGGTGGACCTCCATCAAGGCGGGGCTGCTGGCGGAGGCCAGATCCCTGCACGACCCGCGCCACGCTGCCAGCGACAGCTACGTCTACAGGGCGAGACGTTACATCGCGGCGC
>CP092873.1:38975026-39010943 GCA_030710605.1 Cordylochernes scorpioides | reverse complement strand
GATAAGAAAGAAGAAGATCAAAGGGCAGTTTCAAGCTCTACAAGCTTGTTGTTGTTGTTTCTTATCCCCTTGTGTAAAGATTACACAAATTCCATGAGTTCATGCTCCTCGAGCTGTTTTATGATGAGCAGCGGCCTCACCCAAAGGTCCTGTTTAGTGCATCTAAGCTTGATATGATTGAGTGGAGATAAGAAAGAAGAAGATCAAAGGGCAGTTTCAAGCTCTACAAGCTAGATATGATTGAGTGGAGATAAGAAAGAAGAAGATCAAAGGGCAGTTTCAAGCTCTACAAGCTAGATATGATTGAGTGGAGATAAGAAAGAAGAAGATCAAAGGGCAGTTTCAAGCTCTACAAGCTTGATCTGATTGAGTGGAGATAAGAAAGAAGAGGATCAAAGGGCAGTTTCAAGCTTGATATGATTGAGTGGAGATAAGAAAGAAGAGGATCAAAGGGCAGTTTCAAGCTCTACAAGCTTGATCTGATTGAGTGGAGATAAGAAAGAAGAGGCAGTAGCAGTACTAAAACTGTACAAAACCTAATGCTCTCCTCCCATTACCTTATTCTAAACTCCTGTTTACCTGGCTGTGACTTTCAACATTGGCCTGTGCTCTTTTTCAAATATCAAATATTTTCAAATAATTTTGTTAAGTGTATAGGAACATTTTTCACAAATTGATTTCAAAACTAGGAATAAAAGTTTAATGAAAATTGACAATTATACTGCAAATGTTTCTTTTGAACGAAAAATCAAAATTTATTTTAAGGAGAAATAATGATTATTTCTAACCTTAGGGATGAAGTATGAAAGGATGAATTGTGAAGAGTAATGATAAATGGAAAAATAGAGTGTCCAGGAATAGGAATCGAGCCCACGGTGTTCCGCTTACCGGACAGATGCCATGTCTACTAGGCTACCCTGGAAACGTAAAAATATGTCCAGGGTAGCCTAGTGGACATGGCATCAGCCCGGTAAGCGGAACACTGTGGGTTCGATTCCCATCCCTGGCCACTTTATTTTTCGTTTATCATTACTCTTCATAATTCATCCCTAAGGTTAGAAAGAATTGTTATTTCTCCTTAAAATAAATTTCGATTTTTCGTTCAAAAGAAATATTTGCAGTATAATTGGCAATTTTCATTCTACAATCATAAGCCGCATTATATTGTATAATAAAAGTTTATTTGATCAGGTGGGGTTTCAAGGATAAGCTCAAATTTTCCACATAGTGGTAGCAAGCGAACTCGTATTCCTTTATAAATAAAGAAGAAAAAAAAAAAGAAACTCACAGAGTGGTTGATTCCTGGTCCATCTGTACTCTTATCTGTGTTGCCAGATAATGTCTGGCAAGTTTTTCTTTGGGTTGTCCGGACTCTGGACCACACACACATTTTAACAACCTTTGCTGCAAACTATCTCTTGATTGTGCCATGGTTAAAAGGTGCACCACATTCACCTCTAACCTCAAAATGTGAATTACCATAAATGATATATAAGGTACAATTTGGATTATAAAAATTAGAATTAAAAGGTAACAAGACCAAATCTCTGAATTATTGAAATGCTTGTAATGTTTTGGCAATAAAAACAATTGTTACCATCATCAGACAAATGCATTTTTAGTATTTTGCACAAATATTTCATAATTTGGATTTGGTTTTGTTACCTTTTGAATTACTAAGACTTATGGTTGGAGCATCTAATCATAGATATATAATGAACATTGTCTTTAATCACACACAAGCAACTTTTAAAACTAAAATAAAGAACCTACTGCAATGATAAAAATATTGAGAAGGCCTGGCTCTTAAGTGGTGAACCCTCACAGTGTGTTGCCATCTCCCAGAAAATTGTTTTTGAATTTGTAGACGAATTCCTCTAAAGGGTCACTTGAACCTTCACTACCACCAAATAAAAAAAAAAAAAAAAATGTGAAACTGATCAAGAAGAATGAAAAGGCACAATTTGGATTATAGATTATAAACACAAGGTAATAAGACCAAATACAAATAAATAAATAGTGTGTTACATTTCGGTAACAGCGTTGTCACTGAAACGTCACACACTATTTATTTATTTGGATTTGTTCTTATTACCTTGTGATCAAGAAGAAGTTAATTTGGTAGAGTAGCTAAGTCAATTTAATGTCTAAAATACAGATGGGAATTTGGATGGTAGGGCAAATGGGTTTGTATTAAAAAGTGAAGACATCTTTCTGGCCAAAATTGGCACAAAAACTGTCTTACTTGTTGATTTCTCTGCAATCTAGCATATTCAGGTTAGTGGTATTTAGAAAGGCTTCTAGAATTTACCAAAGCTGGGGGGGTCGGTGAAGGCTGGTTAAACCTTTTGGTTTCGACCACTACGACCCGGGTTTGATTCCCGCATTGGACACTTTTTATGTTTAAAAAAAAAAAAGCTCCAATGGCCCCCCGAGCGAGTGCAAGTAACCAAACGGGGCTCTGGCACATTTGTAAGTGCAAAGTCGAACTGCTTTCACATGTGTAGACATGTGGTGCGCTTACAGTAAAAAGCAGTCGCTAACTACCCACCATGATTATCATGGCCTGTACCACGTGTACTAGGGATAAGCAAAAAAAAAAAACCAAAGCTGGTGCATAGTCTTATAGACTATGTAAAGACAGCTCATAGTTCTTGTGTATATTTTGATAGGAAGCTATCTTTCCTTTTTTAAGGTTGATTTCCTCCCCTGGCATGATTTCCAAGTATAGTGAACCTTGTTATAACAGCAATTCAATTATAACATCAAAAATTGATAAGGCACAATTTGGATTATAGATTATAAACACAAGGTAATAAGACCAAATCCAAATAAATAAATAGTGTGTGACGCTTCGGTAACAGCGTTGTTACCATCTTCAGAAAAAGTACTGAATGAGAATTTTACCACAGCATGTTTTAGAATTTTAGAAATCTAAGAATAATATTCTGTGTTTCTCAGAAAACTATCTTCTATCTTCATCTTATCTACTATCTTGTTTACACATTGATAACAGTAACTATTTAAAACATGCTGTGGTAAAATTTCTCATTCAGTACTTTTGTCTGAAGATGGTACCAACACTGTTACCGAAACGTCACACACTATTTATTTATTTGGATTTGGTCTTATTACCTTGTGTTTAACATCAAAAATTGAAAAATCCTAATTTTTTAAAACATGGTTACAATCCTAGGTTCAAGTGTAAAGATTAAATGAATTCCATGAGTTTGAGCTGCTTTATGATAAGCAGTGGCCTCTCCCAAAGGTCCTGTTTATTGCAACTGAAGCAAGCCAAAATGTGTTCTGGAGCTGCATGCAATTTATAACATGAGGTTTTACTGTAGAGTGAAACTTGTTACACTTTGTTCTGGGGTATTAGCCAAAAAGCCACAATATGTATATAGGAAATTGATAAGGCACAATTTGGATTATAGATTATAAACAGATGGTAATAAGACCAAATAAATATATAGAGTGTGTAGTGTTTCGGTAACAGCATTTATACCATTTTCAGACAAAAGTACTGACCAGGTATATAAGTCAGCTTATAAGAGACAGAGTTTTATATTGTGTAATTTTCTAGTAGTATATATATATTTATATATTAAAAAACGAAAGAAAAAAATAAAAGATAAAAAGATCAGGTGTTGAAATCAATATTAAAAATGGCATATCCTGACCAGGAGCACATGTGCTTTTGTGGATGGCTTTTCTTGATTTATCAAGAAATTGGGTTGGCCAAATATCAGGGAACAAGCTAAATCAATGTTTAGTTGATTTCTGTTCCACCAGATGGCGCTCTGCCTTCTGTAAAGCACAGGTGCTCCTGGTCAGGATATGCTATTTTTAATATATATATATAATCTCCCCTGCATCCAACAACAACAAGGCAGATCTCTTCCACCAGATAGAGGACCTGAGAGCAGGACTGAAGCTGTGTGCCGGTAGCCATTGAAGTCCAGGTAATCCCGGATCAGTTCATTGATGAGAAAGTTCTCAGTGCTGAGAGGTGGAGGTGGGGACTGGCCATCCTCCAAGGCCTGGAATACCTCCGCCCGTAGCTGGGCTCGGAGTCGGCTCAGGGATCCTTGCTGCTCCAGCCGGGACTTGATGGCTGGAACCATTTGTTAGCTGATAGACTGGAGTGTAGGCTCAGAAAACATTAGCAGAAGGTACTCCGTGTAATGTGAATGCTGTTTCCAAATAGTAAGACAAAAATGTGAACATAAACAACTACTATAGTGGCTTTGTCATCAACCCAAGTCTGCTAGATCGCAAAGATGGGCCAATTGATGGAAGATAGTTTTTTTGTTTGCTTCTATTGGAGAGTTTGCACCAATTTTATAGATCTGGTATTAAATAAATACTTCTATATATACATAAAAATTGAAATTATGCTCCACATTGACGGATAACAAAATACACTAAATTCAAAATGTAAAGTTTACAGGTTAGAATTGTTTATCTGGGCAGGCCTTGGGGCTAATTCCCTTGTTTACAAACATTAAACTTATTCTAACCTAAACCCAACCTAACCTTATCATGGTTTGTAGAATTGGCGCACAAAGGTAAGAAATTATTTTAAAAGATAATTACTATTCAAAACAATGTTACAATTTTGTAGTTTCTGTGTAATGCAAAGTGAAGTGCAGGTAAAATTATTTAGAAAATTCGTTTGGAAAGGTGACTAAAAAGTAAATGATAAAATCTCAAAGAGTTACCATCTCTAACTTCTTTGACGGTTGTCATTTTGTAAACAACAACAAATGATAGAAAAAGAAATGACTTCAAGATTTAAAATTAACAAAATTTAAAATTCTATTATTATATTTTATACAACTTTTAGGATTATATGCAAATTTATTCAACTCAAATATTAAATCCAAATACCTCTAATAATATAGACATTACCTTAAAGTTCACATAGTCGCAAAATTTATAGGTAAACCAAATACGACATCTCAATAATTTTATGAATTTGGAAATCTTATTAACATACTAGTTTTTACATATAAAAACTCCATTTATTATAATCCAAAAATCATTATAATATATTGAAAATATATAAAATAACCTATTTAAAAATAATATTTGACCATATTTTACATTGTTTTTAAAATAATCTAAGCATGTTCATAAATATCATATCTAGGCGGGTGTTATCAATAAACTCTAGAAGCCATTTTTCAAATTTCAAGTGTTTTATCCTTCCGGGAACAAGAATGGTAATAATTATTCCGTATACATCGCGAAAAACGTCATTTAAAGTTAATTCCGATTTAAAGCTTGCAATATTTAGCTTCCCTCTCTCTCAAATTGCATTCATATTTCACACACATACGCAAGAATAAATAAATAACTAAAATAAACAGAGAAAATTGAAACTAGTTTACCACACAAAATTTTACATTGCATATACTTCAAATAACCAGGCCTTAGCATTTAAAATCTGGGAAATAACTAATTCAAACATTTTTCGACAAAACCTCACAGTACAATATCAACAATTTACTCTTCTTCTTTTTTATCTCCACTTAATCATATTAGGGTATCAAGCTTGTAAAGCTTGAGACTTTTGATGGTGTCTGCCCGGGATGAGTAGAGCTCATCAATGGATGAGTCAATACAGTCAAAGATGTGTTTTGGAGTTGCAGGTTGAGAATTGCAATTAGTACATAGTGTCAACAAGTTCCTGATATCCTATTACTAAGCCAACCCCAATTGAAAGCATAACTCACACAGAAAGTATTCTATTCCATGCTACAATTGCAATGCCACCAACATAGGAGAGCCTGGAAGAAACATAGCAACCAGAAAAAAATGAATCTTCTTGATCCTGTATCTGAAAGTAACTGATAGCTTGCACCATCTGTCGGAATAAATATCAACAAATCATTCCCCGTTAATTATTCCAGAAAATTGGTTAAATTCCCTTTCTTGGAAAAATCAAGTAAAGCCAACCATGTATGCATTTCAGGCTGTTGGCCTTCAACTAAAAAACTGACCCTGAGGATTCCTGAATAAGCCATCAACAACTTTCAGGGGATTCCTTTTCTTAATTTATCAACTTGATCCCTTTACAATTGAACCATTATTTTCATATAGGATTTTAAATTAGAACTACTACAAGGTAATAAGACCAAATGAATAGTGATGACATTTCAGTAACAGCTTTGATAAAGCACAATTTGGATTATAGATTATAGATACAAGAAAAGAATGACCTAACCCAAATAAATTAATAGTGTGTGACGTTTCAGTAACAGCATTGTTACCATCATCCATTAATAAATATTCTTTTGGTTTTATTCTTTTGTCTGATGATGGTAACAATGCTGCTACCGAAATGTCACTCGCTATTAAATTATTTTGATTAGGTCTTTATTTTTTTTGTAAGTAACAGCATAGTTACTGAAACGTCGTACACTATTTATATATTTGGACATTCAGTCTTTTGATGATGGTAACATCACTGTTACTGAAACTTCACACACTATTAATTTTTATGGATTTGTCCTTGTAATAGAGTAGAACCTCCATGAGAGGACACTCATGCTAGAGGATACCTTTCTATAAAGGACAGCTTTTATTTGCAAAATTATAATTTTTTACTATTTAGCAATTCTCTGGTAAGAGGATACCTCTCCCTAAAGGATACTTTGGCTCTGAAATTAGGTGTTGTCCTTTAAAAACAGGTTCTACTGTAATATTTCATGCAGCAAACAGTCAAAGAACATATAAGGGGAAGATAAAGAACAGAAATCTCCTCATGTCCCAGCTTATAGTTGAAAAAAAGGCCACAGTTTAAATATTGGAAGAGTAAAATGTCACTATAAGAATTACAGATTGAAAGGCTCTATATAGAATCATCCCAGCATGACAGTGTAAATAAGAAAGTAGAACTCCCTCCACACTATACACATGTACATATATAAAAGGTAATAGATTGATAAGGTACAATTTGAATTATAAATTAAAACTACAAGGTAATAAGACCAAATCCAAATTAATAAATAATGTATGCCATTTCTGTAACAGTGTTGTTATCATCATCAGACAAAAGACTGAATTCTCTAATTCAGCTGAAAACACTGAACCCTTGGGGTGTTGAATTAAAGAGGTCCTTTGTCACCCCCATCTTCATTTTTATTCCTTTTCAATTTTTTTTTTTAATTTGCTTACATCATATCCTTGTATTGTGGTTATTTAATAATGGGTATTTTTATACGGTAAAACCTCTCTGTAAAAGACACCTAGTTGCAGAGAAACAATTTCCTTTATGAAGAGGTGTCCTTTGTAGAGATGTGTCCTCTAGCTGGAGTGTCCTCTCATGAAGGTTCTAGTGTACAGTGATTTCCCTAATTCACAATCACTTCATGGTCCCAAGCCCAGATGAAAAAGAAGGAGGGGGAGCAGTAACAAGCTCGCTAAAAAACTTGAGCTCAGCTGGCCCAGCTGATAGTACCCTGTAAGGGCTCCTGATCCAGGGATACAGGATGAGCAGCGTTTTTCTCCATGTTAGGAGCGGCTGCATATGGCGTCTGTTCCTCATGTCAGAGGCAGCCATTTCTTTTGGAGCTAAGTCGGCCTGCCACTGAGTAGTGCTCCCAGTCTTAATGACAAAGGCAGATGCATTCTACTTCACTCAGTCATGATGGTTGTCAAGTCTCAAGCTCTACAAGCTTGATAACCTAATATGATTGAGTGGAGATAAGAAAGAAGAAGAAGAAGACAATCACTTCAGCGTTGGTCACAACAACTTTTAGCCCTAGCATCTTCAGATTCTCAATGTTTATCCGAGTTCTTTGCAATATTAATGATGATTTATTCCTTGTCCTGGATTAATTACCATTATCCAACTAAGAGGAAAAATGCTGTAAAGATTAAGATCATTTTGGATAGCTACAAGAAAACCTAATCCAAATCAATTAATGGTGTGTGACGTTTCGGTAACAACATTGTTACCATCTTCAGACAAAAGTACTGAATGAGAAAATATCATAGCATGTTCTTAATTAGTACTTAAACACAAGGTAATAAGACCAAATCTAAATAAATATATAGGGTGTGACATTTCGATGAAAATGCTGTTACTAAAATGTCACACACTATTTATTTATTTGGATTTGATCTTATTACCTTGTGTTTATATCTATAATCCAAATTGTACCCTGTCATAAATGTTAGTTGTTAAGAACACACATAATTATGCTAGTTAGAATATCAACATGATGTGATTTGATAACAGCAATGATGTTACCATCATCAGACAAAAGTTCTGATTATTTTTTATTTTGATTTTCAGTCTTTTTTATCTTATGATGGTGACAGCGCTATCTCAGAAATGTTACATACTAATTATTTGTATTTGGATCTTAATACCATGGTTTTTTTTTTTTTTTTTGCTTATCCCTAGTACACATGGTACAGGCCATGAAAATCATGGTGGGTAGAAGTAGGTGATTGCTTTTACTGTAAGTACACCACATGTCTACACATGTGAAAAGCAGTTTGACTTTGCGCTTACAAATGTGCCAAAGCTCCGTTTGGTTACTTGTACTTGCTGGTGGGGTTGGACTTTTGCAAGAATCAGGGGCCTTTGGAGCATTTTTTTTAATTAAAAAAAAGTGTCCAATTCGGGAATCGAACCCGGGTCGTAGCGGTCGAAAACCAATGGTTTAGACCAACCTTCCACCGATCCCCTTTATTACCATGTGAAAAACCAACTTTAATTAGGAGTTCGCCAGTTCTGTCCTAAAGCTGTATGGTGGCGTAGGCATCATCTTCCCGGCAGAAGTTGGCAGGAAAGGAGCGCGACAAGCATCTGGCAACATTGCAAACTGCCGGCTGGACACTCCTGGATGACAAGGACGCCATCTTTAAAGAATTCAAATTCAAAAACTTCAATGAGGTAAACATCTATTTAATTATATAACACCATTATGGGAGATTTTGTAAGGGGATTTAGGTATTAATGGGTCCTAACCTTGTACATAATTGTGTTTCAAATTATTTAAATGAAACCTCAATATATAATTAAATATATAGCAGCCATATGGTCATGGCATCAAAATTCTATGAAATTCCAAGTTGCAAGATATTTTAAATACAGTAGAACCTCCCTTTAGTGGACACCTCTCCACAAAGGACAGTTTTCATTTGCAAAATTATCATTTTTACTATTTAACAACTTTCCGGTAAGAGGACACCTCTCCCTAAAGTACACTTTGGCTCTGCAATTAGGTGTTGTCCTTTACAGGGAGGTAGTTCTACTGTATATATAAAGTGGAACCTCAATTTATATTAAAATATATAACAGCCATATGGTTATAGCATTAAAATATTTGAAAAGTTGTAAAATATTTTAAATAGTATGCCTCTTTTTTTTATCTCACTAATATTCATTTTATGCTGTGCTTGTAGTTGGTGAGGATTCCATTTGACGACTGTCTTTACATTAGATATTTTGTAGGTTACAAGGACATGTACAAATGTGATATGTACCTGCATGTAGGTTTCTGGTATATTTAATTCACACAACACACCCACAAGCCATTGAAGATAGAAAATAACAACAAAATCTACCTCACTTGCCCAAAATGTAGCTCCTGCAACTCCAGAACACATTTTGGCTTGTATTAAATGCACTAAATAGGACCTTTGGGAGAGGCTACTGCTTAGCATCAAACAGCTTGAGGAGCATGGACTCATGGAATTCATGTAATCTTTACACAAGGGATAAGAAACAATAACAACACCTCCCCCCCCCCCCTAGCTGCTTGCTGTTGAATTATAGTAAGTCAAATTCAAAATGAATCAGGATTTGAAAAAAAAAAAAGGTTGAATTTGAAAGGTTCTACTATATGTAGAAATCAGAGTAGATATACTATATATTTTTTATGTTCACAGTTTTTTTTGAAATAAAATTAAAAGAAAAAAGTTTCTGTGTCTGCCATCATACACACATCTTCCTTTTCTACTCCCGGTGTGTTTTCCACTTTCCTTATCCAATCTTACTGGTCAATGATATTTTCAGTAGGTATTATTATCCTATTGCATAGTTATACAAGGTCATGGAGACTGAATTCATGGGTCAAATTTACAATCTTGGTAGGGCTGGAATATAGGTCCTGTCTTGAGGCTCCCATACATTCCAAGAGGTGGTTTGGTGAGGCCACTTTTGATCCTGCAGATGGTGCATTGTGGGAAGGTCTTGTATGGCCAGTTTTAAGCCTGGAAATACAGGTTGCTGCCTGTCGGTTCATCCTACATTCTAGAATAATTTCAAGCTTTTGATTTAGGTACCAATGATGGAATGTTGCCTCCTGTATTTTTGACTGGTTGTTTCTATTTTTTTGTTTGGCATTGGAAGGAGTTGATCTAATAACACAGGTATGAGGGGGCAAATATTTAATTCCTATCAATTATAGCTGCTGGACTGAAACACCAGGAGTAACTGTAGATGTTTTCAGGCCTTTGGCTTCATGAGCCGCGTGGCGCTCCAGGCTGAGAAGCTGGACCACCATCCGGACTGGGAGAACAGCTACAACAAGGTCCATGTCACCCTAACCACCCACTGCTCCCACGGACTCTCCCAGCTGGATGTCCGCCTGGCCACCTTCATGGATACCTTGGTGTAGTGTCGGATGTTCACACAGTACAACCTGATACTTCCTCTCTGTACCTGACTTGGACTGAGATAATTTAACCTCCAGTGAGAGACCAGGAGTTTCCATGTTTTTTATGCCATGGTCTTTCACGAGAGGCTCTATTTTTTACTTGTTATTCAATTTGTAAGGGGGGTGGGGAATAGTGAGGATACGTACAGTACAACCTACATGAAAGGACTAGACAATCACGCTAGAGGACATCTCTCTCTAAAGGACACTTTGGCTTTGCAATTAGGTGTCCTGTACAGTGAGGTAGTTCTACTGTAATTTATTCCTTTTGTTTATGTTTTCATCTTTAATAATAAATAATGTGGATCCAAATCAGAAACTATGTGATGCTTGGTGCCAGTATTGCTATGGTCAGTTCAGATCTACCCTCATGGTACTCATTCATGGTATCAAATGAGGCCACTTCTCTCTACCATGGGTAGATAACACAGGTTTAGTGCCGTAGTGTAAGAGGACATATACTGTTTTCTGCATTCACAGTTTCTGCTCCTTAAATAGCTCTACTGTGTACCCAAATACGTTACTTCTTTGGATTTAATCTTGATACATATTTTGAATATTTATCTTCAATTATAAAATTGTGTTTTATGTTTTTATTAATATTTAAAATTATTCAGTACATTTTTTTCTTTTATATATATACTGTTGAATCTCGATGTAACAAAATCACTTGGGACAAAGACATAACCATGTTGAGACTTAAATCCTGGGACCTTATGATGTTATGTTGTGTGCTGTTAATACAAGAAAATAAGACTTAATCCAAATAATTTAATAGTGTGTGACATTTTGGTAACAGCATTGTTACCATCATCAGACAAAAGAATAAAATTATTCACACACTATTAAATTATTTAGATATGGTCTTATTTTCTTGTATCTATAATCCAAATTGTGCTTTATCAGTTGTGTGCTGTTATAAAAGAAACTTATAGCGAGGTCTGACTGTAGTTCCTTCTTCTCTATGGACAAACTTTATAGAGATATAGACAAACTGTGCTATAAATACCATTTGATGATGATGTCATGGCACTTTGATTTAGTAAAATCCTTAGAATTTTTTAGATCCTAATGATGTAAAATACAATAATAGAATATGGAGGGTTAATGTGTAAGGGCCACCAAGAGATACAAGCTGCAAATTTTCTTGGTAAAAATTCATACCCTGCTGTTTGATGGATTTGTAACCGTGGATTCAACAAACATTGTTTGTTTGCTTATTCCTAGTACATCTGGTACAGGCCATAATCATGGTGGGTAGAAGTAGGTGACTGCTTTTACTGTAAGTGCACCACATGTCTACATATGTGAAAAGCAGTTCGACTTTGCACTTACAAATGTGCCAGAGCCCCGTTTGGTTACTTACTACACACAAACATTGTGATTCTTCCGAATATCAGCCTGTCAATTCTTTCTGAATATTTCTTCAATGCAACAACAACAGAAAGTGTAAAACAAAGGTTTCATTCAAAAAAGTAATTTTTTTATTCAAATTGACCCTTTCACCTCTCCAATTAAACACATTTTGACTTGTATATAATTTGATGAAATCAATAAGCTTTGTTACCCTATCAATATTTATATCCAATTGCTAACAAAGTTACAATTTCTGTCTCAAATTTTAAAATCCTTCTCAGAAATAGTCTCTACTGGATTTAATCAAACTTTGCCTAGAAACAGTTGCATCAGCTTTACTGTTTTTTCTACATTCAGACGCTTACCCATTGACAAACCTTTTATATATGTGATAATCTGTATATATAGGAATATGTAACCCCACCACAATCTATGTATAATGTATCGTCTAAAGGTTTAATAAAAGTTAGGCCTCGCGAATAGGGAAAGAACAATTAACGGAATTGCATCATCCAGGAAGTAAAGGTCACTGCCCTGGACACATTAAACTTAAGTTCAAAGGCCTTCTTCTTCCTGGAGGATTGCAATCATGGCAACAATAGAGGTACTAAGCCAATCATATTTAAGCATGACAAATCAACAACCAATCATCTTTAAGCATGACCAATTGATAGCGAATCATCAGAGAGCACGTGGAAGGATCTCCACCAATGAGAAGTCGAGAGAGTTAATGAGGATGATCTCGGACAAGAAGTTAAAAGGAAGGTAGGTGACCGTGCTACGAGCTAGGTGTGCTCAACATAGGCTCCAACCAAGGTAGTGTCCGCTCCATCATGTGAAAGGCCAAATACCTCCAGTCCAGTCTCATCATTCTCCTTTTCGCAAGGTCTTATTTCTACCCCATCCAGGTGTGCTCGTTCTTCCCCTGTGGAAAACCACCATTTGACCAAGCCTGCGCCATCAATCCAATCAAATCCACCCAACCACACAATTCGCCAAGAATCGACAGTAAGTCAACACCCCAATTCGACTGAGAGTCGATACGATCCCACAGTGAGTCGACACGATTTCGACATATATATGTATAAGTTTTAGCAAAACTATATATAAACCAAGTTGACCAAATATTTACAGAATTAAAATACTTTTATACATATACAATTAGCACTACTTCCTCATTAAAAATAATGGAAAGGTTAAACACAAGGTAATAAGACCAAATAAATAAATTTGTTCTTATTACCTTCTGTTTATAATCCAAATTGTGCCTTATTAATAGAATGATCTTTAAACTCAATACATAACCCACTTTAATAATGTCACATTTCTTTGATGAAACCTTACATTAACAAACTTCTGTTCTAAACACAAGGTAATAAGACCAAATAAATAAATAGTGTGTGACATTTCGGTAATGGCGTTGTTACCATCTTCAGATTTGGTCTTATTACCTTGTGTTTATAATCCAAATTGTGCCTTATTAATAGAATGATCTTTAAACTCAATACATAACCCACTTTAATAATGTCACATTTCTTTGATGAAACCTTACATTAACAAACTTCTGTTCTGTTTGTGAGATGTTCTTTTCTATTTTATAAATAAAAAATACTACAGACGCAGACTACCCAAAATGAAGGTTCACCTCTCATGTTTTGATGCTGCATCGGTTGTCACGCAGAGTAAACTGAACAGCGCTCTGGACTTAGGCAGGGCATCCAGTCCAAAAAATGTACTACAGTCTCCCCAGCCAATGGTCCCTAAAACAGATGTCCTCAAGATACTCCAGTGTTTTGGGACAAGAAAAAAAAAACTAAATGCTGATTTGAATGTGGGACTTAGTGGGTCACAATACTACCACTATAACATCCAAACTACTAAAACTATATACAGTAAAACCCTTCTAAAATGAACCTGGGATATAGTGAACCTTCCCTTATAACAAACCTGAAATAATCCCCATTTTTATTTTATAATACAGTGAGCTATGGCTATAGTGAACCAAAGGTTAAATCCCATTAGGATTCGCTATAGCAGGGTTTCACTATAATTTTTATTGTATGCCATTTCCAAATTACATAAAATTTGTCAAGATTGTAAGCCTAATCCTATATGTACACTTTAAAAATAATGTCATTTCTCCCCACATGGACCCCAATTTATATGTTTTTACCATTTATAAATAAAATGTTTATTTTTCAAATACATGTATTATTTTTTTTTACCTCTTCTTTCCAATTGTTATGATTGATGTGTCCCCAACATGAAAGTCCTATATAGATAGTTGTTATCTACGGTTGTTTATCCTGCAATGGGAGATCTTGTCACTGAGTGGATGAACAGTACATCTAGCATCACCGTTGATGTTGAGAACTGACTGAGAACATTTGAAGAGACGATCCATCCAACAAGAGGACTCTTTTTTTATTATTATCCCTAGTACACGTGGTATAGGCCATGATAATTATGGTGGATAGTTAGCGACTGCTTTTACTGTAAGTGCACCACATGTCTACACCTGTAAATGCAGTTTGACTTTTGCACTTACAAGTATGCCAGAGCCCCATTTGATTACTTGCACTCACTGGGGGGGTTAAACTTTTGCAAGAATCGTAGGCCATTGGAGCTTTTTTTTTTTTTTTTTATTAGAAAAAAGTGCCTAATGCGGGATTCGATCCTGGGTCATAGCGGTTGAAAACCAATGGTTTAGACCATGCTTCCACTGACCCCAGGTGTCTCTGATCAGTAGGATGGTTTCCTCTCTGTACGGATAGTTGAGATCATCTGCAATCTTGTTTCCCTTTGTCCTACTCTATGCTATTGTCCCGGAATACAAGACAAAGGTGGCCACAGAGAGGTCAACAGGACACCTTCATGTGATGTTTGAAGGAAAGCTTGAAGTATCTTCAGGCGACCATTTCTTTTGGAGCTAAGTCGGCCTGCCACTGAGTAGTGCTCCCAGTCTTAATGACAAAGGCAGACGCATTCTACTTCACCCAGTCATGATGGTTGTCAAACACCATCAAGGGCCACAACTTGATATCCTAATATGATTGAGTGGAGATGAGAGAAGAAAAGAACAATACTTCAAGCGCTTTGACCAATCCCAATGTGTCTGCCTTGAAAACCGAACAGAAAGGAGAGTGTTGTGAATTTGGTCTTAGTTGGAGCACAATCGAAATTAGAACCCTCTATATATACCAGTCCCAATTCAATTCATGTCTTCTTCTTCTTTCTTATCTCCACACTGGGTGAAGTAAAATGCGTCTGCCTTTGTCATTAAGACTGGGAGCACTACTCAGTGGCAGGCCGACTTAGCTCCAAAAAAAAATGGCCGCCTCTGACATGAGGAACAGACGCCATGTGCAGCCGCTCCTAACATGGAGTACAGACGCTGCTCATCCTGTATCCCTGGATTAGGAGCCCTTACAGGGTACTATCAGCCGGGCCAGATGAACCCAGGTTTTTTACCGAGCTTGTTACTGCTCCCCCTCCTCCTTTTTCATCCGGGCTTGGGACCGGCAAAGGCAGAGTTTCAATTCATGTGTTTGAGTCAAGTGTATAGTAGGTCACATCCAAAGTAAGTGTTCGTCATTGCTGTAAATGAGAAGATAGCTAGTGGGGAGAGTAAGGTGATAGCATTGTTTCAAACACATCCGTTCTTACAATAAATGTTCATCCCATTTAATAATATCAACAAGCAATCAAAGGTTAAGTTTCTTGTACCATTTTTATTTCTCTAGGTTTCTGTCTAACTATCCTTCAACAGGAGAGCAACTAGAAGTAGAACTTCTAATTGTTTGGTGATATTATCAAAATATCAGTTCTTGCATCAATTTCCACATTGAGGAGGACTCTGCAGCACTACTCGTGGTTCTACAGGTAGGATGGTAGCGATCAGGAAGGAGCTGGTTTGTCCTCCATCTGAGATTAGAGTACCATACAGGATAGGCGTAATATATATATCAGGTATTACAATCTGCAAATGCAGCATTCTCCGGGGCGTGGAACCCAAGTCTGAAATTGGCCACCTGGGTAAGACAAAAGAACATTTTGTGGACATTAGCAAATAGCTCGCATGGTATTTTGACAGCGCTACACCCATGGATGGCTATCTATTGATCCCTCTCCAGAGTAGGTATTCTGGAGTGAGAAATAATGTATTTATATATATCCCACCCCCCAGTGTGACAAGAACAATAAAATATTCAACTTAGCTAATGAACCTATGTTCTGTAATCAAGCTTCAAGAGTTTGTTAAATTACATTTATAAACACTAGGTATAAAGTATATTATATATATATGTGCACTGTGTAAATATATACAATACATATATAGTGTGCTATAAAGTTCATTATAACTTGAAAATGAATATTTCTAAAATTTATTGCAAACAGAGTCCACAGTGGTAATGCAATAAAGAAATTCGACTATATATAAATAAAATAATGGCTTCCTGGTGCGGCCGATCTCTGTGTGAGGCAAGGGGTTCCTCAATGTTGCCACCAGCTGTACTGGCCGCGCTGTGTGTGAGCTGTAGTGTCCATCTTGGTTTACCAAGAGCAGCCGTCTCCCACCTCCAATCCACCGCAGTGTCGTAGGAGTTATCACAGTGATGTCTCTGATCCAACTGTAATGGTCCTGCCGGTACGTCAGACCTCTCATCTGAGCAGCCTTCAACATCAACAGCAGTTACCTAAACTGCAGAACTGACTCTTGGGCCAAGGGTGTGTTGACAACACTCACTACATTTTCACGTCAACCAAAGCCTCTCTCTCTGTTTTTCTTCTGCCTTGAGATGAGGGAGGTTAACGAAGACCTCCTGATTATATGGAGGAAGCCCAATTCCTATAGCGGAAGCCCAATATAAAATCAAATTACAGTTAAACCTGTCTATAGCGCCCCCTCTTGGGATTCACCAAAATAGGGTGCTATAGACAGGTCACTTTTAATGTAAATCGCATCGTACTATGTATTTAAAATCGGGTGCTATAGAGAGGAAGGCGCTATAGACAGAGGTTTAACTGCATTTAAATATATATACCAATATAAATAAAGTTTAAATAAATAAAGGTTCTGTCCAACTCCGCCTTTGCCGGTCCCAAGCCAGGATGAAAAAGGAGGAGGGGGAGCAGTAACAAGCTCACTAAAAAACCTGGGCTCAGCTGGCCCGGCTGATAGTACCCTGTTAGGGCTCCTAATCCAGGGATACAGGGTGAGCAGCGTTTGTAATCCATGTTAGGAGCGGCTGCACATGGTGTCTGTTCCTCATGTCAGAGGCGGCCATTCATTTTGGAGCTAAGTCGGCCTGCCACTGAGTAGTGCTCCCAGTCTTAATGACAAAGGCAGACGCATTCTACTTCACCCAGTGTGGAGATAAGAAAGAAGAAGGTTCTGTCCCATGGTCGATGAGTATGCCCATGTGATTGAAATAACATAATAGGGTTTAGAATAATATTTCAGTTTTCTAGTAGAGAGCTAAAGAATGTGTGAACAAAAAATACCGATCTGAGTGCTATAGCACTTCTTTTGGAAAAAAAGGGCTAAATTCAAATATGGCGGAAAAAAGATTTATGCAAATTGAAAGAAAAATAATAATAAATAGAATAACAGCTTCAAAATGGTTCAAGAGATTTAGAGAAGGAGACATCAGCCTTGCGAACAAACCTTGAATGGGATAACAACATGTGATGGATATTGAGACCCTATGATGTCTGGTGATGGACAACCCACAATAATCTACGCGTGAAATGTCAGCCAGACATGGACCATCCAAAGATACGATCAACCAGACTGCACAAGCTGCACTTTGTTAGCAAACGCCCAAGACAAGATCCCCATGACCTGACTTTAGTCCAGTCCCAGAGGTGAGTCGATATTTGTAAACAATTGTTAGAAAATCTACAAAGGAAGCGGATTGTAACTGGGGATGAAAAGTGGATCTATCTTTGTAACACTGACACAAGAAAACAATGGGTACCCTATGATAAAGAGGCTAAACCTAGTTTTACAGGATTGCTTTGGCCATAAAGTGATGTTTTCTGTATGGTGGAACATCAATGGTATTGTACACTACGAACTTGTTCCTGATGGTCGTGCAGTTAATGCTGATCTCTACTCAGCCGAGTATATGAAGTTTTGAAGACTTGATACCCGGCTTTGATCAACCAAAAGAGAGTACTTCTGCAACATGACAATGCTCCAGCTCATCGAGCTAGGTTAATAACGAATAGAATAAAAGATTTGAAGGGTATTGAAGTTCTACCTTGCCCTGCTTATAGTCCAGATGTTGCACCATCTGTTTATGGTGAATTCTCCTATCTCTGGATAACATTCAGATATGAAGGCCAGCTGCGAAACAAGCAGAATAACTCGACAAATAAGCAGTCGTGGACCAATAGCAGCATTGTTAGAAGAGAGAGAGAGAGGAGAAAAACCTCTTTAAAAATCCTAAGTTCAACTGACCCGGTTGATAGACCTCAGCAAGGGTTCCTCTCCAGGAAGAGCTGCGTCTGTACTCATGTTAGAGTCAGCAGCAAAGACTTCAACAAAGACTGATCAACGAAAGCTACATCCCCATTCATGTAATCTTTACACAAGGGAATAAGAAATAACAACAACAGACCTATACACATATTGTTTCATCGACACTATACAATGCCAAAATAATTGGAATCTCTCCTTGACCTATTAAATTTAACTTAATTTTTATATATTACACAAAAGAAAATAAACAAACTAAATAACCAGCAAGAATCAATGTAGATAAAGAATTCTTCCAGATTTGAAATTAAACGAAAAAACATGGTGAAGGAAGACGAGTTTCTTTTATTGATGCATAGGTGCAAGCTTTCGGGTAAAAACCCTTCAACAGGCGAGAAAAGAAGCGCGACTTATAAGAACTATGGTACAAATGGTAGGAAGGAATATATATATATAAAAAGGAAAGTTTTTAAACTAATTATTAGTTCTTATAAGTCGCGCTTCTTTTCTCGCCTGTTGAATGGTTTTTACCCGAAAGCTTGCATCAATAAAAAAAACTCGTCTTCCTTCACCATGCTTTTTCGTTTAATTAAGAATCAATGTGGTCTTTGGAAAACAAAAAAGAACACTGCCAGACATGTGCTCTCCCTGATTGGTCGGTCTTTCCTTAGCACAACGCTGTTCAGTTAGCTAACTTCAACGACCCTAACACTTACACATGTCAATATCCAAAACTATTATAGACGCGTATGATTCTTTGGAAAAGTAAACAATTTCTACTGTCCTTACTGCAATAAAAAAAATACATGATGAGATGAGCCAGGCCTTCCCTTTAATTTTTCCATTGCAGTAAGGGTAGTAGAATTTTTTTAATTTTCAAAAGAATCATACACGTCTATAACAGTTTTGAATATTCATAACAGATGGCTTGCTGATGCATCATAATATAACTTATGTCGCATGCCTTGAGATATTTGCATAGTATTGTTTTATTTTGTATATATTTTTACATTTTGATGCTTTTGAAAGGATGGTTGATTTGCATGTCCGCGAGAAGCGCGATATATATATATAGGTCAAGAGAGTAATAAAGTTAGAGTTTCTTTTGTCTGAAATCTTCTCGTCTCGTAAAACTCGTTCTTTTTAAATAGAACTCTACAATATGGAGCAGCCGGCAGGATGAAGAAATGAAGGATTCTGAAGCGAAGCCTAAGGACGTAGAAATGAAGGATTCTGAAGATCAGCCTAAGGACGAAGAAATGAAGGATTCTGAAGCGAAGCCTAAGGGCGACGGAGTAAATGATTCTGAAGCAAAGCCTAAGGGCGACGGAGTGAAGGATTCGACCATTGAAAGCCTCATCAGGACGATGGCGAATCAGCAGCGCTTGATAATGGACTTTCTTCTTAGAAATAAGAGTGGAATCAGGGTAGGTAGGCCAGTTAAAATGGATGTGGCTACCTTTGATGGAAGAAATGCTGATCCTAAAATTTGGATCAAAGTATATGAAAACATTTGTGGAAACAATGGATGGGTTGGAGACGAGGCTAGAATCAATGGGATGCGATCCTATCTGACAGGATCGGCTTTGTTATGGTTCGACAACAAATTCCAGGATGAAGAGGAATATTGTTGGAAGGATTGGAAGCAGGAATTCATTTGTTCTTTTAACGAAAATCCCATTGTGAGTTACGACCGTGCTTTTAATTGGAGATATCGAGGAGGATCCTTGGTGGAATATTTTTACCAGAAGCAAGGAAAGATGCGACTTGGTATGCCGGGCCTTAGCGAGGAATTATTGATTATTGGGATAATCCACGGACTTCCCCAGTATATGCAGGAGCAACTGGCCACGGCAGGTGTTGAATGCAAGCAGGATCTACTCAAACTCCTGGAGAACATCAGGCCTACATCGGAAAAGAATTATTCTGAATCCAGGCCATCTGCAAGAACTCTTGGCACAGTCGAGAAACCAGATCATTTTACTGAGTCTAGTGACATGGGGTTACTCCAGGCGGCGAATGATAGAAATGTTTCGTTCTTGTCAAAAAAACTGACGAGTATGGGTTCGCCGGTCCCATGGTCAGAATCGACCATTTTTTCAATCTGCGATTCTCTCCATTCCTTCATTGATGTGACTATAAACTCTCACTTGGTAAAGGCTTATCTGGACAGCGGTTCTTCTCTCAACCTGATACATAGAAATTTAGTGCAGAAAAACAGGTGGAAAACATACCCTACGAAGATTTTAATAAACACAATCAACCATAGTAAATTCACTGCTACCGAAGCCATTAATCTGGTTTTGGAGGCTGGTGAACAGTCAATCGGAATCCAGGCCATTGTCCTCCCAGATATGCCCTTTGATCTGTTGATTGGTAAGCCTACGTTAAAATCCCTGAAAGTAAAGTGGGACTTCTTTACAGATCAGATCAGTTTCTTTTCTGAAACTGGCCCGAACCTCGTTACCAGGAGGGATGTCGAGGCCAAATACCCCAGCCTTTGCACAAGGACTTTTCCAATGATTTCAAAATTTGAAGTTGACTTTGGACTGCAAGAGAATTTTCGAGTTGTCAGTGCAAAGCCATATCAATTGGAGAATACAAAAAGAAACTGGTTAAATATGAAAATTAGATCGATGCTAAGCGAAGGAATAATTAAACCATCAAACTCGGCATTTGCATCTCCTTGCATAGTAATTCCAAAAAAGAATGGAGACTATCGATTATGTGTCGACTATCGAAGGATTAACGATGAAACACTTTTGGATCCTTTTCCCTTTCCTCGAATAGACGACATTATTAATGTGTTCGGAGGATGTCGTTTTTTCTCAAAGCTCGATTTGAAGGATGGATTCTGGCAGCTTGGCATATCAGAAAATACTCGAAAATACACTGCCTTCGTAACTCCATCTGGTCATTACGAATTTTTAAAGCTTCCGTTTGGATGGAAGAATTCTCCAGCTAAGTTCCAGAGAATAATGACTACAATTCTAGGAGACCTACTAAATGATAAGGTAGTGGCATATATCGATGACATCTGTTGTGGTGGCTACACTCAGGAGGATTGCTCCATTTTGACGCATAACATTCTTGAACGGCTGAACACTGCGGGCCTAGTGCTAAATCTTGATAAATGTCAATTTTGCGTCCCTCGCATAGACTTATTGATGGAGACACAAAGAAAATAAGGTCTGAGGTTACCGAAAAGGTTCGAAATATGAAACGTCCATACAATTTGAGGTCCTTACAGTGTTTCACCGGATTGACTAACCACTTCCGCGCCTTTATAAAGGATTATGCTCATATAGTAAGACCATTAGACAAATTAAAAGGAAAAGATGTAACCTTCAAGTGGGATTCTGAATGCGAGACAGCTTATCAAAAACTTATCGCACTTATTACTGAGGAACCAATTCTTAGGGTTCATGATGGGAGATTGCCATTCGAGCTATCAACGGATGCCAGCTACTATGGAACTGGAGCCATTTTATATCAAAGGGACCTCCAGGAAAAAAGATGTAAACAACTCTGGGTAATTGGCTATTACTCCTACACCTTTACAAAAGCCGAACAAAATTATTCTGTTACCGAGAAAGAATGCTTGGCGGTATTGAAAGCTGTGAGACATTTTCGTTCCTACTTGGAGAGTCGCCCTTTTGTGGTGCATACCGATCACCGAGCCTTAACTCAGCTTTTAAGTTGTGGAGAACTTAGGGACAGTTTGGCCAGGTGGCAGTTATTCCTGCGCTCCTTTAATATCACAATAAATCATCGGTCGGGAAAGGAACTGAGGGACGCCGACGCGTTGTCACGATTGTGTGTAAGCGTCCCAGACAAGTCTGATGAACAGACATTCTGGTTGAAGCATAAAGCTTTAGAGCTAAAATACGACGAGCAAAGAAAATCTTATTTGGTGACTCCTGAACAGGTTCCTAGCATTCTCGGCTTATATCATGATGATCCTAAATCTGGTGGCCACTCGGGATTCTGGAGAACCTATTATACAATTAAGAATCGATTTTGGTGGCGAAATATGAAGGGGGACATTCGACGTTATGTCCAATCGTGTTCTACCTGTCAGAAGGTGAAGGCCAAATATAGATCTACCTCTGATCAGATGAGTTTGCCTGTTCAATCTCATGTTCCATTTCATACGGTTCATGTTGACTTCGCAGAACTCAAAAAGAAATCGGAATCCAATGCCTCTACCCAGTCATTCTTAGTAGTGATTGATGAAGCTACTCGGATTGTATACGCTAAATGTATGAAACAGTCGGGTAAAGCTCTAAAGGAATACTTTACGGACCATCCCATTCTTAAAAATGTAAAGAAAATTATTTCTGATAGAGGTACCTCCTTTACTCGAGGGGAATTTTACAACTGGACGCAGGAGAAGGGAATCAGGTTTCTTCATACCAGTCCTTATCACCCTGCGGGAAATGGTCTAGCCGAGAGAGTGATTCAGGAAATTAAGACCTTCATGGAGTGCTACCCACAGTTTCCTAAAGGATGGAAATGTTGCTTGGAGGCAGCCGTCAATTATCACAATCGACATCATAATACCTATCTGGGATGCTCTCCATGGTATAAATGGAAGGGAACAGTACCAATAGTGCCTGCTGATGAGGAATTGGGCTTACAACTCCTTAGAATTGAAACGGAGAATGATGACAAACAGCGCCATAAATACCATCTGCGCACTAAATATTATTATAACAGAAATCGAAGAAGACCTACTGATATCAAACCTGGAGATTCGATTCTGGTGAAACACCAATACACAGGTAAACAACGACTGCAGACTGGACCCCATGTTGTTACTGATGTAAAGATGGTGGACGGCTATGTTAAATATGTCCTTTATGAATCGGAGCGAGGAACCCAGAGTGCCCACATCACCAACATCATTAAATTTCATCATAGACCACCAGGAGTCCCATCACAGGAGTGATGAGAGGTCATGGAGGGGGAGTCTGTCGCATGCCTTGAGATATTTGCATAGTATTGTTTTATTTTGTATATATTTTTACATTTTGTTGCTTTTAAAAGGATGGTTGATTTGCATGTCCACGAGAAGCGCGATATATAGGTCAAGAGAGTAATAAAGTTAGAGTTTCTTTTGTCTGAAATCTTCTCATGTCTCGTAAAACTCGTTCTTTTTAAATAGAACTCTACAACTTACACATGTATTTTCCAGCTGGTGGGTGAGGTGGAATCCAGAGACAGACAGTTGGAACTTTCAAAATATAGAGATGGCTTTAATCATCAGAGTGCTATAAAACAAGAAGAATAACATGGGGACTTTATGTACAGGAGAACTGCTGCTGTGGGCAGCTAATCCTCCAGGGTGACGTTGCGGAAGAGGTACGACATGGACTCTTTGTTGTGGATCCGGCGGATGGCCTCTGAGAGCAGGATGCTGATGTCCACAGTCTTGATCTTGTTGCACTGCATCTTCTGGACCTCGTGGGGCACTGTGTTGGTCACCACCACCTTCCACACACACCATGGGCTTTCTTTCATCTAGAATACTGGGACATGTGGCAAAACCATGTTATTACCATTTCAAAGAATGATTTTTTAAATTATTATCCCTAGTACACATGGTACAGGCCATGATAATCATGGTGGGTAGAAGTTGGGGACTGCTTTTACTGAGAGTGCACCACATGTCTACATATGTGAAAAGCAGTTCGATTTTTGCATTTATAAATGTGCCAGAGTCCTGTTTGTTTACTTACACTCGCTGGTGGGGTTGGACTTTTGCAAGAATCGGGGGCTATTGGAGCATATATATATGTAATGAGATGATGAGTTACTGTTAGCTCTTGTAGAATCCTGTCGACTAGCTGTAATAAGTTGAGGTTTGGTTGTTGACTCTCGTTATACTGTCTTGACCGAGAGGAACAGTCAGGATGGGGAGTTTTCCAGTACCTCTCTGCACCTTGGAAGACCTTTTACAATTCTCACAAAGTACAGGCAGTCGTGGTCGAGGCAGAGTGGAAAGCTTGGAAATGTCCACACAAAAAAACGAAGACACAGTTGCACTAAGAAAGTTCCGTGAACAGATAGAGTTGAGCTAGGAGCGAAAAATGGGGAGGTAGAAGTTTTCTTACTATTCTACATGATGGATGAGATGGCTCTGAGGGACGACCGACGTGGGCTCACACAGATGCTGCACTCACTGTGAAGTGACTGTAAAGTGACTGTATTTATAGGTTAAGACGGGGGGCCTTATGCGACAGGGGCCGTTTCTGAGAAAGGGGGCCTTGCATGTCACCATGTGTGAGAGGGGGCTTTGCATTCTACCAGATGTGGAGTGTGGGTGGTCTTGGTCCATTTTTAGACCTTGTTGTGGGAATTCTAAATCTATCTCGATTTTGACGTTATGACTTCTATCTCTTGCTTAGCTCAACTCTTAATCTATTACAGATTATTATTTATTTATCCTCAGTTTGTACAAATTACATTTCATATGATGATGTAAAGACACATGTCAATAATATGTATAATCATTTACAGATGTGTTTCCATTATACAACATTAAAATCTTATTATAAGTTATATACAATATGGGGTTGTTGGTTTAAATTACCATATATATATATTTTTTTTTCAATTAGAAAAAATTGTCCAATGCAGGATTAGATCCCAGGTTGTATCAGTCAAAAAACCAAGTTTAGATCACCTTTCCACTGATCCCCTCAATATTAGAAAATGATAAAACAACAGAGTTTTTTTTTTTGCTTATCCCTAGTACACAAACAACAGAGTTAAATAGGTATACAGTAAAAATACTCTGTTACACAATATGCTACAGAGAGTTCTGTTAACCGGACTTCTACACAACAGCTATTTCTTCTGACTCCATCCAACAGAACAACACTTTATCCAAACTACCCCTCTATAATAAAATATTTCAGGGAGAAATCCCTCTTTCAATGTTTTATCATCACAGGATGAAGAAATATATATAGAAATAATTTTTATTATTTAGATTTTAACAGAAAAGTAGCGTTAAAATATGTTTATAATTTTTATCGACATTGGAATGTCATTATAACAGTAACTTGGTTATAAGATCCTGAGGTCTCCCAATTGTTTTAACTCTGGTTCTAACAAAGTAATGAAGTTATAGGTACCCAGGTTCCTGGAGTGTATCCATAAATTGCTGCCAGCTACCCGGATACTACAGTCATGATGAGGTTCGACTGAGGTATAAATTCAACCATTGAACCTCCCAGAAGGGACCACCACTCTAACTTCTCATTGGAGGTTGTGGATTGCCGAATGTCTGCTAAGAGAGGTTTTACTGTACTCCAAATTGTCATTGAAAATATTCTACCTGATTATCATACATTAAATGCATATATAAACAATGCTTATTGTCACACATAACAAAACATCATTATATATAAAGGAGTTATATTATCTACCAGACTCCTTTAATTTAATACCATTCCGCATACAACACTTTCATTCGTGAAAAGGATATTTTATCATCAACCACAATGTCTGGTATTAAGATGTGTTTTAGAAGACCAACACATGAAAGATTCTTAAATTTACAGAACTTGAAGATGATTATGTCATCAATGCTTTTGATAAAGGAACAGTTCTAATCCTCTGCTAAATAGAATGTGAGAATGAGATAAAGCACAATTTGGGTTATAGAAAATAAGACCAAATACAAATAAATTAATAGTGTGTGACGTTTTGGTAACAGTGTTGTTACCAAAATGTCACATACTATTAATTTATTTAGATTAGAGGTCTTATTATCTTGTATAGATTGCGAGAATAGTGTCACCTCATCAATGGGAGAGTCCTCAATCAACTGCGGGGCATCAGAGGACAGCAGTCCGTGGGTGGCCAGCAGATAGATCTTGTAAGCACCACGGTCCTTCAGCACCTCCGCTGCAGCCACGAAGGAGCGGACATCGTCAATCATGTCATCCTGCACATTGTTGTCAGTGAGTCTTTATTTCAGGTGAATCACTGGGGTGGGGGGGTTAAATATATTGGAACACAGAAGGAGAGCTGAGTAGATTGCTGTATGAACATCACATTGATATAGCGTATCTCCAGGATTTTTGGACAAGACACCACCACTGGGGTGGGGTTAAATATATTGGAACACAGAAGGAGAGCTGAGTAGATTGCTGTATGAACATCACATTGATATAGCGTATCTCCAGGATTTTTGGACAAGACACCACCACTGGGGTGGGGTTAAATATATTGGAACACAGAAGGAGAGCTGAGTAGATTGCTGTATGAACATCACATTGATATAGCGTATCTCCAGGATTTTTGGACAAGACACCACCACTGGGGTGGGGTTAAATATATTGGAACACAGAAGGAGAGCTGAGTAGACTGCTGTATGAACATCACATTGATATAGCATGTCTCCAGGATTTTTGGACAAGACACCACCACTGGGGTGGGCTTCCTCAATCTAGCTCAATCTTCCAAGATCCACAGTTTTTAACTGATGGTAACTCTTCAGTTGGTGACCAAATGGACTATTGAGCCATCAATCAATTAGTATCATTAATGTCATGTGTATACATGGCCTATCCAATTATGTGAAAATTGTACAAAAATGTGGAATTAATTGTACTGGGATCAGGTGGATAACTACTGATCATACAACTAAAAGATGGCTTGCACTATCTGACAGAAATAAATATACCAGTTACATGATTTTTTAGGATACCCCAAAAACCTGCTTTTTTTTTTGGTCATTGCACAGACCGAAACGTGCATGTGGTTAGCTTTTCTAGATTAATCAAGAAAGGGTATTTAGCTAAAATTCTGGAATAATTACAATTCAACGATTAGTGCTATTTATTCTGACAGATAACTCCGCCTTTGCCGGTCCCAAGCCCGGATGAAAAAGGAGGAGGGGGAGCAGTAACAAGCTCGCTAAAAAACCTGGGTTCAGCTGGCCCGGCTGATAGTACCCTGTAAGGGCTACTTTATTTTTTTTTTGCTTATCCCTAGTACACATGGTACAGGCCATGATAATCATGGTGGGTAGAAGTAGGCGACTGATTTTACTGTAAGTGCACCACATGTCTTCACATGTGAAAAGCAGTTCGACTTTGCACTTACAAATGTGCCAGAGCCCCTTTGGTTACTTGCACTCGCTGGTGGGGTTGGACTTTTGCAAGAATTGGGGGCCATTGGAGCATTTTTTTTTTTTTTTTAAACATAAAAAAGTGCTCAATGCGGGAATCGAACCCAGGTTGTAGCAGTCGGAAACCAACGTAAGGGCTCTTAATACAGGGATACAGGATTAGCAGCGTTTGTACTCCCATGTTAGGAGCAGCTGCACATGGCGTCTTTTCCTCATGTCAGAGGCGGCCATTTTTTTTGGAGCTAAGTCGGCCTGCCACTGAGTAGTGCCCTCAGTCTTGATGACAAAGGCATTCTACTTCACCCAGTGTGGAGATAAGAAAGAAGAAGATTCTTACAGATGTGGCGCAAGCCATCAGCAACTTTTAGTTGCATGATCGGGAAATGCCTTTTTTCTTAATCTATCCAATTATGTGCTAGTTATTACACCTGGTTCTTCTATTTTTGCTATAATTTTTTTTACCCAGCACAAATATTATGACCTAATGTTTCAATATGGAGTGGGTCTTCTTCGCAAACTTTTCCCGTGAAGCACTGCAAGCATTGTCACATCAGCTCTACATGAAAAAAAAGGCTCTGAATTTGGACAAACTTCACAGAGGCACACAGTCATCTACCAGTGGACACCTACCTACATAGGAATGAAAGGCAATGACATGTCCAATACTCTCGCAAAATTATCAGCAACACCTAACTCAGACCTTGATTTAGACTACTTCAAATGCCTAAAAAAATTAAATCATGGCAAAATTACAGGAGTTTACATTGGTTTTCAATTCAAAAGACCCTGGAGCAATTCTTAAATTTTGCACAGATCGACAGGCGGCAACCTATATTACCAAGCTCAAAACTGGCAGCCAAACAAGACCACTCCATTTCCAGTGCACCGTTTGAGAGACCAGCGACCTCACCACGCGGACCACCTCCTAGAATACATGAGAGCCTCAAGACAGAACCCATACAATAACCCTACCAAGATTGAAAATTTGATCCATGAATTTGGTCTCTATGACCTTGTATCTTCTTCTTTCTTATCTCTACTCAATCACACTAAGGTATCAAGCTTGTAAAGCTTTGAGATTTTTGATGGTGTCTGCCGGAGAAGAGTAGAGCTCATCAATGGACGAGTCAATACAGTCAATAATATGTCTTGGGGTTGCAGGCTGAGAATTGCACTTAGTACATAGTGGGAAAACCTTGCAACCATTCTGGAAAGTCATTGTCCGTAGATGACCAGACTTAAGTCTGGAAATCAAAGACTGTTGTTCTCTTGGGAGGACAGAACCGGTGCTTGTCCCTCCTGCTCTGTACCAGTCATGTGCAGCATCAGATTTCCATTCCTGCAGGCATTGGGTTTTGATGGTACGGAGGAGGTCTCTTTCGTCTAGTTGGGTGGTGGATTCTCTTGCTTCAGGTAGGCCAAGAGTTCCAGCCTTTGCCAGAGAGTCTGCCAGCTCATTACCAGGAATTCCAACGTGAGCTGGAAGCCATTGCACTGTGACTGAACTGTTGGCTGGGAGTCGGTTTACAGACTTTGCAATGCTCTTGAGGAGAGGTGACCTTGCATGATTATACACAGTGGGGAAAAAAATGTAAATAAAATATATACAGTAGAACCTCCTTGTAAAGGACACCTAATTGCACAGCCAAAGTGTCCTTTAAGGAGAAGTGTCCTTTTACCAGAGTTTTTAAATAGTAAAAATGGTAATTTGGCAAATGAAAGTTGTCTTTTGTAGAGAGTTGTCCTCTAGTGTGAGTGTCCTCTCATAGAGGTTCTACTGTATTATATATATATATATATATATAGAGAGAGAGAGAGTGTGTGTGTGGAACATAATGAATACACAAGTGCTTCAGTCAATATAAGAAGGGACTACTGACCACCATGATGGCAATGCGGCCTCCAACATCTCCAACAACATTGATGGGAGGTTTCTCTTTGGCAGCCAGCACTGGAACACACAGCCCTCTAATTGCTGCTATAATCTCTACTGAACCAGTTTCAGCAAAGTAGCTGACCACTGGAGTGCAAGAAGAATGTGGCCTAATTATAAGGTCTAATAACTATACTACTGACTTGATGTAATAATTCCCGGAGAATGTCACTAACCACCAAAAGATACATTAGATATAATCTACCAACAAATACCTGAAGACTTCTTTATAAAATACTTTGGTTCCTTAGTATTATTTTCATGGCTTCAGTATTCCTAACCCTTTGTGACCTGTAATTTTTTTTACAATTAGTGTAACATATTATTCCATTAGGAATAATATACAAATTGTGTTGTGTTTAAAGAAAATATAAAAGTTGTTTGCAACCAAGCAGAATAGGATTTTTTTTTTAAAACCTTCTCAAATTTTCCACAGCAATTTCTTTCTGTAAAAATTGTCAAAATTAAATACCTATTATTCTTTTGTGATCCTTTGAACAATATGAACAGATTCTGTAGGTTTAAATAAGTGTTTAACATAGGGAGGGGAGGGAACGATGAAATATGGAAAGTGGTGTCCAACGTCTACTCTTGGATAAGAGAATGTCTTTTTCCTGGAATTGTGTCAGTTCTTCCAGTTTCAATTAACTTTCGTCTCATCTTTTAGATTGAAAGTAATGCTAACTAATGATATTTCTTATTATTATTTTATAAAGCAAATTTGTATTTACAGCCACAACATCAAGACATAATGGATCAGGAAAGATTATGCTTTACAAAGGTCCTAAACCAATTTACAAGAATTTTTTCTCAAAGCGACAATTTCTACAGAACACTAATTTTATGGCCAGTAAAACTTCACTTTCATTCCTAGAAAATCCAAGGAAACATTGTACACCTATCCCCCGATTTACACGGTAGATACGTTCCTGAGAAAAACGTGTAAATCGAGGGATAGGTGTATATTAAACTGTCAAATCTGAATAGGTGTTCGCCCCCTCATGAATCAGAGCCTACCAATATTCTTTTCAACATAGGTAGTATAGAGTAGAATATCGCATTTTAGTATAGTGCGATAAAAAAAAACTTATTTGGAAAACCGTGTAAAAGTGAAAACGTGTAAAACAAGTACCGTGTAAATAGGTGTTTTATGATTCATTAGTGGAGCCATCTGTTGTAAGAAATTGTAACTATTTTAGACGCGCATGATTCTTTTCAAAATGAAACAATTTTCTTCTATCCTTACAGCAATGATAAATTAATGGAAGGGCCTGGCTCATCAGTGGTGAACCCTCCCAGTGGTTTCACCAGTTTAACATTGCAGTAAGGGCAGTAGAAAATTGTTTAATCTCCAAAAAGAATCATATGTCTAAAACATTGTATTGCAGGGCAGTTACCGGAAATTGATAATCATGTTTTTTTTTTTTGCTTATCCCTAGTACACATGGTACAGGCCATGATAATCATGGTGTGTAGATGTATGCGACTGCTTTTACTGTAAGTGCACCACATGTGAAAAGCAGTTTGACTTTGCACTTACAAATGTGACAGAGCCCCGTTTTGTTACTTTGCACTACCTTTGTGGGGTTGGACTTTTGCAAGAATCGAGGGCCATTGGAGAATTTTTTTTTTTTTTTATCAGAAAAAAGTGCCCAATACGGGATTTGATTCCGGGTCGTAGCGGTCGAAAACCAATGGTTTAGACCATCCTTCCACCGACCCCCCTGGCGAGTCATGTGCTAGAAAGAAGTAGGTAAATAGTGGCCAACACGATGTCATTTTTTAGAAGTTTTTCTTTCAAATTTTTACTTTATTTTAAAACATGTGCGTTTTTATTATTGCATTTTATTAATTTCTAATAGTAGATATTTGGTATTTCTAAATAAAAAAAAAAAAAAAATTGTTAATTACTTTTATTATAATACTCAATAAACTACTATAGTAAACTTCCATGTCATCTGATATTCACAAAGGGTTAAAATTGATTATCTCCTCACCACCTCCATAAAGTCACCGAATGTGGCTGGCACACCGAATACACTGTCGGGACAAAAGTCAAGTTTCTGTTGTTGTTTCTTATCCCCTTGTGTAAAGATTCCATGAGTTCATGTTCCTCAAGTTGTTTTATGATGAGCAGAAAGTCAAGTTTTTTCTAACCCAGGGGTGAGCAAACTGCGGCTCACGAGCCACATACGGCTCTTTGGATGTGAAGTTGCAGCTCTTTATATAGTTCCATAAAAGCAAATATTATTTATGCGAGTACTATTTATTGTTGGCAAGAAAAAAATTTTGTGGCTCTTTAAAAACTTTGAAATTTGTAATTTTTTACTCTTCAGACTCAAAAGTTTGCTGACCCCTGTTCTAACCAATAGTATTGCTAAGTGTGGCTGAGCAATGTCTATAAACTATTCCCACTAAAAATTGGGCTGTTGCTGTGGGCAAGTTGAAGAGTTCAGCTTGCCAATAATAGCAATAGGCCAGATTCCTTGTGTGAATCCATTTGATAAAACCTCCAATGTTCATTTAGTCAACCAAAGTTCTTTGGATTGACATAAAGGGGATAAAAACTCCTCTACTGAACATAATACGACATTTTTTAAAAGAGAAAAAGTACAAAAAAAAAAAAAAAGACAAGAAAAGCCATTGATGAAACTATATGAAAAGGGTTAAAAGGAAGAAGACAAATTACGTTTTAAAAACAGAAAATTTGTAGATTACAGAAGCAAATAAGTTAACAGTGTGAAAATGACAAGAGCAATATAGCTAGTACTATAGTATTTTATGTGCCTTGTTGTGTACTTCAGAGGGAAAGAGAGGATAGCTGTGATAAAATAAGTCATGAAACAACAGCGCTAGTATTAAAGAGTGGTGCGGCATCATTGACCCATTTTATATAAAGCCAGAATTGTTATAACTTTGCTAGTTTTGGTCAGATAAAGCTGGTGTGGCAGCTTATCTACAACAAAAGAGGGAAAATGTCATTTCAAACCAAGCCTTGATTCAAATGTCCTATATTTACATAAATCTATATATATATATAAATGAATGTCTGTGTGTCTGTGTGTGTGTCCTCTATGGATTCAAAAACCATACATCCAATCGCCGTGAAATTTTGGGATATTATTAGGCATATCCCCGGAAAGGTTTACGAAAAATATGTTCACTAGATAAAACGATGATTTTGTAATGTAGAAAATTAGGAAAGACAAAATTCAGGATGACACGGCACACAGGGACCGGGAAAAAAATGTTCACTTTATCGAGAGATTCAAATTTACGAGTTTCAAATTATCAAAATATATCTTTTTTTTTTATAAGTTTATAGAGAATTGTTTTAACAAATGTTCGTTAGACAAACCTTTACTCGGGTAAAACCTCGGGCGAAGCCGGGTACGTCCGCTAGTTTCTATATAATCTTTCTCCATTACCTTGTTTATATGTTTTTATTTAGATGAAGAAGGGTATGCTGGAAAGCTTCCTTTAATCAAGTAAATAAAAACAGTTTCAACATTTTACAATTTTTTGTAACAAGCCTTGATTGCAACTCATCTAAAAGAAGCAACTTTGATATTTGGTTCTAGGAGTCACACACCATTGTTGACTTCATAGTGGATCTGAGATGGCACTACCATGTGCTCATGTTTGTCATTTGAATTTAGAGCGGCAAAACACAGCAACTATTTTCTAGAATGATTTTTGTTACTTTGGGGCAGTTTAAGGATCATTCCTTGCTCCCCTCCCCCGCCCCCAAAATAACTTTACTAGGTGCCGCTCAAAAAGAGCAACCTAACTTATGATATTTACAACAATGAATAATATAGATGAAGGTTATTTACATATTAAAACAAAGTGTCCAATGCGGGATTAGATCCCAGTTCATGGCTGTGGGGAATGGAGGGGTTTAACCATTAACCCATCTTATTTCTTATTCTTTGCTCCGGCTGACATCAAAGTAACCATCACGTTGTTCACAGTCACCTCTCTTACCACACAGTCTAACTTGGATAATTCAAAGCCCAAGAGACCAAAAAAAAAAAAAGTGAATTATCTAAAAATTGGAATTAAAAACATTTTGAATAAAAGGCTTAAAAGTCTAGGGACCTAGATAAATATTGGAATTATCCAAGTTCTACTGTAATTGCAATAAAGCTGATAGGCATTTCAAAAGATAACCACTTCAGGCTACTTGACTGGTGATAAGTTTGACTGTAAGGAGTTTTAGATTGAGAGAGAAAGTGTTAACTTTCATATAAAAAAACTTTCCCTCAAAAATTCAGTTGGTAAAGGTGTTGTGGCCTATACAGTAAAACCTTACTAAAGTGAACCTTCCCATAGAACAAACTCCAAATAATCTCCAATATTAGTGAGGCCATATAGAGAACCATGGCCATAGTTCAGTATCATTGGAAGTCTGTTCACTCTAGTGAGGTTTTATTGTAATTCTAGGCCTTTAATCAAAGTTCTAATCAACTAACAAATTGAAATTTGGGGGACAACAAAGCAGCGAAGGCAACTAAAGATAGAATGTGCAACAAGTGGCATGAAAGGAGCAGAGTGTGGGATGTTCTGCAGAAACAAGAAATAGACGAATATCTTGTGCAACAAGACTTTGGAGCGTGTTGCACATTAATAATACAAAAAGATTTGTTGCAACAACATGACACAGGAGCAGGTTGTGCGAAAGAAGCGTGAAGGGAACACCAAGATATAAAAGAGGAAGAGTGTACAACAATAAGAAAATGTGTTTTATTGCAACAAGTAACTAAAGAGCAGTATGTTGTGCAACAACATTAAACAAAGAAGCATGTTGCACAACAACAAAGAGCTGAGGAGCAGTAAGTTTTGCAGCAACAAAGAACTAAAGAGGAGAATATTGAACAACAATAAAGAACAAAATAAGAAAATGTTGCACAACAACAAGGAACTAAAGAGCAGTATATTGCACAACAACAAGGAGCTGAAGATGAGAATGGTGAACAACAATAGCAAGGAACAAAGAAGCACGTTGAACAACAACAACAAGGAACTAAAGAAGAATCATATTACACAACAACAAAGACAAAAATAGGAACACTGGAAAACAAAGGCTAAAATATCCTACAAGCTGTTTGCTTTTTTATTGAAGATCGTAAGGTCTTTAAGTTACTCAACTCTATCTATCTGAGGAAGACTTGACCAACTCAAGAGACTACCATCTTAAACAAAAAAGGAACGTGCTGCAGTATATTTTAACTTTTGCATTCTGATAAATTTTCTGTGCTCAATAGACATTAAAGAGGAAGATGTCACACAAGATAGCATATTGAGGAGTATGTTGCGTAGGAACAACACAGATGGAGCATGTTGCGTAAGAACAACACAGATGGAGCATGTTGCATACATCACAACAACCAGAGACAATAGGAGCAGCGTGCTAAACAAGAGACGGCCCAAAGAGAAGTGTCAAGCGAAGGTGCGCCACAGTGCTGCCACCTACCAAATATACTACTAGCCCGGCTTCTTTTGCGCCGCTGGCTCCCTGTTGGAAGAAAAGCCAAGAGTTAGCTGGAGTTGAGTGGCACATGGAGAAGAATGGCTGATATGGAATAGAGAGAGCTAACAAACAGAAGGGTTAAATGGGGGCAACCATTTTCATATAAGAGCTGATAATAAGATTGAAGAAAAGTGCATCCATTTTTTTTCTTGAGGAGCTGCAAGTGAAACAAAATGTTAAGATTACATATGCATTTTGTAATTTTAACAAAATAAAAATGTAACCTACTTCATTGTGAGTTAGTTTTTACATAAGCTTTTCTTCATTTTAGAATGTAGAGATGATACAGTAGAAACTCTCTCTAAAGAACAACACCAGAGCCAAGTGTCCTTTAGAGAGATGTGACCTCTTATCGGAGAGCAACCAAATAATAAAAATGGTCAACAATGAAAAATGTCCTTTATAGAAAGGTGTCCTCTAATGGAGGTTCAACTGTATATATATATATATACAGTCAATCCTCATTATGACAGCATGAAGATTATTACAATGTTGTTGCTATAACCACAGTTAAAACTGAAAGCAGGATTTAAAACTTGGGACTTTACAACTATGATGTTATAACCAAGTTGTTGGTATAAAAGAGGTTGTTATATCAAGGTTATAAGTAGGCTTCATGTCATCTTTATATAGCAAAATTTGAACATTTAGAGCAAATAATTCAAGTAATAATGCTTCCTCCTACTAAATGATGAGATTCAATTAGGACTAGAGATAAAAAACATAGGGCAACAAGACCACAAATTGAGGTAAGTAAATTATATGTGATGTTGTGCTAACAAAG
>CP092873.1:38911482-38974926 GCA_030710605.1 Cordylochernes scorpioides | reverse complement strand
GGTCCTGCCGCCACGTCAGACCTCTCATCTGGGAGGCCTTCAACATCATCAGCAGTCACCTAACCTGCAGAACTGACTCTTGGCCCAAGGGTGTGTTGACAACACCCACTACATTTTCACCTCAACCAAAGCCTCTCTCTCTGTTTTTCTTCTGCCTTGAGATGAGGGAGGTTAACGAAGACCTCCTGATTATCTGGAGGAAGCCCAATTCCTATAGCGGAAGCCCAATATAAAATCAAATTACGGTTAAACCTGTCTATAGCGCCCCCTCTTGGGATTCACCAAAATAGGGTGCTATAGACAGGTCACTTTTAATGTAAATCGCATCGTACTACGTATTTAAAATCGGGTACTATAGAGAGGAAGGCGCTATAGACAGAGGTTTAACTGTATTTAAATATATATACCAATATAAATAAAGTTTAAATAAATAAAGGTTCTTTCCAAATCCACCCTTGCCGGTCCCAAGCCCGGATGAAAAAGGAGGAGGAGGAGCAGTAACAAGCTCACTAAAAAACCTGGGCTCAGCCGGCCCGGCTGATAGTACCCTGTTAGGGCTCCTAATACAGGGATACAGGGTGAGCAGCATTTGTACTCCATGTTAGGAGCGGCTGCACATGGCGTCTGTTTCTCATGTCAGAGGCGGCCATTTATTTTGGAGCTAAGTCGGCCTGCCACTGAGTAGTGCTCCCAGTCTTAATGACAAAGGCAGACGCATTCTACTTCACCCAGTGTGGAGATAAGAAAGAAGAAGAAGAAGGTTCTGCCCCATGGTCAATGAGTATGCCCATGTGATTGAAATAACGTAATAGGGTTTAGAATAACATTTCAGTTTTCTAGTAGAGAGCTAAAGAATGTGTGAACAAAAAATACCGATCTGAGTGCTATAGCATTTCTTTTGGAAAAAAGGGGCTAAATTCAAATATGGCGGAAAAAAGATTTATGCAAATTGAAAGAAAAATAATAGTAAATAGAATAACAGCTTCAAAATGGTTCAAGAGATTTAGAGAAGGAGACATCAGCCTTGAGAACAAACCTTGAATGGGATAACAACATGTGACGGATATTGAGACCCTACGATGTCTGGAGATGGACAACCCACAACAATCTACGCGTGAAATGTCAGCCAGACTTGGACCATCCAAAGATACGACAACCAAACTCTGAACAAGCTGCACTTTGTTAGCAAACATCCAAGACAAGATCCCCACAAGCTGACTTGTAGCCCAGTCCCAGAAATGAGTGGATATCTGTAAACAATTGTTAGAAAATCCACAAGATCTTAGGTTTTGGAAGCGGATTGTAACTGGGGATAAAAATAGTATCTATCTTTGTAACACTGACACAAGAAGACAATGGGTACCCTATGATAAAGAGGCTAAACCTAGTTTTAGATGACCGCTTTGGCCATAAAGTGATGTTTTCTGTATGGTGGAACATCGATGGTTTTGTACACTACAAACTTGTTTTTGATGGCCGTGCAGTTAATGCTGATCTCTACTCAGCCGAGTAATGAAGTTTTGAAGATTTGATACCCTGCTTTGATCAACCAAAAGAGAGTACTCCTGCAACATGACAACGCTCCAGCTCATCGAGCTAGGTTAACAACGAATAGAATAAAAGATTTGAAGGGTATTGAAGTTCTATCTCACCCTGCTTATAGCTCAGATGTTGCACCATCTGATTATGGTGCATTCCCCTATCCCTGGATAACCTTCAGCTATGAAGGCCAGCTGCGAAACAAGCAGAATTACTCGACAAATAAGCAGTCGTGGACCAACACAACAGCATTGTTAGAAGTTCAACTGACCCGGTTGATAGACCTCAGCAAGGGTTCCTCTCCAGGAAGAGCTGCGTCTGTACTCATGTTAGAGTTGGCAGCAAAGACTTCCATGTTAGTAACGGCCTCAAAATACAAGGAAAGTCAGACTTTCACCAAAGTGCGCCTGGATCATGGTGCCATGATCAACGAAAGCTACACCCCCATTCGTGAAATCTTTACACAAGGGGATAAGAAAGAAAAACAACAGACCTATAGACATATTGTTTCATCGACACACTATACAATGCCAAAATAATTGGAATCTCTCCTTGACCTATTAAATTTAACTTAATTTTTATATATTACACAAAAGAAAACAAACAAACTAAATAACCAGCAAGAATCAATGTAGATAAAGAATTCTTCTTTATTTGAAATTAAACGAAAAAACATGGTGAAGGAAGACGAGTTTCTTTTATTGATGCATGGTGCAAGCTTTCGGGTAAAAACCCTTCAACTGGCGAGAAAAGAAGCGCGACTTATAAGAACTAATATATTATATTAGTTTAAAAACTTTCTTTTTTATATATATATATTCCTTCCTACCATTTGTACCATAGTTCTTATATGTCGCGCTTCTTTTCTCGCCTGTTGAAGGGTTTTTACCCAAAAGCTTGCACCTATGCATCAATAAAAGAAACTCGTCTTCCTCCACCATGTTTTTTCGTTTAATTAAGAATCAATGTGGTCTTTGGAAAACAAAAAAGAACACTGCCAGACAAGTGCTCTCCCTGATTGGTCGGTCTTTCCTTAGCACAACGCTGTTCAGTTAGCTAACTTCAACGACCCTAACACTTACACATGTGAATAGACGTGTATGATTCTTTGGAAAATTAAACAATTTCTACTGCCCTTACTGCAATCAAAAAATTACATTATAAGAAGAGCCAGGCCTTCCCTTTAATTTTTCCATTACAGTAAGAGGAGTAGAAATTTTTTAATTTTCAAAAGAATCATACGCGTTTATAATAGTTTTGAATATTCATAACAGATGGTGGGTGATGTGGAATCCAGAGACAGACAGTTGGAACTTTCAAAATATAGAGATGGCTTTAATCATCAGAGTGCTATAAAACAAGAAGGATAACATGGGGACTTTATGTACAGGAGAACTGCTGCTGTGGGCAGCTAATCCTCCAGGGTGACGTTGCGGAAGAGGTACGACATGGACTCTTTGTTGTGGATCCGGCGGATGGCCTCTGAGAGCAGGATGCTGATGTCCACAGTCTTGATCTTGTTGCACTGCATCTTCTGGACCTCGTGGGGCACTGTGTTGGTCACCACCACCTGCCACACACCATGGGGTTTCTTTCATCTAGAATACTGGGATGTGTGGCAAAACCACGTTATTACCATTTCAAAGAATGATTTTTTAAATTATTATCCCTAGTACACATGGTACAGGCCATGATAATCATGGTGGGTAGAAGATGGGGATTGCTTTTACTGAGAGTGCACCACATGTCTACATATGTGAAAAGCAGTTCGATTTTTGCATTTATAAATGTGCCAGAGCCCCGTTTGTTTACTTACACTCGCTGGTGGGGTTGGACTTTTGCAAGAATCGGGGGCTATTGGAGCATATATATAAATATATTTTTCAATTAGAAAAAATTGTCCAATGCAGGATTAGATCCCAGGTTGTATCAGTAAAAAAACCAACAGTTTAGATCACCTTTCCACTGATCCCCTCAATATTAGAAAATGATAAAACAACAGAGTTTTTTTTTATTATCCCTAGTACACAAACAACATGGTGCAATAGGAATACAAAAATATATATTCTGTTACACAATATGCTACAGAGAGTTCTGTTAACCGGACTTCTACACAACAGCTATTTCTTCTGACTCCATCCAACAGAACAACACTTTATCCAAACTACCCCTCTATAATAAAATATTTCAGGGAGAAATCCCTCTTTCAATGTTTTATCATTGCAGAATAAGAGGGCTGTATATAGAAATAATTTTTATTATTTAGATTTTAACAGAAAAGTAGCGTTAAAATATGTTTATAATTTTTATCGGAAGCCAATAAACATTGGAATGTCATTATAACAGTAACTTGGTTATAAGATCCTGAGGTCTCCCAATTGTTTTAACTCTGGTTCTAACAAAGTAATGAAGTTATAGGTACCCAGGTTCCTGGAGTGTAGCCATAAATTGCTGCCAACTACCCGGATACTACAGTCATGATGAGGTTCGACTAGAATATAAGTACAACCATTGAACCTCCGAGAAGGGACCACCACTCTAACTTCTCATTGGAGGTTGAGGATTGCCGAATGTCTCTAAGAGAGGTTTTACTGTACTCCAAATTGTCATTGAAAATATTCTACCTGATTATCATACATTAAATGCATATATAAACACAATGCTTATTGTCATAACAAAATATCATTATATATAAAGGAGTTATATTATCTACCAGACTCCTTTAATTTAATACCATTCAGCATACAACACTTTCATTCGTGAAAAGGATATTTTATCATCAACCACAATGTCTGGTATTAAGATGTGTTTTAGAAGACCAACACATGAAAGATTCTTGAGTTTACAGAACTTGAAGATGATTATGTCATCAATGCTTTTGATAAAGGAACAGTTCTAATCCTCTGCTAAATAGATTGTGAGAATGAGATAAAGCACAATTTGGGTTATAGAAAATAAGACCAAATACAAATAAATTAATAGTGTGTGACATTTTGGTAACAGTGTTGTTACCAAAATGTCACATACTATTAATTTATTTAGATTAGAGGTCTTATTATCTTGAATAGATTGCGAGAATGGTGTCACCTCATCAATGGGAGAGTCCTCAATCAACTGCGGGGCATCAGAGGACAGCAGTCCGTGGGTGGCCAGCAGATAGATCTTGTAAGCACCACGGTCCTTCAGCACCTCCGCTGCAGCCACGAAGGAGCGGACATCGTCAATCATGTCATCCTGCACATTGTTGTCAGTGAGTCTTTATTTCAGGTGAATCACTGGGGTGGGGGGGTTAAATATATTGGAACACAGAAGGAGAGCTGAGTAGATTGCTGTATGAACATCACATTGATATAGCGTATCTCCAGGATTTTTGGACAAGACACCACCACTGGGGTGGGGTTAAATATATTGGAACACAGAAGGAGAGCTGAGTAGATTGCTGTATGAACATCACATTGATATAGCGTATCTCCAGGATTTTTGGACAAGACACCACCACTGGGGTGGGGTTAAATATATTGGAACACAGAAGGAGAGCTGAGTAGATTGCTGTATGAACATCACATTGATATAGCGTATCTCCAGGATTTTTGGACAAGACACCACCACTGGGGTGGGGTTAAATATATTGGAACACAGAAGGAGAGCTGAGTAGATTGCTGTATGGACATCACATTGATATAGCGTATCTCCAGGATTTTTGGACAAGACACCACCACTGGGGTGGGGTTAAATATATTGGAACACAGAAGGAGAGCTGAGTAGATTGCTGTATGGACATCACATTGATATAGCGTATCTCCAGGATTTTTGGACAAGACACCACCACTGGGGTGGGGTTAAATATATTGGAACACAGAAGGAGAGCTGAGTAGACTGCTGTATGGACATCACATTGATATAGCATGTCTCCAGGATTTTTGGACAAGACACCACCACTGGGGTGGGCTTCCTCAATCTAGCTCAATCTTCCAAGATCCACAGTTTCAACTGGTGGTAACTCTTCAGTTGGTGACCAAATGGACTATTGAGCCATCAATCAATTAGTATCATTAATGTCATGTGTATACATGGCCTATCCAATTATGTGAAAATTGTACAAAAATGTGGAATTAATTGTACTGGGATCAGGTGGATAACTACTGATCATACAACTAAAAGATGGCTTTAACTATCTGACAGAAATAAATATACCAGTTACATGATTTTTTAGGATACCCCAAAAACCTGCTTTTTTTTTTGGTCATTGCACAGACCGAAACATGCATGTGGTTAGCTTTTCTTGATTAATCAAGAAAGGGTATTAAGCTAAAATTCTGGAATAATTACAATTCAACGATTAGTGCTATTTATTCTGACAGATAACTCTGCCTTTGCCGGTCCCAAGCCCGGATGAAAAAGGAGGAGGGGGAGCAGTAACAAGCTCGCTAAAAAACCTGGGTTCAGCTGGCCCGGCTGATAGTACCCTGTAAGGGCTACTTTTTTTTTTTTTTTGCTTATCCCTAGTACACATGGTACAGGCCATGATAATCATGGTGGGTAGAAGTAGGCGACTGATTTTACTGTAAGTGCACCACATGTCTTCACATGTGAAAAGCAGTTCGACTTTGCACTTACAAATGTGCCAGAGCCCCTTTGGTTACTTGCACTCGCTGGTGGGGTTGGACTTTTGCAAGAATTGGGGGCCATTGGAGCATTTTTTTTTTTTTTTTAAACATAAAAAAGTGCTCAATGCGGGAATCGAACCCAGGTTGTAGCGGTCGGAAACCAACGTAAGGGCTCCTAATACAGGGATACAGGATTAGCAGCGTTTGTACTCCCATGTTAGGAGCAGCTGCACATGGCGTCTTTTCCTCATGTCAGAGGCGGCCATTTTTTTTGGAGCTAAGTCGGCCTGCCACTGAGTAGTGCCCTCAGTCTTGATGACAAAGGCATTCTACTTCACCCAGTGTGGAGATAAGAAAGAAGATTCTTACAGATGTGGCGCAAGCCATCAGCAACTTTTAGTTGCATGATCGGGAAATGCCTTTTTTCTTAATCTATCCAATTATGTGCTAGTGATTACACCTGGTTCTTCTATTTTTGCTATAATGTTTTTACCCAGCACAAATATTATGACTCAATATTTCAATATGGAGTGGGTCTTCTCGCAAACTTTTCCCGTGAAGCACTGCAAGCATTGTCACACCAGTTCTACATGAAAAAAAATGGCTCTGAATTTGGACAAACTTCACAGAGGCACACAGTCATCTACCAGTGGACACCTACCTACATAGGAATGAAAGGCAATGACATGTCCAATACTCTCGCAAAATTATCAGCAACACCTAACTCGGACCTTGATTTAGACTAGTTCAAATGCCTACAAAAATTAAAACGTCAAGGCAAAAGTACAGGAGTTTACATTGGTTTTCAACCCAAAAGACCCTGGAGCAATTCTTAAATTTTGCAAAGATCGACAGGCGGCAACCTATATTACCAGGCTCAAAACTGGCAGCCATACAAGACCACTCCATTTCCAGTGCACCGTTTGAGACCAGTGGCCTCACGGCATGGACCATGGTGACCCTATCAAGATTGCAAATTTGATTCATGAATTTGGTCTCTATGACCTTGTATGACTATACACAGAGGGGGAAAAGATGTAAATAAAATATATACAGTAGAATCTCCCTGTAAAGGACACCTAATTGCACAGTCAAAGTGTCCTTTAAGGAGAAGTGTCCTTTTACCAGAGTTTCTAAATAGTAAAAATGGTAATTTGGCAAATGAAAGTTGTCTTTTGTAGAGAGTTGTCCTCTAGTGTCCTCTCATAGAGGTTCTACTGTATTATCTATATATATAAAAATGAATGTCTGTCTGTCTGTCTGTGTGTGTGTGTGTCCTCTATGGATTCAAAAACCATACATCCAATCGGCGTGAAATTTTGGGATATTATGAGGTGTATCCCCGGAAAGGTTTACGAAAAAAAATTTCTTGAATATCTTGAATATCCTTAGAGTTATTTGCAGATTTGTATATTTAACTCGCAAGCAGCGATACCATTGAGACGGAGATAGGCTTAATTTGCTGCTCCTGATGACCTTGGGTCATTGTGTGAGTCACAGCATGATGCTACAAAAACACTCTCTCTGGGGATTTTACAGCGTCGACAACCTGTAAGATTGCCTCTCTCATATATTATACTTTAAACATCTGCTTAATTAAAGCATTTTTCATTTGAAAGAGACTGCTCTCTTAACCCCCTTTAGACAACATTAAATGATATCCCGTGTCGATGATTTTGTAATGTATAGAATTAGGAAAGACAAAATTCAGGATGACACGGCTCACAGGGAACGGTAAAAAATGTTCACTTTATCGAGGAAATACAAAATTCGGGATGACACGGCACACAGGGACCGGGAAAAAATGATCACCTTATCGAGAGATTCACGACCATGATTTTATTCAACTTATCGAGTATTTTTCAAGGGACCGGGAAAATATGTGTTCACTTTATAAAACGATTATTTTGTAATATAGAAAATTAGGAAATACAAAATTCAGGATGACACGGCACAAGGGACCGGGAAAAAATGATCACTTTATCGAGAGATTCAAATTTACGAGTTTCAAATCATCAAAATATATCTTTCTTTTTTTATATGTTTATAGAGAATTGTTTTAACAAATGTTCGTTATACAAACCTTTACTCGGGTAAAACCCGGGTGAAGCCGGGCACATCCGCTAGTATATATATATATAGAGAGAGAGAGTGTGTGGGAGGGAGAACTTAATGAATACACAAGTGCTTCAGTCAATATAAGAAGGGACTACTGACCACCATGATGGCAATACGGCCTCCAACATCTCCAACAACATTGATGGGAGGTTTCTCTTTGGCAGCCAGCACTGGAACACACAGCCCTCTAGTTGCTGCTACAATCTCTACTGAACCAGTTTCAGCAAAGTACTGACCACTGGAGTGCTAGAAGAATGTGGCCTAACTATAAGGTCTAATAACTATACTACTGACTTGACGTAATAATTCCCGGAGATTGTCACTAACCACCAAGATATACATTAGATATAATCTACCAACAAATACCTGAAGACTTTCTTATAAAATACTTTGGTTCCTTAGTATTATTTTCATGGCTTCAGTATTGCTAACCCTTTGTGGCCTGTAAATTTTTTTCCAATTACTGTAATATATGATTCCATTAGGAATAATATACAAATTGTTTAAAGGAAATATAAAAGTTGTTTGCAACCAAGCAGAATAGGATTTAAAAAAAAAAATTCTTCTCCACAGCAATTTCTTCCTGTAAAAATCGTCAAAATCAAATACCTATTATTCTTTTGTGATTCTTTGAACAATATGAATAGATTCTGTAGGTTTTACTAAGTTTTTAACATACGGAGGGGAGGGAACAATGAAATATGGATAGTGGTGTCCAACGTCTACTCTTGGATGAGAGAATGTCTTTTTCCTGGAATTGTGTCAGTTCTTCCAGTTTCAATTAACTTTCATCTCATCTTTTAGAATGAAAGTAATGCCAACTAAGATCTTTCTTGTTATTTTTATAAAGTAAATTTGTATTTACAGCCATAAAACATCAAGTATAATGGATCAGGAAATATTATGCTTTACAAAGGTCCTAAACCAATTTACAAGAATTTTTTCTCAAAGCGACAATTTCTACAGAAGAGCACTAATTTTATGGCCAGTAAAACTTCACTTTCATTCCTAGAAAATCCAAGGAAACATTGTACACCTATCCCCCGATTTACACGGTAGATATGTTCCTGAGAAAAACGTGTAAATCGAGGTAAGGTGCATATTAAACTGTCAAATCTGAATAGGTGTTTGCCCCCTCATGAATCAGAGCCTCCCAATATTCTTTTCAACATAGGTAGTATAGAGTAGAATATTGCATTTTAGTATAGGGCGATAAAAATAAAAAAAAACTTATTTGGAAAACCGTGTAAAAGTGAAAACGTGTAAATAGGGGGATAGGTGTTTTATGATTCATTATCTCACCATCTGTTGTAAGAAATTGTAACTATTTTAGACTCGTATGATTCTTTTCAAAATGAAACAATTTTCTTCAATCCTTACAGAAATGATAAATTAATGGAAGGGCCTGGCTCATCAATGGTGAACCCTCCCAGTGGTTTCACCAGTTTAACATTGCAGTAAGGGCAGTAGAAAATTATTTAATCTCCAAAAGAATCATGTGGCTAAAACATTGTATTGCAGGGCAGTTACAAGAAATAGATAATCATGTTTTTTTTTTTTGCTTATCCCTAGTACATATGGTACAGGCCATGATAATCATGGTTAGTAGAAGTAGGCGACTGCTTTTACTGTAAGTGCACCACATGTGAAAAACAGTTTGACTTTGCACTTACAAATGTGACAGAGCCCCGTTTTGTTACTTGCACTGCCTTTGTAGGGTTGGACTTTTGCAAGAATCGGGGGCCATTGGAGAATTTTTTTTTTAAATCAGAAAAAAGTGCCCAATGCGGGATTTGATCCCGGGTTGTAGCGGTCGAAAACAAATGGTTTAGACCATCCTTCCACCGACCCCCCCGGGCGAGTCATGTGCTAGAAAGAAGCAGGTAAATAGTGGCCAACACAATGTCATTTTTTAGAAGTTTTTCTTTCAAATTTTTACTATATTTTAAAACATGTGCGTTTTTATTATTGCATTTTATTAATTTCTAATAGTAGATATTTGGTATTTCTAAATAAAAAAAAAATTGTTAATTACTCTTATTATAATACTCAATAAACTACTATAGTGAACTTCCATGTCATCTGATATTCACAAAGGGTTAAGATTGATTATCTCCTCACCACACCTCCATAAAGTCACCAAATGTGGCACACCTAATAAACTGTCGGAACAAAAGTCAAGTTTCTGTTGTTGTTTCTTATCCCCTTGTGTAAAGATTCCATGAGTTCATGTTCCTCAAGTTGTTTTATGATGAGCAGAAAGTCAAGTTTCTTCTAACCAAGGGGTCAGCAAACTGCGGCTCACGAGCCTCATGCGGCTCTTTATATAGTTCCATAGGTAAATATTATTTAGGCGAGTACTATTTATTGTTGGCAAGAAAAAAATTTTGTGGCTCTTTAAAAACTTTGAAATTTGTATTTTTTTACTCTTCAGACTCAAAAGTTTGCCGACCACTGTTCTAACCAATAGTGTTGCTAAGTGTGGCTGAGCAATGTCTATAAACTATTCCCAATAAAATTTGGGCTGTTGCTGTGGGCAAGTTGAAGAGTTCAAGCTCAGCTTGCCAATAATAGTGCAATATAGGCCAGATTCCTTGTGTGAATCCATTTGATAAAACCTTCAATGTTCATTTAGTCAACCAAAGTTCTTTGGATTGACATAAAGGGGATAAAAGCTCCTCTACTGAACAGTTTCATAATGCAACATTTTTCAAAAGAGAAAAAGTACAACAAAAAAAAAAAAGACAAGAAAAGCCATTGATGAAACTATATGAAAAGGGTTAAAAGGAAGAAGACAAATTACATTTTAAAAACAGAAAATTTGTAGATTACAGAAGCAAATAAGTTAACAGTGTAAAAATGACAAGAGCAATAGAGCTAGTACTATAGTATACTTTGTGCCTTGTTGTGTACTTCAGAGGGAAAGAAAGGATAGCTGTGATAAAAATAAGTCATGAAACAACAGCGCTAGTATTAAAGAGTGGTGCGGCATCATTGACCTATTTTATATAAAGCCATATAAAGCCAGAATTGTTATAACTTTGCTAGTTTTGGTCAGATAAAGCTGGTGTGACAGCTTATCTACAACAAAAGAGGGAAAATGTCATTTCAAACCAAGCCTTGATTCAAATGTCCTATATTTACATAAATTTCTATATAATCTTTCTCCATTACCTTGTTTATATGCTTTTATTTAGATGAAGGAGGGCATGCTGGAAAGCTTTCTTTAATCAAGTAAATAAAAACAGTTTCAACATTTTACAATTTTTTGTAACAAGCCTTGATTGCAACTCATCTAAAAGAAGCAATTTTGATATTTGGTTCTAGGAGTCACACACCATTGTTGACTTCATAGTGGATCTGAGATGGCACTACCATGTGCTCATGTTTGTCATTTGAATTTAGAGCGGTAAAACACAGCAACTAGTTTCTAGAATGATTTTTGTTACTTTGGGGCAGTTTAAGGATCATTCCTTGCTCCCCTCCCCTGCCCCCAAAATAATTATACTAGGTACCGCTCAAAAAGAGCAACCTAACTTATGATATTTACAACAATGAATAATATGTGAAGGTTATTTACATATTAAAACAAAGTGTCCAATGCGGGATTAGATCCCAGTTCATGGCTGTCGGGAATGGAGGGTTTTAACCTCTCGTCCATCTACTTCTTATTCCTTGCTCCGGCTGACATCAAAGTAACCATCAAGTTGTTCACAGTCACCTCTCTTACCACACAGTCCAACTTGGATAATTCAAAGCCTAAGAGACCAAAAAAAAATTTGAATTATCTAAAAATTGGAATTAAAAACATTTTGAATAAAAGACTTAGAAGTCTAGGGACCTAGATAAATATTTGAATTATCCAAGTTCTACTGTAATTGCAATAAAGCTGATAGGCATTTCAAAAGATAACCACTTCAGGCTACTTGACTGGTGATAGGTTTGACTATAAGGAGTTTTAGATTGAGAGAGAAAGTGTTAACTTTCATATAAAAACTTTCCCTTAAAAATTCAGTTTGTAAAGGTGTTGTGGTCTATACAGTAAAACCTCACTAAAGTGAACCTTCCCGTAGAACAAACTCCAAATAATCTCCAATATTAGTGAGGCCATATAGAGAACCATGGCCATAGTTCAGTACCATTGGAAGTCCGTTCACTCTAGTGAGGTTTTATTGTAATTCTAGGCCTTTAATCAAAGTTCTAATCAACTAACAAATTGAAATTTGGGGGACAACAAAGCAGCGAAGGCAACTAAAGATAGAATGTGCAACAAGTGGCATGAAAGGAGCAGAGTGTGGGATGTTCTGCAGGAACAAGAAACAGACGAATATCTTGTGCAACAAGACTTTGGAGCGTATTGCACATTAATAACACAAAAAGATTTGTTGCAACAACATGACACAGGAGCAGGTTGCGCGAAAGAAGCGTGAAGGGAACACCAAGATATAAAAGAGGAAGAGTGTACAACAATAAGAAAATGTGTTGTATTGCAACAAGTAACTAAAGAGCAGTATGTTGTGCAACAACATTAAACAAAGAAGCATGTTGCACAACAACAAGGAGCTGAGGAGCAGTAAGTTTTGCAGCAACAAAGAACTAAAGAGGAGAATATTGAATAACAATAAAGAACAAAATAAGAAAATGTTGCACAACAACAAGGAACTAAAGAGCAGTATATTGCACAACAACAAGGAACTGAAGATGAGAATGGTGAACAACAATAGCAAGGAACAAAGAAGCATGTTGAACAACAACAACAACAAGGAACTAAAGAAGAATCATATTACACAACAACAAAGACAAAAATAGGAACACTGGAAAACAAAGGCTAAAATATCCTGCAAGCTGTTTGCTTTTTTATTGAAGATCGTAAGGTCTTTGAGTTACTCAACTCTGTCTATCTGAGGAAGACTTGACCAACTCAAGAGACTACCATCTTAAACAAAAAAGGAACGTGCTGCAGTATATTTTAACTTTTGCATTCTGATAAATTTTCTATGCTCAATAGACACTAAAGAGGAAGATGTCACACAAGATAGCATATTGAGGAGCATGTTGCGTAGGAACAACACAGATGGAGCATGTTGCGTAGGAACAACACAGATGGAGCATGTTGCACACATCACAACAACCAGAGACAATAGGAGCAGCGTGCTAAACAAGAGACGGCCCAAAGAGAAGTGTCAAGCGAAGGTGCGCCACAGTGCTGCCACCTACCAAATATACTACTAGCCCGGCTTCTTTTGCGCCGCTGGCTCCCTGTTGGAAGAAAAGCCAAGAGTTAGCTGGAGTTGAGTGGCACATGGAGAAGAATGGCTGATATGGAATAGAGAGAGCTAACAAACAGAAGGGTTAAATGGGGGCAACCATTTTCATATAAGAGCTGATAATATGATTGAAGAAAAGTGCATCCATTTTTTTCTTGAGGTGCTGCAAGTGAAACAAAATGTTAGGATTACATCTGCATTTTGTAATTTTAACAAAATAAAAATGTAACCTACTTCATTGTGAGTTAGTTTTTACATAAGCTTTTCTTCATTTTAGAATGTAGAGCTTCTTCTTCTTTCTTATCTCCACTCAATCATTAGTGAATCAAGTTGTGACCCTTGATGGTATTTGACAACTATCATGACTGGGTGAAGTAGAATGTGTCTGCCTTTGTCATTAAGACTGGGAGCACTACTCAGTGGCAGGCCGACTTAGCTCCAAAAGAAATGGCTGCCTCTGACACGAGGAACAGACGCCATGTGCAGCCGCTCCTAACATGGAGTAGAACCTCTCTCTAAAGAACAACACCAGAGCCAAGTGTCCTTTAGAGAGATGTGACCTCTTATCGGAGAGCAACCAAATAGTAAAAATGGTCAACAATGAAAAATGTCCTTTATAGAAAGGTGTCCTCTAATGGAGGTTCAACTGTATATATATATATACAGTCAATCCTCATTATGACAGCATGAAGATTATGACAATGTTGTTGCTATAACCACAGTTAAAACTGCAAGCAGGATTTAAAACTTGGGACAACTATGATGTTATAACCAAGTTGGTGGTATAAAAGAGGTTGTTATATCAAGGTTATAAGTAGGCTTCATGTCATCTTTATATAGCAAAATTTGAACATTTAGAGCAAATAATTCAAGTAATAATGCTTCCTCCTAAATGATGAGATTCAATTAGGACTAGAGATAAAAACATAGGGCAACAAAACCACAAATTGAGGTAAGTAACTTATATGTGATGTTGTGCTAACAAAGTATTTTTATTACCTTGTGTTTCCTCCTGAAATAAAATGGATCAGCCAGTATTTACAGCTTGTTTAAAATTGTGTTGTTGCTTATTCCTTAAATGTTGCATTGAAGGATTCTAAAGGAAATTCTAACAGAAAGATACAGGAGCACATCTGTGCTGCTCCAAACTAGCAATGGTGTTCCAAGTACCTGGCATGAGGTCCAGTCCCACGTCCATGGTGCGGGTAGCGGCACCAGTCACTGGGGGGGAGTACCGCCCATCCACCATGTCTTGTTCAGACTCCTTCTGCTCCCCGTGGATCACAGCAATACCTGTGTGGCCAACCAACCATCAATCAATCCAGGCAGGCGGACAAACCTCAACAACAACTTACCCAGTCGAAGTCTTTCAGCATAGGATGTTGCCTTCTTAGCAGATCCTGGATCTCTGGCGACAATGACGGCATTTCTGTAATCAGGGATCTGGAGATAGAGCACAGATCAGAGCCCAAGTCCCACTCCAAGCTATTGGACACTCACAGCCTCTTGAATGTACTGGAGCAGGAAGGGAGAGGCCCGCAGGTTGTCCACGGGGATGTCAAAGAAACCCTGGACTTCCTTCTGGTGCAGGTCCATGGTGATGAGATGGGTCAGCCCTGCCACCAGCCCGCTTTAACACCCATCATGGTCCGACCTATGGTGGACTCCCTACCTGCCTTGCACATCATCTTGGCCAGGAGCTTGGAGACAATGCAGCCACGCTTGCGCATCTTACTCTGCTTGCTGTATGGCAGATAGGGTAGGACACCCACAATCTTGCGGGCACTTGAAGTCTTGCAGGCATAGGCCATGATGAGCAGCTCCATTACATTGTTGTTGACATCCCTGGACAAGCCGGGTAAGTCTCAAACTGAATTTCAACACACTTTCACAATTTTTTTTTTTTTTAAACAATCATAACACATGGATAACCTTGGTCCGTTATGGAGATGGTCTCTTGTTGGAGGTTGTAAAGTTGTTGAGCCTACAAAGGTGATGGGCAACCCATGGTAGATGCAATACATGGTGTAAAAAGATAGCAGTGGTGTAAACACAAAGCTTGGTGTGGGGGGTACCTTAGTGTGGAGAAAATCGATAGGATTGGTACATCCTATATGGTTTATATATTTGAATAAAATTTTCACCTTTACAATCTCTCCAAATTATGAAAGTTTAATGGGGGAGATATATAAGCTTCTATATAAAGAAGAAATGTTTATACATTTTACATTTGATCCATCGCATTTAAATTTGGAGACAATACAGGGTGTACCAGGTAAATTGGGACTAACTTTGACAGTCCATAAAACAAAAACTACTTGAGATTAAAAACTCATTTTTTTTTTCATTACGTAGCCATATTCATGTAAAATGCAACAGTACATGTGTGCGCAGTGTAGTGATGAAGAGTAACCGAGAATTTGAAAATCGAGCTGCCATCATCGTTGCTCTGCGCGCCGGAAGGAGCCCCAAAGAGATAGTGGATTTTCTTAAGTTGCCCAAAACCACTATTTATCGTGTCAAGAAGCAGTTTGATGAGGCCGACAGTAACAAAGAGGGGATAGCTACAAGGAAAAAGCACTCGCGTCGATCGGACAGGGTAAGAGGCGAAGAATTTGTCAAAAATGTCAAGGAGAAGATTGATGGAAACCCTGGGAAGAGCATGAGGGCCATAGCCAAGGAAATGGACGTTGGCTCTATGACAATTGTCAGAACTATCCATGAGGACCTTGGTCTCAAGTCTTATGCCCTTCGGAAAGGTCAGTTGCTGACTGAGAATATGAAGAATAACAGAAAAGGAAAGGCTGCTGCCCTCCTCAACAACCTGAAACACGACTCTTTTGGCATGCTAAGGTTCTTCTCTGACGAAAAGAACTTTGACGTGGACCAAAAGGTAAATCCCAGGAATGATCGCTGGATCTGTAAAGACCCCTCAGAGATACCTGTCGTTATGCACACGAAATTTCCTGCCTCCGTAATGGTCCTTGGCGTTATCAGCAGTGAAGGTGATGTCATGCCTCCCCATTTCTTTGAGAAGGGCCTTAGGATGAACGCTGACACCTACATCAATGTTCTGGAGACCGTTGTGAAGCCTTGGATGGACATGGTGGCCGCAGGAAGGAAGTATGTCTTCCAACAGGACTCAGCTCCAGCCCATAAGGCAAAAAAGACACAATCGTGGCTGACACTTAACGTCCCTAGTCACTGGGGTCCTGATATTTGGCCCCCTAATTCTCCAGATTGCAATCCCCTCGACTACTATGTATGGGGCGTTGTTGAGAGAGATGTCAACAAAGCTCCTCATACCACCATCCAGTCTGTCAAGAAAGCAGTTCACACGGTGATGACCCAAATGGACAAGGTCATCGTCGCCAAGGCCTGTGCTTCATTCCGCACTCGCCTCGAGACTGTTGTAGCTAATAATGGAAACTACATTGAATAAATAAAAACTATATCCTTTTATCTACTACTGTGTCAAATTTCATTCGGATATTTTAATTTTTACTTGCAAAAAATTTCAGTTAAAATACCATTGTTGAAATTCCCAATTTACCTGGTACACCCTGTATAGATTCCATTTTGGAAGAAGTCGCTTTCATATTTTCACTTAGCATCTGCAAATTTACCTGATTATAGGCTAATTTGCAAATTTGTTAATTTTGCATTCATTTCCACCATATTTGACAGATCTGAATAGAACTTTTGACATTATTTGAAGTTGTCTGGCTGGATTAATTCTCAGTTTTCAGACACACAAGGTAAGAGACCAAACCCAAATAAATAGTATATGAAGTCTTGGTAACAAAATTGTTATTAATTTGGATTTGGTGTTATTACCTTGTGTTTCCTATCTATAATCCAAATTGTACCTAATCATAGCTTAGACACTGTAATATGTAAATTGAGCTAATTACTGTATAATTGGTATAACTCTGCATATGCATCAACAATATATGACTATATATAGATAAAACTTTGACAAATTGACAGTTGGTCTATAAGGAGTCATCATAAGTTCTACCTTGGAATATGTTAATTAGTCTGGTAACAAGCTAATTCGCATATTGCTTAATTTGCATATTCTGCTCAATCTGCTTACCTCTTTCCTCATCCTTGAATGAATTTTGACACTATATAGAACTATTCTGTTTGAAGCAACTCTTATAGTTTCAATGCCTTTTAATAAACATTACCTCGATAGGCATTGCTTAATTTGCATATTCTGCTCAATCTGCTTACTTCTTTCCTCATCCTTGAATGAATTTTGACACTATATAGTACTATTCTGTTTGAAGCAACTCTTATAGTTTCAATGCCTTTTAATAAACATTACCTCGATAGGCAAATTTGCCTTTTATGGTATAAAAATAAATATAAATAATAATGTATTAAGGAACTTACTACACAAGACACACACACAACTACTACTTTTAATAAATAATAATTAACTTTTTATGAAAAATAATTTGGCAATTATGCAATTAGGCAAACATTCCATCAGGTAAGCCAGGTGAGGTCTAGTGTCAATACAGTAGAACTACCTCCCTGTAAAAGACACCTAATTGCAGAGCCAAAGTGTCCTTTAGGGAGAGGTGTCCTCTTACCAGAGAGTTTCTAAATTCTAAAAAATGAGAATTTTGCAAATGAAAACTGTCCTTTAAAGAGAGGTGTCTTCTAGCGCGAGTGTCCTCTCATGGAGGTTTCACTGTAATATTGAGATAAGGTGGATGTATAATGGCAACAACCCATGTTGTCAGCAGGCACCGGTGGTAAGAATTGATGTAGAAGGGATTGATGATCCTGCAGTCTTCACCTTGACGGCAGCAACTTGAGATAGCTGAAGATAGGGTTATCAAATCTTGACCAACTTACATCACTGGGCTCCTTCCTTCTTGGAATAAAGAACAGACATAAGACATGTGAAAACTAACTCCTGTCTATAAAGGACATTGTCTAGTTGCAGAGCTAAAGTGTCCTTTATGGAGAGGTGTCCTTTTACTGGAGAGTTGCTAAATAATTAAAATGGTAATTTTGAAAATGACAACTGTCCGTTGTAGAGAGGTGTCCTCTAGACTGAGTGTCCTCTCATGGAGGCTCTACTGTATATTTAATATATACAGTAGAACTTGGATAATTCAAACTTCTTTAATTTGAAAACATCTTTAATTCAAATATTCATCTTGGTCCCTAGAATTTCCTATAAATACAATTACCATTTTTAAGTCTAATTTCTGGATAATTTGATTTTTTTTTGGTCCCTTGGGCTTTGAATTATCCAAGTTGGACTGTATAAACAAAAAGGTAGATGGAAATAGCAAGTATTGACACTGCCTGAAACATCTCAACAGATATATACATTAGGTGGAGGTGGTGGGACTACTCACTTGGTTCCAGTCTGTAGAATGTAGACATCACGGCCTCGGACAGACTCTCCAATGTCTACCAGTGTCTCTGGGATCACAGCACATATGTATAGCATCTACAGCTGAATCCTGATTTGTGCGGTAGACATGTGGAATTAAACAATCATTTCATTTCTTCAATTGTCCTAAATTACTTAAATGTAATGCCCATTGAAACCTCTTGTAAAAGGGAAATATGCCTCTTCTTTGATAGTTCTATTATTTAAAATACAATATAACGCGGCTGATGATTGTAAAACGAAAATTGAAATTATACCGCGAATGTTTCTTTTATAAAAATCGAAATTTATTTTCAAAGAGAAATAGCGACATTTCTAACTTTGAGGATGAGGTATGGAAAGGTGAAACATGAAGAGTAATGGCGAACGGAAAAATAAAAAGCAAGTGTCCTTTAGGGACAGATGTTCTCTTACTGGAGAGTTGCTAAAAGTAAAAATAGTAATTTTGCAAATGAAAACTGTCCTTTGTAGAGAGCTGTCCATTAGTGTGAGTGTCCTCTCATGAAGGTTCTACTCTAATTAAAAGAATTAAATCCTGACCAATTTATTTAAAAAATTACCATCTTTAATTCAGTAGACCTTGTTGTACTTCAACCATTCCATGCTGTTCCATGTGAACCTAAATAAATAACTAAAAATAAGTTGTCACATTGTGTCACGTTCTCACACAATTCTGGCCTTAACTACCCGTTTCATGATTTTTCAGGATGCCTGAATGACCAATTTTTTGGTCGTTGAGGTACAGCTTGCACCACACTGAAGAGGGCCAATAGCCACGTCCGTGGTTAGCTTTTCTTGATTAATCAAGAATGGGTATTTGGCCAATTCTGGAATAATTAAAATCAACGAGAATAGTTGATATTTATTCTGATAGATGGCGCAAGCCATAAGGAGATGCCCTTTTCTTAAAAATAAGTTGTCACTGTGACTCGGTTCAAAATCACATTAATAAGTACCGCTCAACATGAGCAACCTAGTTCATGATAATTGAAACAGTGAATAATATGTGAAGGTTATTCACATATTAAACAAAATTTTAACGCGGGATTCAATCCCGGTTCATGACTGTTGGGAATCAAGAGTGTTACCCACTCGTCCACCGACTTATTATTATTATTATTTTTATCACTGACTTGTGTTGCAGTTCTTGTGTCTGCAGATATAGGGAAGAGTACAGTGAAGCCTTTCTATTGGAGCGAGCAAGACAGAGGAGGAGGAGTCTATATATGTCAAATATTACAAATAAAGAGATTTATTTAGGCGATAAAACAAAATAAAAGAAGAAAAGTTTCTTTAATAGACAATTATAACGGTGCAAGCTTTCGGGCAAAAAACCCTTCTACAGACGTGGTAAACGTGACACTATAATGTAGGTACTGTGGCTAGAAAGAGAATATATACACATGATTATTTACATATTAGCGGAATGTGCTATGTAATTGCTACATTATAGTGTCACGTTTACCACGCCTGTAGAAGGGTTTTTTGCCCGAAAGCTTGCACCGTTATAATTGTCTATTAAAGAAACTTTTCTTCTTTTATTTCGTTTTATTGCCTAAATAATACTGAGAAGATTATCACTGTCATTAAAGAGATTTATATAGAATAAAGACTTGTGTTCTTTGGTGGCTCATCTGACCCACTTAGAAATTCTAGAAATTTCATGAAAACATGATAGAAGGCAGAATTAATAACTAAATCCCCCTTTTTTTGGCTTATCACCACAAGGTAATAAGACCAAATCCAAATAAATAAATAGTTTGTGACGTTTCGGTAACAACGTTGTTACCATCTTCAGACAAAAGTGCTGTTTCAGTGGCTTATCACACTATGCTATTCATCTAAGACAACAATAATCTCCCAGAGGCATATGATAGGCTGGTCCATAAACTAAAATAGAATAATTTGTTCTCTTCATTACAACATTTTATAATTTTGCATTTAATAATATTAGCAGATAGATTAATTTACATAGCAATAGTTATTACTTAATAAAATTTTTATAAATAATCCTAGGTATGCAAAAAAATTTTTTATTATATATATATATATGTTAGATAATAAAAGGCATATATTGGATTTGAAAAAATATTTATTTTGCCAATATTTCGGCTGGCTGAACGCCAACCTTTATCGAGGCATTACATTTTTGTATACACAAACTCAGCGCCGCATAGTGTTATAATATCACAGTTGAAATCAATTAAAATACAGAGTAGGTGGGAGAAATTTGTGCATGAAAAAATTATTATAAAAAATAAAAAATGCAACTAAAAATGTAAAATATCTTTAAAAATAAAAGGAAAAAAAGTTCTATCTTATATTTAAAAAAAATTGTAATAAGTACATAAAAATAATTCATTAATAACTCATAAAGAGATAAATGTAAAAAATGTATGTATCTATTAAAACATTTGAAAATAAATTTAAAATGATTTAAACAATAAACTGTAAGAACCTTATAAAAAGTTTTAAGAATGTGGGTATCAACAGTTGGAAATTACACGTGCATTTTAATCACCAGTGCCTCGCCGCAAGCATAATTCCACCTTCTTTAATTTTAAAAGATCCTGTCCGCACAAATTATTCTAGAAAAATATTATTTGAAACAGGTAAGAAACTTTTAAATGTAATTAAATCTCCTAAATTTTTAAATGATTTTTTTTTTAATACCCACATTCTTAAAACTTTTTATAAGGTTCTTACAGTTTATTGTTTAAATCATTTTAAATTTATTTTCAAATGTTTTAATAGATACATACATTTTTTACATTTATCTCTTTATGAGTTATTAATGAATTATTTTTATGTACTTATTACAATTTTTTTTAAATATAAGATAGAACTTTTTTTCCTTTTATTTTTAAAGATATTTTACATTTTTAGTTGCATTTTTTATTTTTTATAATAATTTTTTCATGCACAAATTTCTCCCACCTACTCTGTATTTTAATTGATTTCAACTGTGATATTATAACACTATGCGGCGCTGAGTTTGTGTATACAAAAATGTAATGCCTCGATAAAGGTTGGCGTTCAGCCAGCCGAAATATTGGCAAAATAAATATTTTTTCAAATCCAATATATGCCTTTTATTATCTAATGAATTAAGTATGGATTGCTCTATTTTCAAAACGATATATATATATATATATACATGTCTGATTAACTTGTTTCCTTTAATTCCTGTAGAAGGGCTGCTTGCGCCCGAAAGCTCGAATCGGTTTTTACCAATAAAGAAACTCATCCTTTATGATTTTATTCGTGTTATAATAATCTCCCTGTTTGCTACTGAAGTAGAAACAGACGTCAGGAGCTTCATTATAAAGAAGCTCTTCTTCCTGACTTGCGTTTCTACTTCTATGCTATATTCATCTATTTAAAACAATTACTTTGTTATAACAGCCTCTTTTATAATAACACCATGATAAACCACAATTTGGATTATAGCTACAAGAAAATACAAGACCTAATCCAAATAAATTAATAGTATGTGACATTTCATCATGTATAGCTATAATAAGACTGTAGTTATAACAACATGAATTTTTGGTCACAAGTGATGTTGTTATAGTGAGGTTCACCTTTATACTAAAAGAACAAGGCCAGGTTTTTGACCAAAGATGTGAAGCCAGCATGAATCCTAGTGGCTGAAGATAAAACCCAGCACTGACCTTGGCACAAATATTGCCCCAGTCACATCTTCTTCTCTCCTATCTAGACCCATTTGATCTGGAGACCCAGCTCATATCAACAACTCCAATCTAATCTGGCAATTATATAGAGAATATCAACCTTCTAATTGATAAAACACTCTTTTTTTGGGACTCTACCAAACCTTTAGAATAAATTATAATCCCTTACATCACATTTAGGGAAAAAAATACCCAGGGACAATGTTTTTTTTTACAAACAATTTTTTATTTATTTCAACATTCCAAAAGTGATAAAGGCACAATTTGGATTATAGATTATAAACACAAGGTGATCATTTAGATTTGGTCTTATTACCTTGTGTTCAATATTTCAAAATGAAATACATTAAAACCTCCATGAGAGGACACTCTCACTAGAGAACACCTCTCTAAAAAAGACAGTTTACATTTGTAAAATAACCATTTTTACTATTTAGCAAAACTCCACCTTTGCTGGTCCCAAGCCCGGATGAAAAAGGAGGAGGGGGAGCAGTAACAAGCTCACTAAAAAACCTGGGCTCAGCTGGCCCGGCTGATAGTACCCTGTAAGGGCTCCTGATCCAGGGATACAGGATGAGCAGCGTTTGTACTCCATGTTAGGAGTGGTTGCACATGGCGTCTGTTTCTCATGTCAGAGGTGGCCATTTCTTTTAGAGCTAAGTCGGCCTGCCACTGAGTAGTGCTCCCAGTCTTAATGACAAAGGTATTCTACTTCACCCAGGGTGGAGATAGGAAAGAAAGAAAGAAAACTATTTAGCAACTCTCCGGTAAGAGGACAGCTCTCCCTGAAGGAAACTTTGACTCTGCAATTAGGTGTCCTTTACAGGGAGGTTCTACTGTATTATTATTCTAGATACCATTGTGTCTAGATAAGGACAAGTGCATTAATTATCAAACTATTTGAGAAAAAGTTTCTTATCAATCCAAAAAAATGCCTCGTTTATTAAGAGCATGCTCTCTATGGATTGCAGTATTTCCAAAAGAATATTAGCCTTTATGTGCTTAACAAGATCCTCAGATGTGATGTTAAAATTTCAATTCACACATAGAACAATGCATTGGCGTGCCATCTGATATAAGAGAGATTTGAACTATTTTAGATATGTATGATTCTTTTAAAAATAAATCCTATGTGTCAAAAATAGATCAAATATTTTAGAACAATACTGGAAAAGTGAAATCATTCTAAAAAATGCCCCCTTTATAATGTTAGGGGAGGGGTCACATGAAATTCAGAGAACTGTGAAAGAGTGTTGGGGTTTGAAACACCTAACCACAGATTACTCGTTAGGAAGTGATACAGTGGATCCTCGTTATAACAGCCCCTAAATAACAACAACTTGGTTATAAACAATAGGTAACAAGACCAAATCCAAATAAATAAATAGTGTGTGACGTTTCGGTAACAGCGTTGTTACTGAAACGTCACACACTATTTATTTATTTGGATTTGGTCTTATTACCTTTTGTTTATAATCTATAATCCAAATTGTGCCTTATCAACAACTTGGTTATAACATCATAAGTCTAAAGTGATGTTGTTATAGCAAGGTTTGAATATTATAAACCACAAGTGAGAGTTCAAATAATATTTCAGTATAAAGTGAGTTTGCTTAAATACCATTTCTAAGCCTCCACCTTTCAGTGTAACATATATAAGCAGAATGATCCAATCTGCTTTTCACATGTGTAGACATGTGGTGCACTTACAGTAAAAGCAGTCGCCTTCTTCTACCCACCATGATTATCATGGACCACATGTACTAGAAATAAGCAAAAAAAAAAAAAGTATTAGAGCTCTAAAGAAGCGGTCTGGTAGATTAAAAAAATTGACGAAACTGCTGGGAGGGTTCACCACAGATAAGCCAAGCCCTCCCAATATTTTTTCATCGAAGTAAGGACAGTAGTAGTTTGATTTATTTGTGAAAGAAACACTCGCGTCTTATTTCATTTATTATATGTAGATGACACGTTATTACTTTATATAGGGAGTTTACAGGTTATTCTCTATATTCTATTACAAAACACAGCTCTTGGCTATAGAAGGTCTACCATGTAGACCAGTGTTATAACATCGTAATTCTAAAGTCTCAAGTGATGTCATCATAGCAAGGTTTGACTGAATATTGTAAACTAAGTGAGAGTTCAAATAGCATTTCAGTATATAGGGAGTTTACAGGGTATTCTCTAGTGAACATAATCATCACAAAACACAGCTCTTGGCTATAGGACCATGTACACCAGTGTTATAACAGAATCCCTTACCTCTGTTAGCGGCGTGAAACACAGAGCAGTTGCCCACTTTAAGTCCCAGCCGGCTGAAATACAAACAGTGAGGTTAGCCAGCTGTCTCATTAAGGTCCAGTTAAATTAATTAAAACACTCACACATTAGTAGAAAGAAAGAAAAGAGGATTCAGCATCCACAGTGACATTATGAATAAAGGGGGAACTTTGTCAAACTTCTTTAATATAAACTCACAGAGATGTTGAGAGAAGAGGCAGAATAGGGAGGAAGAAACTTGAAACTATTTGGGGAAAAACAGTACTCTCAGTTGCTACTGCAATTAGAGGTTACCAAACCCTCCCAACTATACAGTAGAACCTCCCTTTAGTGGACGCCCCGCTAGCGGACACCTCTCCACGAAGGACAGTTTTCATTTACAAAATTATAATTTTTACTAATTAGCAACTACCAGTAAGAGGACACCTCTCCCTAAAGGATACTTTGGTTCTGCAATTAGGTGTCCTTTACAGGGAGGTTCCACTGTATCTTGTTGATTTAGTACTAAAACTTTGTTATTCATTATTCTTAGTTTTTTTTTTTGTAATGGTGGCTTAAAGCAAGCAAAGCCTATATCATTAATTCCACAGAATCTTCGAGGATGAAGCACTGTGATGATGAATAAATTCTCTAAGACACTTATTTAGAACAGCAATAGGGAGTCCATACACCAGGCAATAAGTTATTCTAAATTTGATCCACACATGCACTTCCATACATCACACACAACTATTATTACTACAACATGATATCGCAACAATCCCAGATGATGTCATAAAGGTGTTTGACTTGTTTTCTATTTTAGTCCCATATTGATGGTGTGGCAACGGCGGCCATTTTACAATGAAGATCAAGATAAAGGATGTAGCGACTGCTATGATGCATGAAGACATCTGAGGCTCTTCATTGGACACAAAAACAACAGTCCCATTGATGTCACACAGGTGATTTTTGTTATATACATGCTACATCTATGAGTAGACCTCAGTAAGAAATGTGTTTACACCACTGTAAACTCTACTGTCAGAGCCATTCAGCACTTATCTGGCCAATCAACTCTCTTCTCCCCATCCCTGCAGCTGGTGGCAATGCATTTTGTCAGAGATGGTAAACTGTTGTTGTTGTTTATTCCTCAAGAAAGAAGTGGATTTCACAATACGACAAATTTCTTATTAGGAAGTGTAGACATCATGGAGAAGGAAAGAGGGGTGAACCTGCTGTTGGTCTGAAGACCTGGAAGTACCACTCTGGTGGTAAACTAACTAACTATAGAGAATTGTTTTCTACTTCACCCCACATCAGGTAATGATAGCACATTGAAGGCAATTGAGCATGAATTGAAAGATAATGGGTAAATCTGGACATAGACATAGTTCAAGAATGGCAATCTTCTTCTTCTCTTCTTTCTTATCTCCACCCAATCATATTAGGGCATCAAGCTTGTAAAGCTTGAGATCATGACTGGGTGAAGTAGAATACGTCTGCCTTTGTCATTAAGACTGGGAGCACTACTCAGTGGCAGGCCGACTTAGCTCCAAAAGAAATGGCCGCCTCTGACATGAGGAACAGACGCCATGTGCAGCCGCTCCTAACATGGAGTACAAACGCTGCTCATCCTGTATCCCTGGATTAGGAGCCCTTACAGGGTACTATCAGCCGGGCCAGCTGAGCCCAGGGGTTTTAGTGAGCTTGTTACTGCTCCCCCTCCTCCTTTTTCATCCGAGCTTGGGACCGGCAAAGGCAAAGAATGACAATGGAATGTTGAAGTGAGTAAAGGCTGAAGAAATGTCTCATGAACATAAAACGAAGGTTATATGTTATGCTCAAGGAAACATATATATAGACCTAGTCGTGAATTAAAAGAAAATGGATGCTCAAATATCTCATGCTTCCAGGCTGTAGAGTGGGCCTAGGTACTGGGAGTATCAAATGGAGAATAACAAGTGGAATTCTCTCTCAATAAGCTAACTTTCCCCATAAATATTACAGAGAGAAAAATTTCATCCTTGCTTTGAAAATAGTTCATTGGCTGACCAAGAATTCTCCACCAGAAATCATAAGAAAGTAACAAAACCAGAGAAATTAGTACAGAGAGAGAAGTCAAATATAGTTTAGCCTCTTTGCCTTCAAGCTACAATGTAAACAGCATTCTCTCCCCATGCTGATCCACTCAGGGGTAGAACCTTTTATATTATTAACAAATGAAGACATTAAGACGCGAATATTTCTTTTCACACATAAATCAAACTTCTACTGTCCTTACTGCGATGGAAAATATTGGAAGGACTTGGTTCATTAGTGTTGAACCTTCCCAGCAGTTTCGCCAATTTAATCTACAGCTTCTCTAGAGCTCTAATACTGTATTGGATCATTCTGCTTTTATATGCTATACTGAAAGGTGGAATCATAGAAATGCTATTTAAGCAAACTATGGACATAAGCTTTTAAGACAGTAGAATTACATTTAAATATTTGCATCGAGCAATGTTCTTTTGTACACAATAGGGACATGGCTAGTTAGGCATAAATTAAGAAACATTTACATTTGTTATATATAGATGGCATGTTATTGCTTTGTATTTTACTTTATATAATTACAAAGGTGTACTAGCATCTTGGTTGGAAAAAAGTGGGATCATTGGCAGAAAAGGTGGAGAGGTTATTGGGAAGGATGCCGACCAAGAGAGGAATATCAAGAACAGAGATGTGAAGGAGGTGATTGGTCAACAAGTGGATGGTCATTTCACAGACAGCATTAGCTGGTAGCAATGAAGAAAAGTCCCTCTTTAACTCTTAACATGCAGTTGTACAGCAGCAAGCTTCATAGGCATTATACAAACAACATTTCCAATACTTATATTCAACAGCACACATGCCTATCAGGTATTGATTTTAAAAATACAAAAAGGGGCATTTCCCTCATGAGCATTTTAGATGACAGAGCGCCATCTAGTGGAACAAAAATAAACTAAGCTTCCATAATATTTGGTCAACCCATTTTCTTGATTTATTATTAAACCTCTGCTCTGAAAGAAGAACCCTTATGCTCAAAACTGGGCAACTCTGTGCTTCACTTCCATCAATAATTGACAATATGACCCAGAATAAGTATATTGCTACGGCGTTTTATGGTTTCCACAAGTCCATATCTCAGAAGAAGGCCAAGTGACACTCACTCCTCACTTTCTTACTGCTACTCTTTTTGTGTTGTTTTTCTTGCTTCCCTCTTTCTCTTTCTTATTTATTTTTTCTTTTTCTTCTGTCTATATCGTTATTTCCTTTGTCTCACTGCTTTGTTCTTATGCATACCTCTGATGAATCCTGTATAGGGTCAGTGACCCTAAATAAAGGCTTTTTGTTGTTGTTGTTGATTTATTATTAAACAAACCTAAATAAACGTTTTGTTCCACTAGAAGGCACTCTGTCATGATCATGTGAGGGGTCAGGAAATTCCCTTTTTAATATATCTATATACATGTAAAGGACAACACCTAATTGCAAGCCAATGTGTCCTTTAAGGAGAGGTGTCCTCTTATCGGAGTCGCTAAATTGTAAAAATGGTATCTTTGTGGAGAGATATCTGCTAAAGGGAGGTTCTGCTGTATACGCACAAAATTTTGCAGGGAGGATATAGATCTAAAAAAAAAAAAAAAGAACTCACCTCTCCCATCAAAATAGAATGCCATCTATATTTTGGCCATAGAAATGGCCTAGACACTCTACCAGCTGAACACCTCTTTGGCAGATTGTGAAGATCTCATGAATCTCTCGCAGATCTCATAAAATACAAACCCACCCTGAACTGATGAGAATCATTAGCCTAAAAATCACGGAATTTAGCAAAGCTGGTGTTGTGGGTTTGTCACTGACCTGATTCCAATAGTGTGCCGAGACCGTCAATAGATGGTGCTTTGTTTTGGTCATCTATTTTGACAGGAGAGGTAGGCCTTTATACATAATAGCAAATTGTTACAATATTCTTGTAACAAAAGTGTTGGCTTTTTGTGTGAATTTGTTAAAACAGGTGGTGTGGCTCATTTGTTTTCACCAACTCTACATTTTGCACTGGGGTGATAAAAATGCATTGTTTTAATGCATTAAAAAAAAGGGGGGAAAGGTGCCACATATATTGCAGGGAGAATGTGGAAACAGGGGAAGCTCTCCCAATTGGAAGGTGCATTTTAAAATAAGACCTTCTGTCTCTCCATCTATGAAATGAAGCCACAGATGAAAGAATACACCACAGTCTTGCCAAATTCAGATAAAATGTCAACCATGCTTTCAGGCTATGGCCATCTTCAGTACAGGGTGGTAGATCAAGTTTGTAACATCATTACCTTGTGTTTATAATCCAAATTGTGCCTTATCACTGTTAAAAGGGTGGCATATAAGTCAGTGAAGTGGCATATAAGAACACACAGGCTGTCTAATGAGATAGTAGCCTGGCATCAGCTGGATGATAACTCCTATCTTATCTTGGCCTTCAGTTCCCCCCACCTTGGCATCAATTCTGTCACAGTGGACAGGACTTCTTTATAAAGGTCCTCTCACATTTGGGACTATCACTGGGAGTCAGTCCCATTTAACCCATGTGTATTTAAAGTTTTACCTTCTCTATTCCCACAAGAATAATAAAAACACAAACTTTAGTGTTATTTAGAATTACTGATACAGTAGAACCTCCATGAAAGGGCATTCTGGCTAGTGGACACCTCTCCACAAAGGACAGTTTTCATTTACAAAATTACCATTTTTACTATTTAGCATCTCTCTGGTAAGAGGACACCTCTCCCTAAAGGACACTTTTAGCTTTGCAATTAGGCGTACTTTACAGGGAGGTATATAAAAACAGATAAAATCCATATAAATGAAAAATAGATGAAATTTTCAAAAAATCTTGTTACAAAAAGTTATGCATCATTTACTTATTTCCCTGAGAGGGTTTTACCACTGATGAGCCAAATCCTCTCTAATGTTTTGCTATTACCACAGTAAGGTGTTTGAAGAACTAATTTTTGATTATTTCAAAAAGGAGCTTTATAATGTCAAAAAAAAAAAGGTGAAATTTATTCAACTGATGTGCGTTTTAAAATTTAATTCAAACTGAATCACAGTTTCCAAATGTAGTCTTGGTGCCTTTGGATGTTCATTATAAGCAAACAGGTACAATCCTAGTTATCAATTTCTCTAATAAGAGACCAGGTATCCTTACATTCTTTGGGAAGTCACTCATGGGAGGTTCTACTGAAGTGAGTTTTAGTGGGACCAAAAGAAGGGCAAACAGTTTCCCTTAAACCTGGGGTCAGCAACCTGCAGCTCTTTGGATGTGAAACCGTATGTAGTACTCACGTAAATAAAAACTTTATTTTTACAAGTACTATTTTTCTTGGCGAGAAAAAAAAAATTGTGGCTCTTTAAAAACTTTGAAATTTTGTAAATTGTAATGTTTGACTCTTCTGACTCAAAAAGTTGCCGGCCCCGGCCTTAAACCTGTCTACTTCCAAGTTCAATCCCAATAACTCAACTTTAGTTTTCCCCCCTCCCTCAAGCCTGATGGTATTGGATACAGTAGAACCATCCTGTAAAGGACACCTAATTTCAGAGTCAAAGTGATCTTTAAGGAGAGGTGTCCTCTTACCGGAGAGTTTCTAAATAGTAAAAATGGTAATTTGGCAAATGAAAACTGTCCTTTATAGAGAGATGTCCTCTAGCGTGAATGTCCTCTCATGGAGGTTGTACTGTACTAACAATTTCCTCCCAGATCAGATCTCTGTGGTGTGAAGGAACAGCTGGTGTTATGAGTCACCCCTCTGGCCGAGTTACATTCTCAAGTCTGGGGCATCTCCCCCTCTCTCTATATTTAATTAATATTTGTGGTAGTTTCCTTTAATAGGATCAGTTTTACCTTCAATTATTACTTCTATGAAAACAAGAGCTAGTTAATCTTGTTACCCCTTATGATACAAAAAGAATAATAAAAAAAATGTTAATTTAAAATTTAAAACTTTTTTAAACAATATCTCTCTCTTTATATATATACATATAATTCGACATACGTTAATTCGACACATGCAAATTTGACACTCTACCTTAATTCGACCATATTCTGATGTCCCGACCTCCGGCCTATCAAATAACAAACCGTAATTCGACAATATCGATAATACGACACTTTCGATAGTTCGACCATTTTAAAATTAGAATTTCAACAGTTGAATGTTTTTTAACTTACAACTTTATCGCTAAAAAAGATATTACAGCAGCAGTGATCGGCGACGATAGGATCGCGCCTGCGCACTTTTGGCTTCTGGTTAGTTTAAGTTTCACTTTGCAGTGCCGTTGCACAATGTCGCGAGTGTCATTGTTTTTTGTTTGTTTTTTTAACGCGGGAATTTAGGCATCGTACGCTATTTATAATATTATTTTCTTTTTAAATTTCAGCATTGAAATATTTTAGTTATTTTTAAATTACAAATAATTTCCTTTAAAATAAATAAATCTTTATTAAATTTAGCCACAATGATTATGATAACATTTTATTTCAATATTCCATTTCCGTGTTATTATAAAAGATTTAAACACAAAATCAATAACACCTGCAGCAGCAGTGGATGCCTTTAATACAATAAAAACTCTTTGTTATTTAAAAGATAATTCAGAGGAAGAAAGAATGCATGTCTTTAAAATAGACTATCTGGAATACCTCCTGAATAGGATTTCAGTGCAAAAACAGACCCCAGGCGAAGCTTGACCATCATTTTTAGTAGGTAGGAACAAGATTCTAACATCAAAACATTCACTTGAGCAAAAGACACGAAGCCAGGTCGTTTCTATATATAAATTAACGCTTCTCGGCCTTTTGGCTAAGATCATAGTGTCTGATCATAATATCTCTCTCTAAAGTCACTATACTATATACAGTTACGAGCGTCATTCCTCATCTCCTAATCAATCAACTCTGTCATCGTTTGCTTTTTTTTTGGAATGGCGCCCTCCTATTGGTTGGCTACGATCACGCCACCTTGGCCCCCCCCCCCATCATGCCTCCCCCACTCGCATTTTCGTTTTTGTAACTATTGTGTTGGGGCGGGTCGCTCCTTAAATAAATGCATATATTAGTTAATAACTAAATGGAATCCTCTCTTTCTTTTTCCCAGTATGAGACGCCTACGGAAGCCAACAGTACATAGACAGATAAAGCACATAGGCTATAGTTATTAACTAATACAGTCGAACCTCTTTAATTCAACACCCCAAGGGATCAGAGCTTTCGGTTGAATTAAAGGAAGTGTTGAATTAAGGTGAGATGATTAGGTAATCATCTAACTCGCTAAAATAATATTTTTTTAAAAATAGCCTTGTAATATAAATTAATGATATTAATTGAAACCATTGTGTGTTTTATTTTATTTTCATGATTAACTTTTAGTATCAGGGACAAAATGGCATTAATACATATTTTAGAAACATAAATAATTGTAACAAATAAATTTACTGGCAATGTGTTTCTTTTCAGTAATATAATCAAATATTAACTCTACAGACATTAAAATATTAAATATAATATATTAAATAATATTTTATTCTAATTGAAAAATATAGCAGTTGAAAGGAAATAAATATGGTAAATATAAAAAGAAAATTTTAAAATATTATTTAAAAATTATCATGAAGAGATCTTTTAAAAAATTCCTTTATAGATGTCTGTTTTTGCACTGAAATCCTATTCAGTATTTATTCCAGATGGTCATTTTGAAAAAACATGCATGTCTTTCTTCTTCTGAAATGTCTTTTAATAAATAAATTTTAATGTATTAAAGTCATCCACTGCTGCTGCAGGTGTTATTGATTTTGTATTTAAATCTTTTATAATAACACAGAAATGGAATATTGAAATAAAATGTTATCATAATCATTGTGGCTACATTTTATAAAGATTTATTTATTTAAAAATAAATTATTTATAAATTTAAAAATAGCTAAAATATTTCAATGTTAAAAATAAAAAAAATTATTATTAGTTAGCGCATGATGCCGAAATTCCCGCGTAAAAAAAAACAACAATAACATCCGCGAAATTGCGCAACGGCACTGCAAAGTTAAACTTAAACTAACCAGAAACCAAAAGTGCGCAGGCGCGATCGTATCGCCGCCCGCCGATGCCGATCGTCGCCGCCGTAATACCGTTTAGCGGTAAAGTTGCATGTAAAATAACATTCAACTGTCGAAATTTGAATTTTAAAATGGTCGAACTATCGGAACTGTCGTATTATCGATACTGTCGAATTACGGTTTGTTATTTGATAGGCCGGAAGTCGGGACATCGGAACATGGTCGAATTATCGCCGAGTGTCGAATTGGGGTGTGTCGAATTAACGAGGTTATACTGTATATGCATTTATTTAAGGCGCCAATTTATAATTGTAACAAATAGTATTTGAATAAAAACATTCAATCGGGTAAAACACGGGCGTTGCCCGGGTCATTCGGCTAGTTGATCTATATATAAGCCAGGTCATTTCTATATATAAATTATCGCTTCTCGGCCTTTTAGCTAAGATCATAGTGTAGTATAGCTCTCTCTAAAGTCACTATATATTTATATATGTGAAAAAAAAATTTTAAAACTAGATGGCGTTCTGCCAGCATTTTAGCTCATTTATATATATCTTTATAAAATCCAAAAAATAATTGTTAGGCAAACTTTCCCTCAGGTAAAACCCTGGGTATATCCACTAGTTGATATATAAAACATCAGATTTAAGACTGAATTTTAGGTTTGCTGAAATTCTTCAATCAAGAATCATCAATAATTTGAACAATTGCCAGTTAACACAAATATTTGTCTAATTGGCACTGCCTGGTTACTGGAGTGTCAATAGGAAGTCGATGGACAAGTGGTTAAACCCTTGATTCCCGACAGCCATGAACCGGGATCGAATCCCGTATTGTACACTTTTTTTCTGTTAAGAACCTGTTCATATTATTCATTGTAAATAACATAAGCTAGGTTGTTCTTTTTGAGCGGTACCTAATAAAGTTATTTTGGAACTGGTTACTGAAGTGTATAGATATGGTCAAATACTTATAATGCCATTCAGACAATCACAGATGTTTAAATTGAAGTGTTTACTTGAAGTGAGTAGAACTGATAGCTATGAGTTACATTACACAATAGTAATATAATGTTTAGGACATATACTAATATTTTTAGGGGAATATGTAAAGATTTTTCAATATTTTATAGTAAAAAAATTGTGTAGGATATTAAAAAATTAATACACATATCGGTGAGTTCCCAGAAAAGGTTAACTTTGGTAGGCGGCGCTGTACGTTGACACCGCCGTACCTTCGAGGCGTTTTACACGTTTTAAAAATACAATTTCGGTGAAATACTTTGAATTTTACCAATTTAAATATATAAATTTAAATTACAATTTTAAAAAAGATTTAACAGTTAAAAAAATACATTTTTTCAAATAAAATATTGAACTAATTTTTCTAAAAACGAACATTATTTTTTGAATTAACTGAAACTAACCTAATTCAACTTATCTAAAACTAACCTTATTTAGAGATTAAACTAACCTAATATAACCTATCTGAATATAATCTATTTTAAATAATGAAACTAACCTTTTTATAACACACCTTAATCTAACCTAATTTATAACCCGTCTGAAACTAACCTATTTTACCTATTGGAATATAACATAACGTCATGTTATTAAAAATGTATTAATATTTATTTTATAAAGTTTATTAATCACATATTATACAATATTTGTAAAATAAATATAAAACTTGTGTATAAATATATGACTTGAAAATATGCCACTTAAAAAATTTTAATCTAAACTATAACGAGATTTTTTTTTATAGAGAGAAATAAAAAAATACATAATTGATTAGATACAAAAGTGTGAACCAGAAAGTCGATTTTTAAAAATGTTATTATTTAATATAAACTTATATTAATTTAATTTTGAAATGAAAAGGTAGTGTAAAAGTGTATATGAGGTTAGATTCAAATAGGTTAAATTATGTTAGTTTAATCGCTAAATAAGGTTAGTTTTAGATAGGTTGAATTAGGTTAGTTTCAGATAATAAAAAAAAAATAATGTTCGTTTTTAGAAAAATAATTCTAAATAGTAAGTATATATATATTAATATAAAAGATCGAAATGTAAAAATCACTATGTCCAAAATCTTCGCTTTAACTCGTGTAAAACGGCTCGAAGGTACGGCGGTGTCAACGTACAGCGCCGCCTACCAAAGTTAACCTTTTCTGGGAACTCACCACACATATCGATTTACAAAACTTATCCATTTTCTAAAGATCAAACAAAATAATAAAAGCATATATTCACAGAATGTAATTTTTAAAAATCATCCTCTGAAAAAGAAAAAAAGAGAGAAATATAGAAATATGAAAGTGGGGAAGGATCATGCTGATATTTAATTTCAAGCATTTTAATGAATAGAAGAACAGAAGTGATTTTTTTTTCATTAGTTTTCTTTAAAAACATGCAAAACAAAACATTGCATTGTTCAACTCTAGCTTAAAATTTTTGTTATGTTCTCATAATTATTAAAAACGATTATTTAATTCTTACTTTGCAACAAAAAATGCTAAGTTTGGATGGGATTTTCCTGTTAATATAACCGGGTACGGTTCTGGCATCCTAAGGAATCAACGATCAGTTAGGTGGAATTAAAAGATTAATTTAAATTTAATCTTACTTGGCAATTGAATAAGCTAATTCTGGGTGAGAATTACCACTTAAAATTATCATATCGGGTGACGTTCTTTCCATTTTGACAAATTTACGGTATTTAAGAAATATCTAAAATAAGATCTCTAAGAGATGCGTGGAAAAGGATATACGAATGTGTAAATAAAATAAAAAATGTTACCAGTCGTTAATATTAGATTCCTTGTGTTTATTTATTTACTTTTCATTTGTATTAAAAGAGAAAATATTTTAAAATTAAATTTATTTCAATGTAAAACCTATATATATTATATATATCTTATTTTAAAATTAATATATACATTTTTTTAATTTGAAAAATCATTTACCCAATATACAAGAGACGGGCTAATGTTAAATAATATTTAAAATAAATTTTCTTTATTTTTTATTTGTTAAACCAATACTCAGAGAGAGAGAGAGAGAGAATATGGTTTTACGGAATATTAACCAAACTGTATAATTTTCGTGCCTAAAAATGAATGTAGTTAGCAGACAACCCGCAATGCACTATAGCAAAGTTCCAAGGTGCTGCACGCCACCTAGGTTGTTAAAAAAGATTAGATTCTCGAGGCCAGAGAAGATAAAAGAAATACAGGTTTTGATTAGATGAGAATAATTCAAAAAGTGCTGGGAAAAGATAAATTTACATTTTGTGAAATAAAAATAAAAAAGTTTTAGGTAAAAAAAAATGATAATAAAAAACTTTGGCTATAATATATACAAAAATTAAATTTGAGGTATTTAGTAATCCTTGATATAAAACCTCATAATGAGGATACTAGTATTAAGACAACCAACCACAAAAGTACACCAAAGATTGCATAGCGCCTTCAAATGGTTCGCTGCATAAGTCAATTTCCCTATCAACCCGTGAGATCGCCAAACCATTTGCCCTTTGTCGTGGAGTGACAGAGACAGCGTCAGAGCGGTCACATACGCAAGGTAGGTCTCGAAACCGATCTTAAATAGCGGCACATGCCAGAGTTGCGTCTACGAGCGGCCGCTAATGAACGATGATAACCATCAGTTGAGGAGTCATCAGAATCCTCCGCGCGGACGTGTGGCTTAAGTCTATCTGAGGCCTTTATGAACTCCAGCAGGTTCGCCAAGTGCTCCTGCTGAAAATAAAGTATTTGAGTGACCGCGGAGTGTACCAAAATTCTACTGTACAAGTGGAAAGGAGGCGGAATCTAAGGGCATCAAGGCTGCTGCACTCTAGAACGATGCGCGACAGAGTTTCTTTCCTCTCAGCGACGCAGTAAGGGCAAAAAGGATCGTCAATGACGCCTATCCTGTGAGCGAAACTGTCCGTCCACGTGTGTCCCGATAGCAGGCCAACCACGATGTTCTCGCTAGGGACGATGTACGCATACCTTTTGTCTAAAAGACTCATTGGAGTAAGGCCAAAGCGGGTGTGAATAGAAGGAGATAAAGAAAGGAATCTGCTCTCCCATGCTTCACGCGCCCGCCCGTAGATTGCCGATTTTACTAATGACAAAGGAGCGAGTTTGTAACAGCTTGGGTTAGCAGACACCGCACCCCGCTTTGCGAGTGTGTCCGCAATGTTATTACCCACGATCCCACTGTTGCTCTTGATCCACTGTATGGTACACCTATTCCCATTGCGATTCAATCGCGAATCAGTAGCAGAGCTTTGTTGATAAGGTAATTACCAGTCTTATAGTTCAGACCTGACTTCACGACTGAGAGGGTGTCCAGGAGGTAAGTGGTTGCATTTTAAAGTGCCTTAACCAATCCAAGGCTTCCGCATGAAAGACAGAACAATGAGAGAATAGAACATGAGATTCACGCATTTTAGGTGCACAATCGAGACCAGAGAACCTGTACACACCGGTGCCAGCTCCATCTCTGGTTTTGGAACCATCTGTATAATATGCCCTGTAGAAGGAAAGAGAAGGAATATTAATGGGAGCGGAGTAATAGGGGGGCATAAGGGAGAGGATGTGAAAAGGGAGGAGGCTCGAGTGAATTTTCAGCTTCAACCACTTACTTTTTCAAGTATAGCTCAGTTTTAGCCGCGATTTCAAGATCGAGAGAAGGAACTCTAGAGAAGGAGATAAGATCAGCGTTGCTGGTTGAACTGAAAGCTCTACAGGCTCTCGCTAGGAAAGGCCTTTAAGCTCTCAGTATAATATTTAAGGAGCGTTGAGAAAGATTAGGAAACCATACCGCCGAGGCGTAGGCAATGGCAGGAACAACCACTTGCAGATACAGAATTCTCAAGGCGCGGTAACCAAAACCAAAGTTGAGATTAGCGGCTGCGGTTAAACGCGGCAACATGCCGCGGACCTTGGCGCAGACTCCAACTATGTGCGGGGGGAAAGATAGACCTCGGTCAAATCTCACCCTCCAGCACCTTAATTGAGTCGCACTATTGTATTGGCCGTCTGTGGATAACCAGATCCCGGCGCGGTTCAGGCAGTCTCTCGTGTGGTCTGAGGAGAACCATAGCCCGACACTTCCCCACGCAGAGTTCCAGTTTATCCAAAGTGCTCTACCTAGCGATTATATCTATGGTGTGTTGGGCTGCGGGAAGTTGACTAGGTCGACATCCCGAGACCACCATGACCAGATCATCCGCGTATGCTTGAGGGAAAACATTATTCCTGTAATCCAGCGTGAGGAGTTCGTCAAAGACAATATTCCAAAGGAAAGGGCCGAGAACTGAACCTTGGGGAAATTATCTGGAAGCTCTTCTTGACACAGTACAACCATTCATAGACAGTCTCACAACACGGTTACTTAGAAACGAGTTTATCAGATGATAAATGTTTCTGGGACAAACGCTTTTGTGCAACGCTTTCAAGATACTGGAGTGGAGCACGTTGTCAAAAGCGCCTATAACATCAAAAGAAAGAAAAAGACAGAATTTCCTATTTTTAATCGTCCAGGTTATAGTATATTTTAGATTCAAGAGTGCGGCTGTATTAGATCTACAAGGCTTAGATCCAAACTGGTTTAGAGGCGCTTTTCATATCCTATAGACCATCCACGACAGCCTAGCAGGAACAAGACGCTCAAGGATCTTTCCAAAACCAAGCAGCATCTTATTTGATGGTTTAATGCGTGAAAGTCCTCCTCACTTCGCTTAGGAACGAGAACGACCTCCCCCAGCTTCCATGGAGATAGAGAATGCCCAGTGGTTAATGACTTGTTGAAAATATTCAGAAAAAACGTCCGAAAATGTTTAACTAGTTTCACGATAAGAACAGGTGGCATGCCACCACACACACGACAGGGTCGTTATCAGATAACGTTGTGATGACTTTGCATAAATCTTTATGTTCTAACATGGTATCTCGGGCGGGACGCGGCCGAAATAATATTCTAATAAGTGAGTTAATGTGCCCCTCGGACCTTCAGTGAAGTCGCTATCAACTGGGAGGGCTGAAGGGCTTTGCCCTCAATATTTCCCGTGATGAAACTGTATATCCCACCCCAAGGGCTGATTTCGCAACGCGAGCAGGCTACCCTACATGCTTCTAGCCAGTCTCCTCGCACGGCGTTATCTTGCCGTTCTCTTGTAAAAGACCTCCAGCGCACTCTTAACGGCTCCGCGTGCCATTTTGAAGGCCCGCTGTGTTTATTGGGTAGCCCTTTTGAGCATATTCAAGTCAGGTTTCCACCAAGAGATAGACTTAAATTATTTAACACTTCTGGGACGGGATGGAATGGCGTTTAGACATGTATGAAAATCTCTTCACCAAGTAAATTAATTACATCATCGAGGGAGGATGAATCACCCACTTTTCTAAAAAAAAATAATCCGTTCTATTTTTTGGCTGAAATGATCAAAATACTCTATCCCAGTCAGCGCGACCAAAAAAAAAGCTGAAGAATATATTTCGCTAAATTTATTTAAATTAAATCTGTGTTGTCCTGTGAAGAGGGAGCGAAATTTAAGTTAAAGACGAGGCGTTTGTGGCCAGACAACTTCTGGTACTCAGGATGCCAATCAGTAACTCTATATACAAGGCCACCACTACAGCAAGTGACGTCGATGGAAGAACAGTTGCCCTCCTCCCACGTCACCGCGCTGTACGTGTTGAGCACATGCAAATAGTTGGCATATATAAAGTTTTAAACTAGATCTCTGTTAGAGGAGCAATGCCTGAGGAGCAGAGGTTTATCCGACCACCTAAGAGATTCAACATTCAGATCGCCTCAGAAAATTACCTCTTCATAGTTCAGAGAATTAAGGCTATAATTTATCTTATCTGGAAGAGGGGAGGGGTCACATGATGGAGGAAGGTAAACATTACAAAGAAGAATACATTTACCACTTAATTTACACATGACAAACACAACAATAACACTGTACAAATGAGACAAATGGACAAATTTAAGGCTAGGATTCACTACAATTACCATAGCTCCCAGCCTAGAGTTTGTAATAGGGCCATAGCAAACTCTGTTAGATGGGATTGGAAGCGATGGGATTTTGCCGCGCGCGGCTGGGAGCACTTGTAAAATTAATATATCTATTTTCTCCTCACGACAATCATTTAACACTGAATACAAACAAGGCTGAGAGCGTCTTATATTGATTTGTAGGCACCTGAAAACCTTCATTTGACCATCAACATATTGAACTGATGCATCTCGCATGTGGTTGCATATCATGGAGTTGGCATTGTGCTTGTCACCGCACCTGTGGCACTTAAGCATGCTTTTATTTTAACAGGCAGTGATAAAATTTGCACCTGCATAATTGGCGCACTTGGGCGCTTTGGAGCACTTTTTACCATCAGTGTGCGTCCTGTGAGAGAGGCTATCGCAGATATCAGATGGGAAGACGCGCTTCTCCCGGGCGAGCCTGAGGGACAGGAAGTCAACAGTGACGCGATTGCGTGCAAGGAGAACTTCCTCAAAGAGAACCTTCTCTCCTGATCAATTTAACCAGCTTCAAGCCAACCCTGTTATTGATCAACTGCGGGGCTATCACAGGGTTTTTCATCAGATCAGACACCATATCAGACTCAGATTTTTCGACATATGGCCAATCTGAGCCTGAATGCCGGATTTGATAGGACTTTAAGACCTTCAATGTTGGCTGTCTTAATTCGGTCCACAAACCGCTTTGATTCTTTAACATTGGGTAAGTAAAGGACAAGTTTTTTTTGTCCATCCCAGTTACTGCGGTCACATCACAACTCTTCAACTTCAAACCAATACTTACCTCTGTTAGTTATATTTATATAAAATATAATATGATGATTCAATTCTTCCATTAAAATATAATAACCTTAAAACAGATAAAGATTTCCGGGGTGTTTTGTCGTTCTACGGTCCAGGAACCTGGGTTATAGATATCTCTCTCTGGATAAATATATCTCTACTGGGTACACACCAGACCACAAAGAAATTGAGAGATAAAGAAATTAACGTGCTAATTAGGCTGCCAAAATGGCTACTAAATATGATATTCCTCCTAATATACAGAGATTCCAAATAAATTGACGAAAAACACAACAAACACCTTTCTCATCAACTATGTAAGTTATATTCACCACTGACCAATCAACATGATACCTAAGAAAATTCTTATTCACTTCAGACCATCTTAAAAAGAACATCAGGAAAATACAACTAGTAACATCAACTACAACATTCTTATCAGGACATGAATATGTTCAAGCAGACATAGCCAGAATGAAAAAGTCCAACCTGTTGACACTGTCGAAAGGAAGAGAAAACCCTGGAGAAAGTCCTCTAAAAATGTCCTGAATTCCAACTACAGAAATTCGAGGGCTGGACTGCCCTCTTTCAACAAATTTCCTTAGTTAAATCTACCAAGAAAAAAGCCGGCCTGGCGACACTAGATGAACTAGTTCACTAAGGCAAGCAAGACCGACACCCAAACCGCAGGACAGCCGAGGCAATGGGCGTTCTATGGATACACTATGAGTCTGGGCTGCCTATATGTTACTGTTGAGGGTTCAGGCGAGAATCCTCACGTCACTTCGCGCCTAGCGGCGCCAGTGTGGCTACGGGAACCGGCCGAAACTGGAACCTGGCGGTTTGTTTTCGGTTTTGGCTGCGAGCGGAAGTATCTCCGCCTCTGGCTGTGTGTGGTGTTCTCCTTATGTTAAGGCACTGGTTGTAAATAAAACCGGTACCAAGGGAGCTCCGACGACTCAGAGTGGATTATTGACAAAACAACGGGCTCAACACAACATGGTGGCAGCGGCGGGATCGTGAAGAGCCCAAGTAAGTGCCTTTTTAATTAATTCCACTCTTGTGCAATCAAACCTGACATATGGAATCAAATTCTTTTCTTCCGCCTCATAACTTCAGTTTCGACGCCAAGGATTGGCCAAGCTGGAAACAGCGATTTTCTCGATACAGACTTCTCTCCAACTTGAACGCCAAGGAACAAGAATATCAGATCACAGCATTGATCTTATGCGGGAGAGGGCTGAGGAAATCCACTTTGCGTTTAATCTCTCAGCTGATGACGCAAAGAACCTCGACAAATCATTGAAGCGTTCGACAACCACTTTATTGGCAAACGCAACGTGGTGTATGAGCGGGCTTTGTTCGGATTAAAGAGTCAACGGCCGGAAGAAACCATTGAGGAACTTGTAACAGTCTTGCACAGAATATCTGAGCAGTGCGAATACGCTAATCTGCGCCAGGAGCTTATTCGTGATCGTATAGTGCTTGGAGTAAAAGATAGGAAGTTGTCGTAGAAACTGATGCTAAACGAAAACCTGACCTTGGCCAAAGCAGTCGAGATCGCCCGTCAGTGGGAAGCTGTGATGCGTGAACAACAGGATCTTAACCCTTCTACATCGCAGGTCGACACAACGCAGAAAGTGACCAAGCAGAAGCCTAAAGCATCAGGACATGGCAAGGACAATGGCAGATCAACGTCTAGACAAACAGACAGTGCCAAGGAAACAGACGAAGGAAAAAAATTCCCAACTTGCTTTAACTGTGGGACTACCAAACATCATTATCGTTACAGAGATAAGTGCCCAGCTAAGGACAAGGTGTGTGGAAAGTGCGGGAAAAAGGGCCATTACACTAATATCTGTCGAAGAAAAAACAATGAGGTGAACGCCATATCATCGGAGGAAACCCCAGCGCGGGAGAAGGTCTCATCTGTATATGCTGTCCGAGAGCCTATGCTGGGAAGCAGAAAGAGCAGGTGGAAGTCAACAGTAAGAGACAACGGCACTGCAATCCACTTCAAGTTGGATCCGGGCTCGGATGTGACACTGATACCATTTTCCCTGTACAAGCGGTATTTCAGCAACGTCCCACTGACGCCTACCGACGTTCAACTGATGGCGGCCGCGAACCAAAGATTGGAGAATGCTGGGACCTTCGTGGCGAAGCTCCAAGCTAACACACGTGAAGTGACGGAAACCGTGTACGTGGTCCACCATTTGGAGCAACCTCTGCTGGGTGTCGGAGCCTATGAAGACCTCCAACTCGTCAAACGAATTGATCTTGTCATCAACGGATGTCAATCCTGAACGAGAGTTCCCTAAGCTATTTGAAGAACTGGGGCTTCTTGAACAGCCCTATCACATAAAGTTGAAGGAAGGTGCCAAGCCCTTCTCCATACCAGTCCCAAGACTTCCGCTCATGCCGAAGTTAAAAGAGCAACTGGATGCCATGGTGGCTCAAGAAGTCATCGAACCAGTTGATGAGCCAACGGAGTGGTGCGCACCGATCGTCCTAGCTGGAAAGCCAAACGGGAAAATCAGGATCTGTGTAGACTTGTCCCGGCTTAACCTGAGTGGGGAACGTGAGCTTCACCCACTTCCTGTCCTTGAACATGAACTAGCTCAACTCAACGGGGCCAAAATCTTTTCCAGGCTGGATGCTAACAGCGGATTTTGGCAGATTAAACTCTCTGAAGAAAGCCAAACGCTGACGACTTTCATTACGCCCTTTGGCAGATATAAATTCAAAAGGCTTCCCTTTGGGATCTCTAGCGCTCCAGAACACTTCCAGAAACGCATGTCTGCTATCCTACGCGGAGTCAATGGGGTAATCTGTCACATGGATGACATCCTCATTTTCGCAAAGAGAAAGGAAGAGCATGACGAGACACTACGCGAAGTTTTGAGACGCCTAAAGAACTCAGGAATTACGCTTAACAAAGAAAAGTGACAGTTCGGTGTAAGCAACGTCACATTCCTGGGACATTACATCGACGAACACGGTATCAAGGCGGACGAAAAGAAAGTCAAAGCCATCGCCGAGATGAAACCGCCAACTGACGTGCACGGGGTGCAACGTTTTATGGGCATGGTCAATTTCCTAGGCCGCTTTGTTCCAAACCTAGCGGAAATCACCAAGCCACTAAACGACCTAAGAAAGAAAGATGTGAATTTCATCTGGGGATCACCACAGAAAAAAGCATTCGAGAAAGTCAAAGATGTTCTGGCCAGTGACCTAGTTCTGGCAAGCTTTGACATCTCTAAGAAGACCATGGTCTCAGCTGATGCATCATCGTATGGCCTGGGAGCTGTCCTCAAGCAAGAGCATGACGCCAACGAGTGGCGCCCAGTAGCCTTTGCATCACGGACGCTGACGAAGACGGAACAGGGATACGCTCAAATAGAGAAGGAAGCCCTTGCAATCACATGGGCGTGTGAGCGCTTCAAGGACTTTGTGGTTGGAAAAATCTTCCTCATCGAAACAGATCACAAACCTTTAGCCCCCATCTTCACCACTAAAGATCAGAACGATCTAACGCCAAGGCTTCAACGGCACCGTATGAGGATGCTTCAGTTCTCGTTTCATATCTTTCATACACCGGGAAAGGACCTAATCACCGCTGATGCCCTTTCAAGACAACCACTTCCAGGTCATCTTCCCGAAAATGAAGAGCTCCAGGAAGAAGTTGAACATTTTGTGCGTAGCATCGTCCTGCATCAATCCACGACAGACGATCGGCTTGCCAAAATAGCCCTCAACCAGAAGCTGGAGCCTACCCTTCAAAATGTGGCATTTTATTCCAAAAACGGTTGGCCTGCCAAATGTCAGCTCTCTCCCTTAGAACGCTCGTTCTACGATGTTCGTGACGAGATAGGGGAAGAGAACGGCTTACTAATGAGAGGAGTGCGAGTGATCATCCCCTCTAACATGCGAAAAGATGTTTTGAACCGTATCCACGCAGGTCATCAAGGAATAACAAAATGTCGAGCAAGAGCAAAGGATCATGTTTGGTGGCCAGGAATAGGTCAAGAAATCCAGGATATGGTAAAAACCTGTGAGAAATTCATCGAGAATCAACCTCCAAAGCACGAACCACTCATTCCCAATGACTTTCCGGAACGACCGTGGCAAAAAGACGGGATGGATCTCTTCCATTACGAAGGAAGTGAGTATTTAGTCGTCGTAGACTACTTTTCTCGATATATCGCGGTCGTACGACTTACTAAATTTTCCTCCGAAGCTGTGGTAGATCACTGCAAAGCCATCTTTGCTCGTGGCATGGCATCCCTGACATTGTAATCAGTGATAACGGACCACAATTTCGCCCATCAACAACTTCAGCTTTTACGAAGTTTGCCTCTGAAGTTGGGTTTCGACACATCACTTCCAGCCCAAAGTATCCACAATCAAATGGTCAAGCAGAGGCTGCTGTCAAAATTGTGAAAAGCCTGATGAAAAAGAATAAAGATCCGGTCCTAGCACTCTTGGAGTATCGGGCAACACCCCTGGCAAACGAACTCTCCCCTGCGGAACTTCTATTTGGACGGAAAATTCGCACTATGGTTCCCTGCACTTCATCATCACTAACCCCTAAAACAGTGGATCAATCCAAACTCAGGGGGGAAGAGGAGCAGCGGAAGATGGCGCAGAAAAAGGCTTTTGACAGACACCATGCGGCCACGAAAAAGGCGGAACTAATTGCAGGAGAGAAAGTTTGGGTGAAGGATCTACGAGCGTAGGGAAGTGTCCTCGAAAAGGCTTCAGCGCCCCGCTCATACATCGTGGAAACTCCTGTAGGGACCTACAGACGGAACTATCTTCTTCTGGCTTCTTCCCAACAACAGGTCGACCCCAGTGAGACATCTCCTGACAGTGAACTCCCCGCTGAAACGGAGGAAACTCCGGGAAATGAACTGCCTGCAGAGGAGCTACAACAGCTGCCAGCAATCGCTCCAGAGAAAATGCAGCTGTCTCCCTCACCTGGGAAAGTATCGCGGTATGGGAGAAGATACAAGCGTGTCCAGCGCTAACCTCCTCTAAACCTTTTGAGGGAGATGTTGAGGATTCAGGCGGGAACCGGCCGAGACTGGAACCCGGCGGTTTGGTTTCGGTTTTGGCTGCGAGCGGAAGTATCTCCGCGTCTGGCTGTGTGTGGTGTTCTCCTTATGTCAAGGCACTGGTTGTAAATAAAACCGGTACCAAGGAAGCTCCGACGACTCAGAGTGGATTATTGACAAAACAACGGGCACAACACAAGTTACTACTAGATAATTACTTTATATTTAAAAATAATGAAGGCATATCCTGATAAGGAGAAAATGTGCCTTTTTAGATGGCAGAGCGCCATCTAGTGATACAAATCAATTAAACATTGATTTAACCTGTTCGCGGATATTTGGCCAACCCATTTTCTTGATAAATCAAGAAAAGCCATCCACGAACGCGTTTCGTGCTGTTGGCGCTCGTCAGCGTGGAACAGGCTGTTCCCCTGCGACCAAAATATTTTTTTGGCCCCAGAGGCTTCTTGAGAAACCAAGAAATGGGTATTTAAGGCCAAACTTGCATAAATACGCTTAATATTTTATATTTTCAAGCATATATATATAATATATCCTAGTAAAAAAATTTTTCAAAAAGTTTGTTTTACATTCTCAAAACACAAAAATATAAGTTAGCACAAAGTCTAATTTTAACATAGTGGCACATATCAACATATAGAAAATCTGACAAAACAAATTAATTTATTATTGTGCAATTTTTTCGTGTTAGGATAAATGAAATATTACCTCTTTATATGTGATCAGCCTGTATATATAAAATCAAATTATATTTTTAAATCAAATAAAATATTCACATTTTTTATTATACCTTGTTTCAACCACAGTGAATGTTGCCCAATGAATAAGGCTTCAACAAATATTATTAATAATAATTGTATCTTATTATCCCTCTAAAATGAAATAATTTAAAAGGATTATAATTTGAAATCAAACAAAAAATATCAATGAAATTATAATTAATAATATCAATCAAAATAAATTTTTTGGAATCTTCAGGAAAACTAATTAGAGTTATTTATTATATATAATTATGGTAAATAAAAAATTTTAAATCAAAATTCGTCTGGCTAACATTCACTAGGGTAGACTGGGCCACAGGTGAAGCTGGGTCATGCAGAGTCAGTATATAATAATTACAATAACATTTCAACTCCATAATATTAAAAATGGTTTGTTTATTGTGTAATTTCATTCTTTGAATAAGTTATATGTTAATCTATATATATTCAGCTACCTAAATGCAAAATTTCTCAATGGTTTTGTTGGAGAAGAGTAACATATTTTGACAATGATGGATTCAGTAGGGTGTGGATGCTAGCCCCGCGAAATTTAGGTATATTCACTAGTAATTCAATAAATTGAGGGTTCCCCCAAACCAAAATAAAAATAAATATTAGAGTTAGTATTGGTTTTCAATTACATCACTCTCCACCTCTTATGGGGAATTGAAAAATCCCCTGCGAGCAGACTTGAGTCTATTTAAGGCTAAAGTCCCAGGGATGAATATTTGTGATATTTAAATATGTTGAGGAAAATTCTCTCAGCGATTCCATACTTTGAGTTAAACTAATAACATGGCGTAATTTGGATTTTATTGAGAAGTAGCACGAGGGTGCTTAGCTGACTTGTAAACTGTTAGAAAAAGATAAACAATCAGTCAGGAAATATCACTTTCATTTTTCTTTAAATAAACCTTTCAATCAAATCCAAAATATTCCCTATTAGTTATACTTAGATATGTAGTGTAGTTCGATTAAAAAGCAGTGTGTTAACTAACCATCATGATTATAACAATCTACATGATGTTTATTTGAAACAGTTAAAATAATTCAAAATATTATTTTGTATTGGACTGTATTTTATATAAAAACTTATGTATTTAGTGCTGTTGAATTTAAATTTTTAAAATGAATATTCAGTAATTTTTTTCCGAATAAATATAAAATTTAAATACATTGTATATCAGAGAAGTCTTTTGAATAATGGAGGATGAATGTAAAGAAGGGATGAGAGTAAGGAATTAGTGATAAAACGATGCACTCCATCATATTTCCTATGCGTTGTATGTTCTTTTTGGTATTTTAAGGCTGGTTTTATTATTTTTTTAATCCACAGGTCAATCATATCTCAGAACATCATATTCAACTTATGGATATAATAAAAACCATTCATATGAATTTCCATCTCCTTTTAATGTTTCTCAAGTTAATTTCTTGAATTAATGTATTTCACAATTCGAATTTATTATTATATTGATAAATTATTAGCTTTATAAATCCACAAATTATGTTTCCCAGGTCACGCCGCTCCAACAATGGGCACTTTAGAAAATAATAATTTTACTCTAGGTAGGATATCTAGGAGCCTGGCAGGGCTGATTTAATCGGACTCGACCGAGTAATACCTTAAAAGGGGCGGAGGCTGACTCGAGCGGCTCCGATGTTGGAGCTCTGTTAGAAGAGTGGTATAGGCCTACTGGGGAACCCGCCACTATAAACAAAGGGTAACGCGCCATCGGCAGTACCTCCTGGGTGGAGTGGAAATTATGCCTAAAATGATAAAAGAAATAATAAATGAATACACACAAATGAATAAAATTCAAAAATTAAAGGGCCTACAGACTTCATGATCAAATATTCATGCCGTATCTATATAATACATTTTTTAGATAATAAAGATCACCTTTGTGGAATCGCCTTTCAGTGATTGACCACCACTTCTTTTATTTCTCTTGATTTGAAAAAAAAAAAACTGCTCTACAATCACATTATCCAAGTTGGGAGATGTTCAAGCATAATAAGAGAATCAACTCTCTTTAGATTCATTAGTCTTGAGGGCGTGCCCTAGAACTGGATTTTGATTCTATAGAAACCTTTGCTAAAGCCAACATTTAGGTTCTGCAAGGCAATGCAAGTTGACATATTTTCGAATTCTGGGTTGTCAGGGTGGCGGGGAATGGACACATTTTCAAATTGGCCCTCATATTTTGTGATTTAATTTTAATATGCTTCTCTCTCTATCCAGACCACATAGAAGTATGAAATTTTGAAAACTCGCTCAGTTCAATTAATAAAGCAAGTGTACACATTTTCAGACTTCTGGGTGGTTGGGGTCGCAGGGTAGTAACTAATTTATATATATATTTTTAAATCTTATGTGTTCAACGAGGTTAACTGTAAAACTGTTGCTGTAAATTGTTATTTTTAGAAATTGTTAAAGACTCAAACGAGTTAAAAATCCAAATATTCAGGTTCCTATCTAAAACCTCCGTGGAATTACAACAACAAAAAAGCTAACAAAAGTCAATAAATATAATAATTTATCTGTTATAATTCAATAATCTGATTTCAAAATCATCAGGCATATATTTTTATTATTATAAAATAAATAAAGCTCACAGAGCTAAGATTCTTGTACAACTTTTTATTTTCAAGCTTTCGCACTTGTGTCATCCTTCAACAGGAATATCACGTTAAAAAATTAATAATTAATACTATATCTTTATATACACATTATTATTTATATATTTTAAGAGAGAAAATATATTACATTATTTCTGTGCGAAAAACGACTTTTTGAAAACATATGTGCATGGTGGATGATTAGTGCTGGTTGAACGATATCTCGAGACTTCGTGAATTCGTGAACTATTGTGTTATATATACAGGGTGTACCAGGTAAATTGGGAATTTCAACAATGGTATTTTAACTGAAATTTTTTGCAAGTAAAAATTAAAATATCCGAATGAAATTTGACACAGTAGTAGATGAAAGGGTATAGTTTTTATTTATTCAATGTAGTTTCCATTATTAGCTACAACAGTCTCGAGGCGAGTGCGGAATGAAGCACAGGCCTTGGCGACGATGACCTTGTCCATTTGGGTCATCACCGTGTGAACTGCTTTCTTGACAGACTGGATGGTGGTATGAGGAGCTTTGTTGACATCTCTCTCAACAACGCCCCATACATAGTAGTCGAGGGGATTGCAATCTGGAGAATTAGGGGGCCAAATATCAGGACCCCAGTGACTAGGGACGTTAAGTGTCAGCCACGATTGTGTCTTTTTTGCCTTATGGGCTGGAGCTGAGTCCTGTTGGAAGACATACTTCCTTCCTGCGGCCACCATGTCCATCCAAGGCTTCACAACGGTCTCCAGAACATTGATGTAGGTGTCAGCGTTCATCCTAAGGCCCTTCTCAAAGAAATGGGGAGGCATGACATCACCTTCACTGCTGATAACGCCAAGGACCATTACGGAGGTAGGAAATTTCGTGTGCATCACGACAGGTATCTCTGAGGGGTCTTTACAGATCCAGCGATCATTCCTGGGATTTACCTTTTGGTCCACGTCAAAGTTCTTTTCGTCAGAGAAGAACCTTAGCATGCCAAAAGAGTCGTGTTTCAGGTTGTTGAGGAGGGCAGCAGCCTTTCCTTTTCTGTTATTCTTCATATTCTCAGTCAGCAACTGACCTTTCCGAAGGGCATGTGGGGTCCTCATGGATAGTTCTGACAATTGTCATAGAGCCAACTCCATTTCCTTGGCTATGGCCCTCATGCTCTTCCCAGGGTTTCCATCAATCTTCTCCTTGACATTTTTAACAAATTATTCGCCTCTTACCCTGTCCGATCGACGCGAGTGCTTTTTCCTTGTAGCTATCCCCTCTTTGTTACTGTCGGCCTCATCAAACTGCTTCTTGACACGATAAATAGTGGTTTTGGGCAACTTAAGAAAATCCACTATCTCTTTGGGGCTCCTTCCGGCGCGCAGAGCAACGATGATGGCAGCTCGATTTTCAAATTCTCGGTTACTCTTCATCACTACACTGCGCACACATGTACTGTTGCATTTTACATGAATATGGCTACGTAATGAAAAAAAAACAAGTTTTTAATCTCAAGTAGTTTTTGTTTTATGGACTGTCAAAGTTAGTCCCAATTTACCTGGTACACCCTGTAGAAGAGTCAGACCTTGCAACGGTACCGAAAGAAGACCCAACTTGCCCCCACTGCCAAGATGAAGACCAAACCGTAGACCACCTCCTCTTCACTTGCCCAACCTTCCAATACCAAAGATTCCAGACAGCCACTCTCCTAGGTATCACCAACATATGTCCAGCATCCCTAGAAAATCTCCCAAGAAAGAAATCTGCCTGGCGACACCTCATTAATTGGACTTCCACTGGAATTGTATATAAATCCAAGAAGACTTAGGTCAGAAGGACATCCCGGGTATTTGGCGACTTCTGTACGCTCTAGGAACCTGGGTTTCTTATATAAATAATAATAATATAGAAGAGTGCCTACATCTATGGGATAGTATTTGTCCATATTGTTTCATATGTTTCTGATATTTCAATGCATCTTTTTATGCTTTTTTGCTGTTTGGTTATCATAAATTATATTTTAAAAAAGCCTTTGGTATTTACTATATATTTGTATCCATTATATTCATATTTTAATGGATTTTCGAATTGCCTTTCAAATTTTATTATTTAATTTTAATATGCTTACATACCACATGGAAATCATCAATTTTAAACACTCGTCCAACTAACAATGCAAGTGTATGAATATTTAGGCATTTGAATGTTCAGGATGGCTGGGAATGAACAAATTTTCTATAGTTCCGTTTAGATCTTATATTTTGCATACGATTTCAACTCAAAAACTGTTAGAAGTAGCAACTTGAAATCTTCGGCGATTATTCAAGACTTCAAAGAAAGAAAAAATCAAAATATTCAGGTTCTTTTTTAAAACCTCTTTGGAAAAAGCAAAATCTGTTAAAAATTTAAAAATACAACTATTTATCTTCTATATTTAAGTAATCTGTTTCCGATATCATTATAAACACATTTATTTTAAATTTATAGATAGGTAAAACTTTTATAAGGGCTTTTTTTAATGACTGTCGTTCTAGACCATTCGTTTGTAAAACGGGAAAATGATCTATTTCTTACCATACATCTAGACCACGTAGAAATCTGGTATTTTATAAGCTCTTTCATTACCTCCAACAGTGCAAGAGTACAAAATTTCAAACTTTTAGGTAGCCGTTGTGGCATGGAATAGATTAGAGAATAGAAATTGTATAGTTCTCCTTTCAAATGAAGCTGTTTTTGTATTGTAATGAGCGTCTGATACCAAGGATATTCAACCTTCCAAGAAAAAAACCATGGTTCTTTAGATGACTAACGAAACCCAGAATTTCCCTCGCATAAACTTCAGAATTGCCTTAGACTACCGATTGACTCTTTCTGCTGTGTCAAAGTTCACAGCGGCATTATCGAAAATGAACTAGCAGACCAAAGAGCTAGACCAGCTGCACCTTCTAACTTATACATTATCTTTCAAAATATTTTAATAAAGCGTTGCCCACAATAAATGCACTCAGATAACAAATAATCTCTACTGACAGACTTATATATTAAATAATAAACAACCAATAATCTCATAAAATTTAGCCATGCTTCCCAGAATCTAACATGAGTGCACTTCAACAACCATTCTAACTGTTCATGGTCACGCACTAAGCGAAATTTTGAAAGATGATTCAATGAAAACCAAACAGTAGATGATCTCTTCTTCATCAGTCAGCTTTCCGATAACAAAAAATTAAATGGCTACTCTCCTATGAATTATAAATAATAACCTTACATCAGTGGAAAAAAAAATCTCCCTATAAATAAATATGCTTGACACTTTCTAATATCTTAGACTTACACAGCCATTGTAAATAGAGCCCAAAAAACTTCAGTCTTTTTATTTATTTATATTTATTGTTACAAAAAGCACGAAGTCCAAAGGACTATTGTGCTGTGCCAGTATTATTTACATATTTATGATTAATTATTTACACGATGGATTAGTAGTGTTTTGTAAATTATTGTACAAATAGTTCTAAACTTAACAAAGTTCTCATAATATAGAGTATATACACAAAGAGAATTTGGTAATGTTTCAAAGTATCTACATACAATTTGATTAGTCAGAGGGCAAGTTAAAAGAAGATGCTCTGGTGATTCAACATCTAAGCGGCATTCACATGTTGGATCATTGATAACATTCAGTTTGAATAGGAAACTTAAGAAGGGTCCTTTGCCTGTTAAGAATAAAGTAGTGATTTTATCAGAAGAAATGAAATTTGGGACAGCAATTGGAAAGAATTTCTTGAACAGTTCATTAGATTGAGAAAGATAAAACTTAAATTTTTAATCCAGATATAGTTTATTTAATTCTTTTTGAAGGGTTTTTTTGAGTGTTTGATCTGTGAGAGAATTTGTCATATTATACTTTGTTTGTGATAATTCAAGATAATCGGTCTTACTGACAACATGAATAGTTAAAGAGATATTTTGAATGCCTAAGGAACCTGGCTTTATTACGTATGTGTAGTAATATATTTATATATATACTAGAATTTCATATGTAACATAATTATAAATATTGTAACAGCCCCTAAATGTAGATACTATTCAAAGTGCCAGATTTACCATCAAATAATCACAAACAAAGCAATGCATTTAAATAACAGGTTTTTCAAAAATATAATTTGTTTTTTATTTCTTTTATTCAGAAAAAAAGTTACATTGCGGGATTCGATAGCGGGTTGTGACTGACGAAAATCAGAACAAGAACCAGTCTGATGTAACGCTAAAAGCTGCATGAGTTGGACTATCAAATTTTTCATCCTTCGCCATACTCGTGAAACTTTCACCTTCCATTTCCCCAGCACTCCGTCTTCTCAACAAATGTTTCAAAGACCAAGGTGATGCCAATAACTTCTAATAATTTCATCGCCTTCAAATCTACTATTATAATAATACGGTATAAAAGAAACTTGTGTTTCTTATTGGCAATAACATATAGAATCTACACAAACACCCCACGCACCCAGCCAAGATAAACACCACATATACACAAAACGTATGTACCACATACACACAAGAACCCCAATCACCAGAGCGAACGCCCCCACTTTTACAAGCTCCTACATTTTTAGCCTTGGGCGTCCGCAGAAATGCAGGAATGTGTGAAAAATGTGGTATTGGCTGATAGACCTGGACGAGCTGCAGGTGTGCTTGAAAGGCCCAGCTCAGAACTCCAAGCCTGTGCAGAGATATCTGCGAAAATCGCTTTACAGAGAGATAATTATTTTTCTAATAAGAATTGAAAAACTGCTAATAATTCAATTTCGGCTGCTGGCGAAGGAGATTCAAATTTAGCCGCGTCAGACGGCGCTGAAAACTCTAAAATATCTGGGCTGACATAATGGTGGAGGAGGAAGAAAACGAGGACGGCTATATCGTGGTAAAGAATAAAAGGCACCGTGATTCGATGACAACTAACAACTCAATGGCGCAGTCAAACAGCACCAGAATCAGCGGAATCACTGGAAAAGCTCCCCGAAGGTAAACACCTAGAACGTGGTCTTCGCAGGTACAGGAGGTCAAGGCCATGCGAGCACATATCGCGGAAGCCCGGGCGCGGCAGGCGTCCTCCACCCAGGAGCAGTGAGTCTATATAGAGCACTACAAAGACTTCACTACGTACCATTATCTTCAGACGGTGAATAAAGTGGTCGGAGGGGCCAAGCACATCATAGATCTGACTAGGATGAACGATCAAGTCCTGGTAGTCCTGACCACTAAGGCCCTTGCAGAGAGCCTCATCAATGGGGGCCATGAGATCGAGGGCACTACTCTCAGGACCTTCCCCTTCCGCAAGTGGTCGGAAAACTTATCATCGGTAACCTCCCCTTCTTTGTGGAGGATGCCGTCATCACCGAAGCCTTGCAGCTTTATGGGCGTGTAGCTTCTTTCGCCCCCATGCAATGCAAAGAGAAGGAATACAACTACGCAAATGGCCGTCGCGAGGCATACATCATCATCTACGGCGGTGTGTAACTCGAGAGGCTGCCTGGACATCAAGATCAAAGGGGACACCCTACAGGCTGTTTCCTGTCCTTCTTCATTCGATGTTCGAAGTGCAACAAGAAGGGTCACCTCAGGGCCAACTTCCTCATGCTTTTCAGGCAGACTATCAGCCCCAAGCAAGTATCGTCTTCCTCCTCCAACGATATCACGTCACCCACTGCGCCTCCTCATTCCAGTCAGCCAGCACCTGCGCCAGCTGCACAAGCACCCCTTTATTTACCTGTGGTGGTGCGAAGTAATGGTCCTGCGGCCCACACCTCAGTCCCTCGCTCCACGGCGCCTCAGCCTGCTGAACCAGCGCCTCCTACTCAGTCTAGCCATCATAGCCCCTCCACTTCCTCTACCTGCCCCGCGGACCCCCGAGCTCCAGACCGCTCCTGTACTCATTGAGATAATGGAAGTGAGGACAAGTGGAGAGGATATTACTGGCTCGACTTCACCAGCCAAGAAAGGCAGTATCAGACCCAACTCGACGCCATCCTCGAATAAGCTCCCTGCTTCCTGTTTGCCTACTCTAACCAGCTTGGCCTCCATAGGGAAGAGGTCATATGTAGCCTCGTCCCCACTGCCAAACTCAAGACCCTGATGACAAACCTCACAGCCACCCAGAATACCTCTTTGTTCCGGCTGGTCTGCCCCCTCACCTGGCCTGCGCCTTGACTCTGCCTCTCCATCTACAAGCGCCTCGTTTGGCCCGAGGCTTACTTAGCGAATAGGTCCATTAGTTTCCGCGTCGCTACCAACAATGCGCGCAGGTTCGCCATTCGGGGGAAAAGCCTGGTACTCTGTTATCTTCTGAGACAACATCAAGTGGACATCGCGTTTGTCCAGGAGACGAACAACTCCTAACTTGACCACGCCCAAGACCTCTGTCTCGGCTACAGCGCCGCTGTACGCCACCCGCAGCCATATCGGGATCTGGACACGCCTGTGACTTCGTGCCAGGCGTCGCCACGTTGCGACAGCGTTTCCTGTGGCCGGACATCGTCTTGGCTCTCGTCGATATTAAAGGTCAGGTTAGGGCTTCATCAACGCCCATCTATCGCACAATCCTCACGAGCGGCTGGAGCAACTGGAAACAGTAGCGGCAGGTACGGTCCAAGAGGAAGCCTGGAACCTCGGGGACTTCAACATCAGGGAGGAAAGGAACTACTCATCGGCCTCCGTGGATGGCCTCACCCTCTCTAAGTTCTGGCTGCGCGGGTGGACGTAGCCACCTAGTTCGACGCCGCCTACCAGGGTCACTAGCCACGAGATCGCATCGAGAGCAGCCGACTGGACAGGATCCTCGTACCTGCGAGCTTCCTGGATCGTGTAACCACCTATACGAACACCTCCTACCATCTCTCCGACCACCACGCCGTGTTGTTTCATGTGATCCTGCCTGCCGCCTCCCTCCAACCTTGCATGGCCTAATTACTTCGCTCGGGAATAGTCCAAGAACACATGGCTGGCTATATCAGGGACACAGAGAAGGCCGTCAGTCAACTTGTAGTTATAAAATTGCAGACAAGTTAGATGGAATAAAAAAATTGCAATAAAAATAGAGGTCAAAAAGGTTATATGTTAAAAAGATTGGACGCAGTAAGATTGAGACAACCAACCATTGTTGTTGTTAAGATTACGCGAGGTCAAGATTGAAGAAACCTCCTCCCAACAAGTAAGACCCTCACCTAGAGTCTTGATATTAGTTTGGACTGCCTTGGGTGATCAAGCCAGGAAGGAAAATAACGAAGACAGAAACCAGCGGCTACACGCGCAGAAGCTCTCGCTCTACTCAGAAACTCTTTATTTAAACAACACGGCTCAGTTATATACAAAAGGGAAATTTACATAATAACAATTTATACATTCAATAGAAAAATCTACATCTCTAGTCATACACTCAAAAAAGGATATTTACATATTGTATGTTACGACTTTTAACATACCCCCACCTTTCTTTTTTGTAAAACAAGAAAGAAATACTGCGGCACCCTCTCCATACATACCACCGGAGGTTGCCCCTCAAGCGTCCATCTTCCTCTTCCAAAGAAATCGGAGGTAGTCCCAATCATTTTCCTTGATGGCCATTACCTGGAAATATCTCCCCATGTCGGCCAAAACTCCGTACTTATTTTTCCGAAGTTTTATCCCCATTTCCGGGATTCTCCTCAGTAGAATGGGTCTCCTCTTCAAATACCGTCTTAAGGCGAGTGCGCCGTGTCCTCGACAGGAAGCGTCGCCAAATACTGGCCGTATAGGCGTAGCCCTGGACCCATTCCTAAACAAAAGGTGACGAGGCCAATAGTATCCTTCCACCTTTGATTCAGTACCTTGTTCTGCATCTAGGTTTTCTTCCACCTTTAAATCAGTACCCTGTTCTGCATCTAGCTTTTCTTCCACCTTTGGATCAGTACCCTGTTCTGCATCTAGCTTTTCCCCCTCCGTCGAATCAGTACCTTGTTCTGCATCTATATTTTTCGCTTCATTTCCATCATGATCTGTTCCCTTGTTGTATTTATCGTCCTTACTCTTAGCATAATCAGATTTATTTATGGTTTTCAAATCTTGGGATTCTGTTTCTTTATAATTATCCTTTATTTTAAATTCCGCATCTCTCGTTGGTCCTACTTTCACCAATTTCCTCGGTGCTGGAACTCTGACAACTCCTTCCTCATTTTCCTCATTATCATCAATCGATTCAGTTTCATCTGAAATCTTTACTTGGTCAGCGCCTTCAGCTACCGCTCTAGAATTGTTTACCGGTTCATAACCTTTAATTGCCGTCTCAGAATCCTTCACTCCATCGCCCTTAGGCTTCGCTTCAGAATCATTTACTCCGTCTTTGAGCTCAGCTTCAGAATCCTTTTCTTTAATAGCATTCACAGCACCTTTTTTGCCCTCATATTCAATATCTATTATAGAGGGAGCTGGACAAGCTTCCTTTAGCATTCTAGCTTTAGCTAGAGTAGGCTTCACATCCGTAGCTCTAGCAGTTTTTACTGAATCCTCTTTTTCCACGCCTTCAATTTCATTTTTCACGGACTCTTCCGGGCTTTTCGATAGAGACGTAGAAGTATTCTGAAGTTTGATAACTTTCTGATTATCGGTATCTGAATTCGGAAGGTACTAGACGCCCCTGGTGGAATTTGAGAAGTCTTGGCCTGAGCATCCCTTTCCTGCTCACGCATTTCGCGAATTCTGGCCTTTAAATAATATCTTTCCGTGATGTAGACTTCACACTCCTCAAATTCTTTATCAATTTCATCGTCAGTCGCCTCAGCTTTGGCCAATAAAATTTCCTGGTATTGTTCGTTCAACACCACCAGCTCCAAATAGAGAGCTTCCAATCTATCAAATTTGGCATATATGCCACTTTTGTCAATAAGAGGATCCCTTAACTCCGTATTCATATCATTTACCATTTCGGTAAAAACGCCTCTTATCGCCTCTCTACGCCTTCTGCTAACATCCTCCATCTCACCCTGTAGTTATCCTTTCACCCTGTAGGTATCCTTTTACCTTATAGGTAGCCTTTCACCTTGTAGGTATCCTCAACTTCTTTGCCTTTGAGCTCCTTTAAACCTTGAGCTTCACTGAGCTCTTTTTAACCTTTAACGAAGGGCCTTTTGAGCTCCTTTAAACCTTGAGCTTCACTGAGCTCTTTTTAACCTTTAACGAAGGGCCTCTTGAGCACCTTTAAACCTTGAGCTTCACTGAGCTCTTTTTAACCTTTAACAAAGGGCTTCTTGAGCTCCTTTAAACCTTGAGCTTCACTGAGCTCTTTTTAACCTTTAACAAAGGGCTTCTTGAGCTCCTTTAAACCTTGAGCTTCACTGAGCTCTTTTTAACCTTTAACAAAGGGCTTCTTGAGCTCCTTTAAACCTTGAGCTTCACTGAGCTCTTTTTAACCTTTAACAAAGGGCTTCTCGAGCTCCTTTAAACCTTTAACAAAGGGCTTCTCGAGCTCCTTTAAACCTTGAGCTTCACCGAGCTCTTTTTAACCTTTAACAAAGGGCTTCTCGAGCTCCTTTAAACCTTTAACAAAGGGCTTCTCGAGCTCCTTTAAACCTTGAGCTTCACTGAGCTCTTTTTAACCTTTAACAAAGGGCTTCTCGAGCTCCTTTAAACCTTGAGCTTCACTGAGCTCTTTTTAACCTTTAACAAAGGGCTTCTCGAGCTCCTTTAAACCTTTAACAAAGGGCTTCTCGAGCTCCTTTAAACCTTGAGCTTCACTGAGCTCTTTTTAACCTTTAACAAAGGGCTTCTCGAGCTACTTTTCTCTTGAGATTCTGGTCCCCCGAGCTTCCTGAGCTTCTCTAGCTTCTTGTACTCTGAGCCTCTTTAGCTTCTTGTACCCTGAGCTTCCCTAGCTTCTTGTACCTTGAGCTTCTTTAGCTTCTTGTACCTTGAGCTTCCTTAGCTTCTTGTACCCTGAGCTTCCCTAGCTTCTTGTACCTTGAGCCTCTTTAGCTTCTTGTACCCTGAGCCTCCTTAGCTTCTTGTACCTTGAGCTTCTCTAGCTTCTTGTACCCTGAGCCTCCTTAGCTTCTTGTACCTTGAGCTTCTCTAGCTTCTTGTACCCTGAGCCTCCTTAGCTTCTTGTACCTTGAGCTTCCTTAGCTTCTTGTACCTTGAGCCTGTTTTACCCGGGAGACAGCGCCTACAGGTCTTCCCGCCTTCTGTTCCTCGGGAGACAGCGCCTACAGGTCTTCCCGCCTTCTGTTCCTCGGGAGACAGCGCCTACAGGTCTTCCCGCCTTCTGTTCCTCGGGAGACAGCGCCTACAGGTCTTCCCGCCTTCTCTACTTGACCGGCCCACGCAGCCCACCCGGGGACGCCATTAAATGTTAAGATTACGCTAGGTCAAGATTGAAGAAACCTCCTCCCAACAAGTAAGACCCTCACCTAGAGTCTTGATATTAGTTTGGACTGCCTTGGGTGATCAAGCCAGGAAGGAAAATAACGAAGACAGAAACCAGCGGCTACACGCGCAGAAGCTCTCGCTCTACTCAGAAACTCTTTATTTCAACAACACGGCTCAGTTATATACAAAAGGGAAATTTACATAATAACAATTTATACATTCAATAGAAAAATCTACATCTCTAGTCATACACTCAAAAAAGGATATTTACATATTGTATGTTACGACTTTTAACAGTTGTACACCAGAGATCGCATAACGCGTCTAAGTGGGTCGCGGTACAAATTAATTGGCACGCGTTGTCGAATCGCAAAACCATTTGTTATTTGTAATGAGGTTTACAAACAGCTTCTGTGGGGTAATCACATACGCAGAGCAATCCAAAGAATTGAAGACACACAGAGGCATATACATCAGAATGCTCCCACAAGCAATTACTAGTAACTGGTGGTATGTTGAGAGAATTCAGAATTTAATTTTGACAACTATGATCGGAATAAAATCCTATATCGGTGATTTTTTTTTTGAAAAAAATTCTTTAATGGCCAAAGACTTTTTCGCAAAAGTTCAAACTCACCAGTGAAAGCAAGTAACAAAATGGGGCCCTGGCATCTTGTAACTGCAAATGTTGAAGATTTAAATTCAGTCTATGATAAATTATTTTGGAAATGTGTTTATTTCCACAAATAAGCTCAAATATAATCTATACAGACCCAATGACATGGTAAAAGTTATTAAAAATAGGGTTTGAATAATCAGTGGTGAACCCGATCAGAGCTTTCGCCAAATTAATCTCCAGACCGTTCTACTGAAGTATTGATATGATTTTCATATACCCTGCATTTACTAAGGAAGACAGGTTAGAGTGTTTATGGAATCTATGGCAATGAGCTTATTGGAGTGTAGAGATTTGTGCATATGGTTACAATAATTTCCCCAATTCTCATTCTCAAAATAATTTATCACAAATTTAATCGAAATTTATAAGTGTTGGGAAATATGCTCACAGCGATTCCATAGGAGTCAAACTACTAGCATGGGGAATTTTGAATTTGTTTAAGTATAAGCTGCACGGAGATGTATAGCTAACTTGTGAACTGTTTGAAAAGATAAACAATCAGTAAGGAAATATTGCGTTTATGTTGATTTTCAATAAACCTTTCAATCAAATCCAAAATATGTCATATTAGTTATATTTAGATATGTGGTGTACTTGGATTAAAAGGCAGTGTTGTTAACTACCCACCATAATAATAATGGCCCACATAATGTCTACTTGGAACAAGTCAAAAAATAATTTAAAATATTAGTTATATTGTTGCACCAGGTTGCGGCTTGGCAGACTCTTCAACCTTGAATACATGAATCTGTTTATCTATATATATACTAGCGGATGTACCCGGCTTCGCCCGGGTTTTACCCGAGTAAAGGTTTGTCTAACGAACATTTGTTAAAACAATTCTCTATAAACTTATAAAAAAAGATATATTTTGATAATTTGAAACTCGTAAATTTGAATCTCTCGATAAAGTGAACATTTTTTCCCGGTCCCTTGAAAAATACTCGATAAGTTGAATAAAATCAATATTAATTGGTTCCCTCGGTAATTGGAAGCTAAAGGAATAGTATCTTGCCTTGGAATTGTATCATTATTCTTGTCTCAAATAAATTGCCGTGTCATCCTGAATTTTGTCTTTCCTAATTTTCTACATTACAAAATCATCGTTTTATCTAGTGAACATATTTTCCCGGCCCCATAAAAATACTCGATAACTAACTTTGACTTGTGCGCAATTAATAGGTAGAAAATCTTACTTTTGATAAATAATCTTTAAGATAATAAACTTAGTGATAATAAAACTTAGAGATAAAAAACTTGTTATCATCGTCGCAATGGTGGCGCTGCTTGCGAGTTAAATCTACAAATCTGCAAATAGCTCTAAGGATATTCAAGATATTCAAGAAATTATTTTTCAGAAACCTTTCCAGTACTATACTAAATAACTTCCCAAAGTTTCATGGCGTTCCAACGAGTGGTTTGGTCAGGCATAAAGGACAGACACACACACACATACATTAATTTTATATATATACTAGCGGATGTGCCCGGCTTCGCCCGGGTTTTACCCGAGTGAATGTTTGTCTAACGAAAATTTGTTAAAACAATTCTCTATAAACTTATAAAACGTACTCGGCTTCGCCCGGGGTTTTACCCGAGTAAAGGTTTGTCTAGCGAACATTTGTTAAAACAATTCTCTAAAAACTTATAAAAAAAAGATATATTTTGATAATTTGAAACTCGTAAATTTGAATCTCTCGATAAAGTGAACATTTTTTCCCGGTCCCTGTGTGCCGTGTCATCCTGAATTTTGTCTTTCCTAATTTTCTACATTAGAAAATCATAGTTTTATCTAGTGAACATTTTTTCCCGTGTCACATTGCCGTGTCATTCTGAGATAATCTTACTTTTGATAAATAATATTTAAGATAACAAACTTAGTGATAAGAAAACGTGTTATCATCGTCACAATGGGGGCGCTGCTTGCGAGTTAAATCTACAAGTCTGCAAATAACTCTAAGGATATTCAAGATATTCATGAAATTATTTTTCAAAATCCTTCCCGGTGATATACCCAATAATATCCCAAAATTTCACGGCGATTGGATGTATGGTTTTTGAATCTATAGAGTACAGACAGACAGACAGACAGACATTCAATTTTATATATATAGATAGATAGATAATTATATTTAGATACTGCTGTTTAATTTAAATTCTCAAAATGAATATTCACCACCTTTTAAAATACAATTGTAAATATGATAATCTTAATTTCTACCAATGTTAAAGATGTTAGATAAACCTTTTGAATAATGCAGAATGAATGTAAAGAAAGGATGAGAATAAGGAATGAGTGGTTAAAAGAAGTATTCCGTCATATTTCCCTATGTGTTGTATGTTCTTGTTGATGTTTTAAGGCTGGTTTTCTTATTTTTTAATCCACAGGTCAATCATCCATCAAAAGCATCGCATCAACTTATGGATAAAATAAGAATAATTCATTTGAATTTCCATCTTCTACTAATATTTCTCAAGTTAATTTCTTGATTATTTTACAATTTGTTTAAATTATCATATTGAGAAATTTTTAGTTTTATAAATCCACAAATTATGTTTCCCAGGTCACGCCACTCCAACAATGGGCACTTTAGAAAATAATAATTTTACCCTAGGTAGGATGTCTAGGAGCCTGGCAGGGCTGATTTAATCGGACTCAACCGAGTAATGCCTAAAAAAGGGCGGAGGCTGATTCGAGCGAGCCTGATGTTGGAGCTCTGTTAGAAGAGTTAATAGGCCTACTAGGGAACCCGCCACTATAAACAAAGGGTAACGCGCCATTGGCAGTACCTCCTGGGTGGTGTGGAAATTATGCCAAAAATAATAAAAGAAATATTAAATGAATATACACACAGAGGAAGAAACTTCAAAAATTAAAGGGTCTACAAACTTCATGATCAAATATTTATGCCGCATCTATAAACTACATTTTAGATATTAAATATTGTGGAATCAAACCTTTCAGTAATTAACCACTTCTTTTATTTCTCTTGATATGAAAAAGCTGCCCTCGGAGATGTCTGAGCATAATGAGAT
>CP092873.1:38840869-38911382 GCA_030710605.1 Cordylochernes scorpioides | reverse complement strand
TGGTTATCAAAATGTCACATATTATTTCAGCTTTTTATTACCTTGTGTTTCCTCCTGAAATAAAATGGATCAGCCAGTATTTACAGCTTGTTTAAAATTGTGTTGTTGCTTATTCCTTAAATGTTGCATTGAAGGATTCTAAAGGAAATTCTAACAGAAAGATACAGGAGCACATCTGTGCTGCTCCAACCTAGCAATGGAGTTCCAAGTACCTGGCATGAGGTCCAGTCCCACGTCCATAGTGCGGGTAGCGGCACCAGTTACTGGGGGGGAGTACCGCCCATCCACCATGTCTTGTTCAGACTCCTTCTGCTCCCCGTGGATCACAGCAATACCTGTGTGGCCAACCAACCATCAATCAATCCAGGCAGCTGAGCAAACCTCAACAACAACTTACCAAGCCGAAGTCTTTCAGCATAGGATGTTGCCTTCTTAGCAGATCCTGGATCTCTGGCGACAATGACGGCATTTCTGTAATCAGGGATCTGGAGATAGAGCACAGATCAGAGCCCAAGTCCCACTCCAAGCTATTAGACACTCACAGCCTCTTGAATGTACTGGAGCAGGAAGGGAGAGGCCCGCAGGTTGTCCACGGGGATGTCAAAGAAACCCTGGACTTCCTTCTGGTGCAGGTCCATGGTGATGAGATGGGTCAGCCCTGCCACCAGCCCGCTTTAACACCCATCATGGTCCGACCTATGGTGGACCCCCTACCTGCCTTGCACATCATCTTGGCCAGGAGCTTGGAGACAATGCAGCCACGCTTGCGCATCTTACTCTGCTTGCTGTAGGGCAGATAGGGTAGGACACCCACAATCTTGCGGGCACTTGAAGTCTTGCAGGCATAGGCCATGATGAGCAGCTCCATTACATTGTTGTTGACATCCCTGAACAAGCCGGGTAAGTCTCAAACTGAATTTCAACATACTTTCACAATTTTTTTTTTAAACAATCATATCACATGGATAACTCTGGTCCCTTCAGGGAGCCTTCTAAGGTACCCTTCAGGTAAGGTACCTTAGTGTGGAGAAAATCGAAAGGTAAACCAGCCAGAAGGCAGCTGAATCATAGTGGCAACATTGTATTGGTACATCCCATATGGTTTATATATTTGAATAAAATTTTCACCTTTACAATCTCTCCAAATTATGAAAGTTTAATGGGGGAGATATATAAGCTTCTATATAAAGAAGAAATGTTTATACATTTTGACATTTGATCCATCAAAATTAAATTTGGAGACAATATAGATTCCATTTTGGAAGAAGTTGCTTTCATATTTTGACTTAGCATCTGCAAATTTACCTGATTATAGGTTAATTTGCAAATTTGTTAATTTTGCATTCATTTCCACCATATTTGACAGATCTGAATAGAACTTTTGACATTATTTGAAGTTGTCTGGCTGGATTAATTCTCAGTTTTAAGACACACAAGGTAATAGACCAAACCCAAATAAATAGTATATGAAGTCTTGGTAACAATATTGTTATTAATTTGGATTTGGTGTTATTACCTTGTGTTTCTTATCTATAATCCAAATTGTACCTAATCATAGCTTAGACACTGTAATATGTAAATTGAGCCAATTACTGTATAATTCTGCATATGCATCAACAATATATGACTATATATATAGACAAAACTTTGACAAATTGACAGTTGGTTTAGAAGGAGTCATCATAAGTTCTACCTTGGAATATGCTAATTAGTCTGGTAAAAAGCTAATTCGCATATTGCTTAATTTGCATATTCTGCTCAATCTGCTTACCTCTTTCCTCATCCTTGAATGAATTTTGACACTATATAGAACTATTCTGTTTGAAGCAACTCTTATAGTTTCAATGCCTTTTAATAAACATTACATCGATAGGCAAATTTGCCTTTTATGGTATAAAAATAAATATAAATAATAATGTATTAAGGAACTTACTACACAAGACACACACACAACTACTACTTTTAATAAATAATAATTAACTTTTTAAGAAAAATAATTCGGTAATTATGCAATTAGGCAAACAGGTAAGCCAGGTGAGGTCTAGTGTCAATACAGTAAAACCTCGCTGTAAAGGACACCTAATTGCAGAGCCAAAGTGTCCTTTAGGGAGAGGTATCCTCTTACCGGAGAATTTCTAAATTGTAAAAATGGAAATTTTGCAAATGAAAACTGTCTTTTGTAGAAAGTTGTCTTCTAGCGCGAGTGTCCTCTCATGGAGGTTTTACTGCAGTATTGAGGTAACATGAATAATGGCAACAACCCATGTTGTCAATGAGCACCGGTGGTAAGAATTGATGTAGAAGGGAGTGATGAGTTTACTGCTCCAGTCTTCACCTTGACGGCAGCAACTTGAGATAGCTGAAGATAAGGTTATCAAATCTTGACCAACTTACATCACTGGGCTCCTTCCTTCTTGGAATAAAGAACAGACATAAGACATGTGAAAACTAACTCCTGTCTATAAAGGACATTGTCTAGTTGCAGAGCTAAAGTGTCCTTTATGGAGAGGTGTCCTTTTACTGGAGAATTGCTAAATAATTAAAATGGCAATTTTGAAAATGACAACTGTCCGTTGTAGAGAGGTGTCCTTTTACTGGAGAGTTGCTAAATAATTAAAATGGCAATTTTGAAAATGACAACTGTCCGTTGTAGAGAGGTGTCCTTTTACTGGAGAGTTGCTAAATAATTAAAATGGCAATTTTGAAAATGACAACTGTCCGTTGTAGAGAGGTGTCCTTTTACTGGAGAGTTGCTAAATAATTAAAATGGCAATTTTGAAAATGACAACTGTCCGTTGTAGAGAGGTGTCCTTTTACTGGAGAGTTGCTAAATAATTAAAATGGTAATTTTGAAAATGACAACTGTCCGTTGTAGAGAGGTGTCCTTTTACTGGAGAGTTGCTAAATAATTAAAATGGTAATTTTGAAAATGATAACTGTCCATTGTAGAGGGGTGTCCTCTAGCGAGAGAGTCCTCTCATGGAGGTTCTACAATGTATATTAATATATACAGTAGAACTTGGATAATTCAAACTTCTTTAATTTGAAAACGTCTTTAATTCAAATATCCATCTTGGTCCCTAGAATTTCCTATAAATACAATTTTCATTTTTATTTCAAATTTCTGGATAATTCAATTTTTTTTGGTGCCTTGGGCTTTGAATTATCCAAGTTGGACTGTATAAACAAAAAGGTAGATGGAAATAGTAAGTATTGACACTGCCTGAAACATCTCAACAGATATATACATTAGACAGGTGGTGGGACAACTCACTTGGTTCCAGTCTGTAGAATGTAGACATCACGGCCTCGGACAGACTCTCCAATGTCTACCAGTGTCTCTGGGATCACAGCACATATGTATAGCATCTACAGCTGTATCCTGATTTGTGCGGTAGACATGTGGAATTAAACAATTATTTCATTTCTTCAATTGTCTTAAATTACTTAAACGTAATGCCCATTGAAACCTCTTGTAAAAGGGAAATATGCCTCTTCTTTGATAGTTCTATTTTTGGGTGCTAACAATTTAAACGGTAATACAATAGAATCTCCCTGTAAAGGACAACACCTAATTGCAGAGCCAAAATGTCCTTTAGGGAGAGATGTTCTCTTACTGGAGAGTTGCTAAAAAGTAAAAATAGTAATTTTGCAAATGAAAACTGTCCTTTGTAGAGAGCTGTCCATTAGTGTGAGTGTCCTCTCATGAAGGTTCAACTGTAATTAAAAAAAATTAAATCCTGACCAATTTATTTTAAAAATTACATCTTTAATTCAGTAGACCTTGTTGTACTTCAACCATTCCATGCTGTTCCATGTGAACCTAAATAAATAACTAAAAATAAGTTATCACATTGTGTCGCGTTCTCACACAATTCTGGCCTTAACTACCCGTTTCATGATTTTTCAGGATGCCTGAATGACCAATTTTTTGGTCGTTGAGGTAGAGCTTGCACCATACTGATGAGGGCCAACAGCCACGTCCGTGGTTAGCTTTTCTTGATTAATCAAGAATGGGTATTTGGCCAATTCTGGAATAATTAAAATCAACGAGAATAGTTGATATTTATTCTGATAGATGGCGTGAGCCATCAGCAACTTTCAGTTGCACGATAAGGAGATGCCCTTTTCTTAAAAATAAGTTGTCACTGTGCCTCGGTTCAAAATCACATTAATAGGTAACTCTCAACAAGAGCAACCTAGTTCATGATAATTGAAACAGTGAATAATATGTGAAGGTTATTCACATATTAAACAAAATTTTAACGCGGGATTCAATCCTGGTTCATGACTGTCGGGAATCGAGAGTGTTACCCACTCGTCCACCGACTTATTATTATTTTTTTTTTTTATCACTGTGACTTGTGTTGCAGTTCTTGTGCTACAGATATAGGGAAGAGTACAGTGAAGTCTTTCTATTGGAGCGAGCAAGACAGAGGAGGAGGCTTATCACATTATGCTATTCATCTAATAATCTCCCTGTTCGGTACTGAAGTAGAAACAGACGTCAGGAGCTTCATTATAAAGACGCTCTTCTCCCTGACCTGTGTTTCTACTTCTATGCTATATTCATCTATTTAAAACAATTACCTTGTTATAACAGCCTCTTTTTATATAAGGGGGGTCAGTGGAAGGCTGGTTAAACCGCTTGGTTTACGACCACTACGACCCGGGTTCGATCCCTGCATTGGACACTTTTTTCTGTTTAAAAAAAAAAATGCTCCAATGGCCCCCCGATTCTTGCAAAAGTCCAACCCCACCAGCGAGTGCAAGTAACCAAACGGGGCTCTGGCACATTTGTAAGTGCAAAGTCGAACTGCTTTCACATGTGTAGAAATGTGGGGCGCTTACAGTAAAAAGCAGTCGCTAACTACCCACCATGATTATCATGGCCTGTACCACGTGTACTAGGGATAAGCAAAAAAAAAAAACAATTTGGATTATAGCTACAAGAAAATACAAGACCTAATCCAAATAAATTAATAGTATGTGACATTTCATCTTGTATAGCTATAATAACACTGTAGTTATAACAATATGAATTTTTGGTCACAAGTGATGTTGTTATAGTATGGTTCACCTTTATACTAAAAGAACAAGGCCAGGTTTTTGAACAAAGATGTGAAAGAATCCTAGTGGCTGGAGATAAAACCCAGCACTGACCTTGGCACAAATATTGCCCCAGTCACATCTTCCTCCCTCCTATCTAGACCCATTTGATATGGAGACCCAGCTCATATCAACAACTCCAATCTAATCTGGCAATTATATAGAGAATATTAACCTTCTAATTGATAAAATACTCTTTTTTTTGGGACTCTACCAAACCTTTGGAAAAAATTATAATCCCTTACATCACATTTAGGGAAAAAAATACCCAGGGACAATGTTTTCTTTTTTTTTTTTTTTTTTTACAAACAAAATTTTTTTATTTCAACATTTCAAAAGTGATAAAGGCACAATTTGGATTTGGTCTTATTACCTTGTGTTCAATATTTCAAAAGGAAATACATTAAAAACCTCCATGAGAGGACACTCTCACTAGAGAACACCTCTCTAAAAAAGACAGTTTACATTTATAAAATAACCATTTTTACTATTTAGCAAAACTCCGCCTTTGCCGGTCCCAAGCCTGGATGAAAAAGGAGGAGGGGGAGCAGTAACAAGCTCACTAAAAAACCTGGGTTCAGCTGGCCTGGCTGATAGTACCCTGTAAGGGCTCCTAATCCAGGGATACAGGATGAGCAGCGTTTGTACTCCATGTTAGGAGTGGCTGCACATGGCGTCTGTTCCTCATGTCAGAGGTGGCCATTTCTTTTAGAGCTAAGTCGGCCTGTCACTGAGTAGTGCTCCCAGTCTTAATGACAAAGGCATTCTACTTCACCCAGTGTAGAGATAGGAAAGAAAGACTATTTAGCAACTCTCCGGTATGAGGACAGCTCTCCCTAAAGGAAACTTTGACTCTGCAATTAGGTGTCCTTTACAGGGAGGTTCAACTGTATTATTATTCTAGATAAGGACAAGTGCATTAATTATCAAAATATTTTAAGCAAAAGTTTCTTATCAATCCAAAAAACGCCTCGTTTATTAAGAGCATGCTCTCTATGGATTGCAGTATTTCCAAAAGAATATTAGCCTTTATGTGCTTAACAAGATCCTCAGATGTGATGTCAAAATTTGAATTCACACATAGAACAATGCATTGGCCCGCTATCTGCTATAAGAGAGATTTGAACTATTTTAGATATGTATGATTCTTTTAAAAATAAATCCTATGTGTCAAAAATAGATCACATTTCTTAGAACAATACTGGAAAGATGAAATCATTCTAAAAAATGGCCCCTTAATAATGTTAGGGGTGTGGGGAGGGGTCACATAAAATCCAGAGAACTGTGAAAGTGTGTTTGGGTTTGAAACACCTGACTACAGATTACTCGTTAGGAACTAATACAGTGGATCCTCGTTATAACAGCCCCTAAATAACAACAACTTGGTTATAAACAAAAGGTAATAAGACCAAATCCAAATAAATAAATAGTGTGTGACGTTTTGGTAACAACGCTGTTACCGAAACGTCACACACTATTTATTTATTTGGATTTGGTCTTATTACCTTTTGTTTATAATCTATAATCCAAATTGTGCCTTATCAACAACTTGGTTATAACATCATAAGTCTAAACTGATGTTGTTATAGCAAGGTTTGAATATTATAAACCACAAGTGAGAGTTCAAATAATATTTCAGTATAAAGTTGAGTTTGCTTAAATACCATTTCTAAGATACAACCCTTCAGTGTAACATATATAAGCAGAATGATCCAATCTGCTTTTCACATGTGTAGACATGTGGTGCACTTACAGTAAAAGCAGTCGCCTTCTTCTACCCACCATGATTATCATGGACCACATGTACTGGAAAGGTGAAATCATTCTAAAAAATGCCCCCTTAATAATGTTAGGGGTGTGGGGAGGGGGTCACATAAAATCCAGAGAACTGTGTGTTGGGGTTTGAAACGCCTGACCACAGATTACTCGTTAGGAAGTAATACAGTGGATCCTCATTATAACCGCCCCTAAATAACAACAACTTGGTTATAAACAAAAGGTAATAAGACCAAATTCAAATACTCCCTATGTAAGGGAGTTTACAGGTTATTCTCTATATTCTATTACAAAACACAGCTCTTGGCTATAGAAGGTCTACCATGTAAACCAGTGTTATAACATCGTAATTCTAAAGTCTCAAGTGATGTCATCATAGCAAGGTTTGACTGAATATTGTAAACCAAGTGAGAGTTCAAATAGTATTTCAGTATATAGGGAGTTTACAGGGTATTCTTTAGTGAACATAATCATCACAAAACACAGCTCTTGGCTATACAAGGTCTACCATGTACACCAGTGTTATAACAGAATCCCTTACCTCTGTTAGCGGCGTGAAACACAGAGCAGTTGCCCACTTTAAGTCCCAGCCGGCTGGAATACAAACAGTGAGGTTAGCCAGCTGTCTCAATAAGGTCCAGTTAAATTAATTAAAACACTCACACATTAGTAGAAAGAAAGAAAAGAGGATTCAGCATCCACAGTGACATTATGAATAAAGGGGGAACTTTGTCAAACTTCTTTAATATAAATTCACAGAGATGTTGAGAGAAGAAACAGAATAGGGAGGAAGAAACTTTAAACTATTTGGGGAAAAACAGTACTCTCAGTTGCTACTGAAATTAGAGGTTACCAAACCCTCCCAACTATACAGTAGAACCTCCCTTTAGTGGACACCCCGCTAGCGGACACCTCTCCACGAAGGACAGTTTTCATTTACAAAATTATCATTTTTACTATTTAGCAACTACCAGTAAGAGGACACCTCTCCCTAAAGGATACTTTGGCTCTGCAATTAGGTGTCCTTTATATATATACAGGGAGGTTCCACTATATCTTGTTGATTTAGTATTAAAACTTTGTTATTCGTTATTCTTATAGTTTTTTTTTTTGTAATGGTGGTTTTAAGCAAGCAAAGCCTATATCATTAATGCCACAGAATCTTCGAGGATAAAGCACTGTGATGATGAATAAATTCTCTAAGACACTTATTTAGAACAGCAATAGGGAGTCCATACAGATTACCCCAGACAATAAGTTATTCTAAATTTGATCCACACATGCACTTCCATACATCACACACAACTATTGTTACTACAACATGATATCGCGACAAGCCCAGATGATGTCATAAAGGGCTTTGACTTATTTTCTATTTTAGTCCCATTGATGGCATGGCAACGGCGGCCATTTTCCAATAAAGATCAAGATAAAGGATGTAGCGACTGCTATGATGCATGAAGACATCTGAGGCTCTTCATTGGACACGAAAACAATGACAACAACAGTCCCATTGATGTCACACAGGTGATTTTTGTTATATACATGCTTACATCTATGAGTAGACCTCAGTCAGAAATGTGTTTACACCACTGTAAACTCTACTGTCAGAGCCATTCAGCACTTATCTGGCCAATCAACTCTCTTCTCCCCATCCCTGCAGCTGGTGGTAATGCATTTTGTCAGAGATGGTAAACTGTTGTTGTTGTTTATTCCTCAAGAAAGAAGTGGATTTCACAATACGACAAATTTCTTATTAGGAAGTGTAGACATCATGGAGAAGGAAAGAGGGGTGCTGTTGGTCTGAAGACCTGGAAGTACCACTCTGGTGGTAAACTAACTAACTATAGAGAATTGTTTTCTACTTCACCCCACATCAGGTAATGATAGCACATTGAAGGCAATTGAGCTTGAATTGAAAGATAATGGGTAAATCTGGACATAGACATAGTTCAAGAATGACAATCTTCTTCTCTTCTTTCTTATCTCCACCCAATCATATTAGGGCATCAAGCTTGTAAAGCTTGAGATCATGACTGGGTGAAGTAGAATATGTCTGCCTTTGTCATTAACTGGGAGCACTACTCAGTGGCAGGCCGACTTAGCTCCAAAAGAAATGGCCGCCTCTGACATGAGGAACAGACGCCATGTGCAACGGCTCCTAACATGGAGTACAAACGCTGCTCATCCTGTATCCCTGGATTAGGAGCCCTTACAGGGTACTATCAGCTGGGCCAGCTGAGCCCAGGTTTTTTAGTGAGCTTGTTACTGCTCCCCCTCCTCCTTTTTCTTCCGGGCTTGGGACCGGCAAAGGCAAAGAATGACAATGGAATGGTGAAGTGAGTAAAGGCTGAAGAAATGTCTTATGAACATAAAACGAAGGTTATATGTTATGCTCAAGGAAACATATATATAGACCTAGTCCTGAATTAAAAGAAAATGGATGCTCAAATATCTCATGCTTCTAGGCTGTAGAGTAGGTAGTGGGAGTATCAAATGGAGAATAACAAGTGGAAGAGTCTCTCTCAATAAGCTAACTTTCACCATAAATATTACAGAGAGAAAAATTTCATCCTTGCTTTGAAAATGGTTCAGTGGCTGACCAAGATTTCTCCACCAGAAATCATAAGAAAGTAACAAAACCAGAGAAATTAGTACAGAGAGAGAAGTCAAATATAGTTTAGCCTCTTTGCCTTCAAGCTACAATGTAAACAGCATTCTCTCCCCATGCTGATCCACTCAGGGGTAGAACCCTTTATATTATTAACAAATGAAGACATTAAGACGCGAATATTTCTTTTCACACATAAATCAAACTTCTACTATCCTTACTGCGATGGAAAATATTGGAAGGACTTGGTTTATTAGTGTTGAACCCTCCCAGCAGTTTCGCCAATATAATCTACAGCTTCTCTAGAGCTCTAATACTGTATTGGATCATTCTGCTTTTATATGCTACATTGAAAGGTGGAATCATAGAAATGCTATTTAAGCAAACCATGGACATAAGCTTTTAGGACAGTAGAATTACATTTAAATATTTGCATCGAGCAATGTTCTTTCGCAAACAATAAGGACAAGGCTAGTTATGCATAAATTAAGAAACATTTACATTTGTTATCTATAGATGGCATGTTATTGCTTTGTATTTTACTTTATATAATTACAATGGTGTACTAGCATCTTGGTTGGAAAAAAGTGGGATCATTGGCAGAAAAGGTGGAGAGGTTATTGGGAAGGATGCCGACCAAGAGAGGAATATCAAGAACAGAGATGTGAAGGAGGTGATTGGTCAACAAATGGATGGTCATATCACAGACATTAGCTGGTAGCAATGAAGAAAGTCCCTATTTAACTCTTAACATGCAGTTGTACAGCAGCAAGCTTTATATGCATTATAAAAACAACATTTCCAATACTTATATTCAACAGCACACACCCCTATCAGGTATTGATTTGTGTGAATTTGTTAAAACTGGTGGTGTGGCTCATTTGTTTTCAGCAACTCTACATTTTGCACTAGGGTGATAAAAATGCATTGTTTTAATGCATTTAAAAAAAGGAAAGGTGCCACATATATTGCAGGGAGAATGTGGAAACAGGGGAATCTCTCCCAATTGGAAGGTGCATTTTAAAATAAGACCTTCTGTCTCTCCATCTATGAACTGAAGCCACAGATGAAAGAATACACCACAGTCTTGCCAAATTCAGACAAAAAGTCAACCATGCTTTCAGGCTATGGCCATCTTCAGTACAGGGTGGTAGATCAAGTTTGTAACATCATAGGATAGTAATTGAAACTATCAAAAGGGTAGAAGGTAATAAGACCAAATCCAAATAGTGTGTGACACTTTGGGAACAATGTTGTTACTGAAATGTCACACACTATTTATTTGGATTTGGTGTTATTACCTTGTGTTTGTAATCTATAATCCAAATTGTGCCTTATCATTGGATTTGGTCTTACTACCTTGTGTTTATAATCTACTAGCCGAATGACCCGGGCAACGCCCGGGTTTTACCCGATTAAATGCTTTTATTCAAATACTATTCGCTACAATTATAAATTGGCGCTGTGGATGTCATTCTTCTATAATATATAAATGAGTTTTAAAAATTGTAAAAAAAAAAAAAATGCATCGGCCGGGAATCGAACCCAGGCCGCCCGCGTGGCAGGCGAGCATTTTACCACTGAACCATCGATGCTTATGAGAAATGGCCATATTTGGGTATTTATTCCATTCACAAAAGCAAACGGTGACAGAATTAAGAATTGATTGATGACTCTGATACTTGTATATTTTAATAATCCAAATTGTGCCTTATCACTGTTAAAAGGGTGGCATATAAGTCAGTGAAGTGGCATATAAGTCAGTGAAGTGCCATATAAGTCAGTGAAGTGGCATATAAGAACACACAGGCTGTCTAATGAGATAGTAGTCTGGCATCAGCTGGATGATAACTCCTATCTTATCTTGGCCTTCAGTTCCCCCCCACCTTGGCATCAATTCTGTCACAGTGGACAGGGCTTCTTTATAAAGGTCCTCTCACATTTGGGAGTATCACTTGGAGTCAGTCCCAATTAACCCATGTGTATTTGAAGCTTTACCTTCTCTATTCCCACAAGAAAAATAAAAACACAAACTTTAGTGTTATTTAGAATTACTGATACAGTAGAACCTCCATGAAAGGGCATTCTGGCTAGTGGACACCTCTCCACAAAGGACAGTTTTCATTTACAAAATTACCATTTTTACTATTTAGCAACTCTCTGGTAAGAGGACACCTCTCCCTAAAGGACACTTTGGCTTTGCAATTAGGCGTACTTTACAGGGAGGTATATAAAAAACAGATAAAATCCAAATAAATGAAAGATAGATGAAATTTTCAAAAAATCTTGTTACAAAAAGTTATGCATCATTTACTTATTTCCCTGAGAGGGTTTTACCACTGATGAGCCAAATCCTCTCTAATGTTTTGCTATTACCACAGTAAGGCGTTTGAAGAACTAATTTCTGATTATTTAAAAAAAAAAAGCTTTATAATGTCAAAAAAAAAGGTGAAATTTATTCAACTGATGTGCATTTTAAAATTTAATTCAAACTGAATCACAGTTCCCAAATGTAGTCTTGGTACCTTTGGATGTTCATTATAAGCAAACAGGTACAATCCTAGTTATCAAATTCTCCAATAAGTGACCAGGTATCCTCACATTCTTTGGGAAGTCACTCAGGGAGGTTCTACTGAAGTAAGTTTTAGTGGGACCAAAAGAAGGGCAAACAGTTTCCTTTAAACCTGGGGTCGGCAACCTGCAGCTCTTTGGATGTGAAACTGTATGAAGTACTCACGTAAATAAAAACTTTATTTTTACGAGTACCATTTTTCTTGGCAAGAAAAAAAAATTATAGCTCTTTAAAAACTTTGAAATTTTGTAAATTGTAATTTTTGACTCTTCTGACTCAAAAGTTTGCCGACCCCGGCCTTAAACCTTTCTACTTCCAAGTTCAATCCCAACAACTCAACTTTAGTTTTCCCCTCTCCCTCAAGCCTGATGGTATCGGATACAGTAGAACCATCTTGTAAAGGACACCTAGTTTCAGAGTCAAAGTGATCTTTAAGGAGAGGTGTCCTCTTACCGGAGAGTTTCTAAATAGTAAAAATGGTAATTTTGCAAATGAAAACTTTCCTTTATAGAGAGATGTCCTCTAGGGTGTGTGTCCTCTCATGGAGGTTGTACTGTACTAACAATTTCCTCCCAGATCAGATCTCTGTGGTGTGAAGGAACAGCTGGTGTTATGAGTCACCCCTCTGGCCGAGTTACATTCTCAAGTCTGGGGCATCTCCCCCTCTCTCTATATTTAATTAATATTTGTGGTAGTTTCCTTTAATAGGATCAGTTTTACCTTCAATTATCACTTCTATGAAAACAAGAGCTAGTTAATCTTGTTACCCCTTATGATACAAAAAGAATAATAAAAAAATGTTTATTTAAAATTTAAAACTTTTTTACACAAAATCTCTCTCTTTATATATATATATATATATGAAAAAATAGTTCAAATGTAATATTGTACTGGGATAAGGTGCATAAATTAAGAAAAAGGCATCTACTTATCGTGCAACTAAAAGTTGCTGGTCGTTTTTTTTTGGTCGTTGAGGTACAGCTTGCACCACGCTGATGAGGGCCAACAGCCCGAAACGCGTCCGTGGTTAGCTTTTCTTGATTAATCAAGAATGGGTATTTGGCCAATTCTGGAATAATTAAAAATCAATGAGAATAGTTGATATTTATTCCGATAGATGGCGCAATCCATCAGCAACTTTTAGTTGCACGATAAGTAGATGCCTTTTTCTTAATATATATATCTACTTATATATTTGCCTTATTCTGTCTGTTTGTTTGTCTGAAGCTCACGGATAGAATGCGCGCTCATTGGCTGCCAGGGAACACGTGTCCTCCCTGCCCCCCTCTAGACAACCCTGTTATTCAAAAACCATACATCCAATCGCCATGAAATTCTGGGATATTATTAGGTATATCCCCGGAAAGGTTTTCGAAAAATAATTTCTTGAATATCTTGAATATCCTTAGAGTTATTTGCAGAATTGTAGATATAACTCGGAAGCAGCGCCGCCAGACGGTGATGAAAGCAATGGGGAGGTAACGCCATCTATGTTTGATTTTTTACACCAATCGCCATGAAATTCTGGGATATTATTAGGTATATCCCCGGAAAGGTTTTCGAAAAATAATTTCTTGAATATCTTGAATATCCTTAGAGTTATTTGCAGAATTGTAGATATAACTCGCAAGCAGCACCGCCAGACGGTGATGAAAGCAATGGGGAGGTAACGCCATCTATGTTTGATTTTTTAAACTGTTTATATTTCTGAAGAAAAATTGAGATTGAATTAAAAGGGGGGAATTGTTAGGTTTATTAATTCAAATAATTTTTCTCTGTGTAAATAATTATGTAAATATATGAATAAATATAAATTGATGATGATAATATTAGCTAGCATATGTTAATTAACAATTTGGCAACGTAGTTAGTGCCTTCTTGATCCTTTCTTGTTTTTTGTATTTCTTCTTAATCCTTAAATTTTACTTTTGTACTTTCTATGCATAAAGATAATATTAAAAAATATATTATATAACATTTTTCTCTTTTTTACCCCCAAAAACACCAACAGGGATGGTATAGTTGCATAAATGATACAAGTTTTATAACAGGTTTAAATATGGTCAAATATAATTGGAAATTTTAGTGTAATATGTAAATTAATAGATCACACGCTCTCTATTTATAACACTATCATCCCTGTTTGTTGAGAGGGGTGAGAAAACTTTGACACTGTGTATCAAATACAGTTAAGCCTGTCTATAGCGCTCCCTCTTGGGACTCACCAAAATAGGGTGTTATAGAGAGGGGCTGCTATAGACAGGTTACTTTTAATGTAAATCGCATCGTACTACGTATTTAAAATCGGGCGCTATGACCACCCAAGTCAACGTTTTTAAAATATATTCGCACTCGGGTAAACCCCGGGCGTTGCCCGGGCCATTCGTCTAGTATATACATATACAGTATATCCTCGTTAATTCAACACAGGCAAATTTGACACTCTACCTTAATTCGACCATATTCTGATGTCTCGACCTTCGGCCTATCAAATAATAAACTGTAATTCGACAGTATCGATAATACGACACTTCTGATAGTTCGACCATTTAAAAATTCGAATTTCGACAGCATATTACAGCGGCGGTGATCGGCGACGATAGGATCGCGCCTGCGCACTTTTGGCTTCTGGTTAGTTTAAGTTTCACTTTGCAGTGCCGTTGCACAATGTCGCGAGTGTCATTGTTTTTTGTTTGTTTTTTAACGTGGGAATTTAGGCATCGTACGCTATTTATAATATTATTTTCTTTTTAAATTTCAGCATTGAAATATTTTAGTTATTTTTAAATTACAAATAATTTCCTTTAAAATAAATAAATCTTTATTAAATTTAGCCACAATGATTATGATAACATTTTATTTCAATATTCCATTTCCGTGTTATTATAAAAGATTTAAACACAAAATCAATAACACCTGCAGCAGCAGTGGATGCCTTTAATACAATAAAAACTCTTTGTTATTTAAAAGATAATTCAGAGGAAGAAAGAATGCATGTCTTTAACCCGGCATTGCGCGCGCCGGGTGAAAATTACCCATGGCAACATTTGAATGGAGAATTAACCAATAAAAAATCGGTTGGCGGAGATGTGGTTTCGTTTAGCTTCCTGACTCATCAATTAGTCTAAAGTTTTGGTTTCACATTTTGACAGCTCCCACTGAAATTCCATCTATTGTCACCGTAATTTTTTTGTTGCATTTTTTTTTATAACATTTTTTAAAGTGTGAGATAAATAATTCAAATTAATAATTTAAAAAATAACTATAATAGGTTGATATATTTATCAGCCTATAATTCTATATAAAATGGAGGGAAGAAGGTCATATTTATTAGATCAAGAAGAGATTATTGTAGAAGGTGATATTGAAGAAGATCATCTAAATGAACATTTTTATGGAAGTGACACTGGAATATATTCAGATATAGGAATTTTGTGGAATAAGGGAATTATCCCAAAAACACATTTTTATATAGGGAGAGCCTCAAAAATCAAATGGTTCAAAAATTGTCCTTCACAAACAGTAAAGCTGAGAACGCCTAATGTCATTACACATTTACTAGGCTTGAAAGGTGAAGAAGCAAAAAATTAAAATACACCTTTAGAAGCTCTTTTGAAGAAAATTCTTGAAATGTTTGGCCCTTGAACTCAACAAAGAGCAACTAAATCAAAGAAAAATCATTTCTTCACTGCCTAAAAGACTATTAAAAATTTCCTTTTTTTCACAGATAAGTTAATTTAAATCATAAATGTATACTCGAAATATTTATTTCAATTATTTTTAGAAGGCACTTCGGGCCATAAAGAAGGTCAGGAACCGCAAGATAAAGCTTTCTACCAGATGTAGTGTGTCCCTCCAGTAAGGACAGGAAGACCTCGACTTTGTGCCATAAATGTGCAAAGCCAATTTATAAAGGACATACAATTGCAGTTTGCAATGATTTGTCTAAAATATCCTCATGGAATTTTATATATTTAATATTGAAAAGGAGCAATAGTTTCATATTTTATATGCCATTACCAATTTTGAAGATTATTCAAGAATAGTTTTTAAAATGTTTAATCTGTGTAAAAAATGTAAATATTTTATTAATAATTGCCTTTTTTGAAAATTAAAATGTTATTACTTTGAAATAGAAAAGGTTTTGTTTTTCCTCAGTTAATATTTATATTCAAAATATGTAATTTTAATATCGGGTAAATTTCACCCAGCGCGCGCAAGTACGTTACATTTTTAGCGCGCGCGCTCGAGGGTTAAAATAGACTATCTGGAATACCTCCTGAATAGGATTTCAGTGCAAAAACAGACATCTATAAAGGATTTTTTTTTTAAAGATCTTTTTAAATAATATTTTTAAATTTTCTTTTTATTTTTCATATTTATTTCCTTTCAACTGCTATATTCTTTAATTAGAATATTATTTGTAATTATTTGTTTCAAAAATATGTATTAATGCCATTTTATCCCTGATACTGAAAGTTAATCATGAAAATAAAAAATAAATACAAAAAAAAAAAAAACAATGGTTTCAATTAATATCATTATAATACAAAGCTATTTTTTAAAAGTGTGCTTTATCAAAGCTATTTTTAAAAAATATTATTTTAGTGGGTTAGATGATTAGCTAATCATCTAGCCTTAATTCAACACTTCCTTTAATTCAACCGAAAGCTCTGATCCCTTGGGGTGTTGAATTAAAGAGGTTTGACTGTATATATAAGTCAATGTATGTATAGAAATATGTTTGTCGGCTATGCACGTCCTCAATACGTAACTAAAATGGCTGATATTTCAATAGGACAAAGAGTTAAATCTGGAAGAGTTTTTTGTCGCATTTGTAACTAAGAAAAATTAACCAAGTACTGGGCAAAAATATTAATTTTTTTAGTCAGAAAATGATGACAAAATATTGCTTTATCATGTGTGTTTGACAGAAACAAAATTCTTTCGGGGAATATTCACTGAAGCAGACCACAGGCGAAGCTTGACCATCATTTTTAGTAGGTAGGAACAAGATTCTAACATCAAAACATTCACTCGAGCAAAAGACACGAAGCCAGGTCATTTCTATATATAAATTATCGCTTCTCGGCCTTTTGGCTAAGATCATAGTGTCTGATCATAATATCTCTCTCTAAAGTCACTATACTATATACAGTTACGAGCGTCATTCCTCATCTCCTAATCAATCAACTCTGTCACCGTTTGCTTTTTTTTTTTGGAATGGCGCCCTCCTATTGGTTGGCTACGATCACGCCACCTTTGCCCCCCCCATCATGCCTCCCCACTCGCATTTTCATTTTTGTAACTATTGTGTTGGGGCGGGTCGCTCCTTAAATAAATGCATATATTAGTTAATAACTAAATGGAATCCTCTCTTTCTTTTTCCCAGTATAAGACGCCTACGGAAGCCAACAGCACATAGACAGATAAAGCACATAGGCTATAGTTATTAACTAATATATGCATTTATTTAAGGCGCCAATTTATAATTGTAACAAATAGTATTTGAATAAAAACATTCAATTGGGTAAAACACGGGCGTTGCCCGGGTCATTCGGCTAATATATTTATATATGTGAAAAAATAATTTTAAAAATAGATGGCGTTCTGCCAGCATTTTAGCTCATGTGAATGGTGGGAAATTTATATCTTTATAAAAATCCAAAAAATAATTGCTAGGCAAACTTTCCCTCAGGTAAAACCCTGGGTACATCCACTAGTTGATATATAAAACATCAGATTTAAGACAGAATTTTAGGTTTGCTGAAATTCTTCTTCAATCAAGAATCACCAATAATTTGAACAATTGCCAGTTAACACAAATATTTGTCTAATTGGCACTGCCTGGTTACTGGAGTGTCAATAGGAAGTCGATGGACATGTGGTTAAACCCTTGATTCCCGACAGCCATGAACCGGGATCGAATCCCGTATTGGACACTTTTTTTCTGTGAAGAACCTGTTCATATTATTCATTGTAAATAACATAAGCTAGGTTGTTCTTTTTGAGCGGTACCTAATAAAGTTATTTTGGAACATGTTACTGGAGTGTATAGATGTGGTCAAATACTTATAATGCCATTCAGACAATCACAGATGTTTAAATTGAAGTGTTTATTTGAAGTGAGTATAACTGATAGCTATGAGTTACATTACACAATAGTAATATAATGTTTAGGACATATACTAATATTTTTAGGGAAATATGTAAAGATTTTTCAATATTTTATAGTAAAAAAATTGTGTAGGATATAAAAAATTAATACACATATCGATTTTATTTTTTTTTTACAAAGCTTATCCATTTTCTACAAGATCAAACAAAATAATAAAAGCATATATTCACAGAATGTAATTTTTAAAAATCATCCTCTGAAAAAGAAAAAAAGAGAGAGATATAGAAATATGAAAGTGGGGAAGGATCATGCTGATATTTAATTTCAAGCATTTTAATGAATAGAAGAACAGAAGTGATTTTTTTTTTTCATTAGTTTTCTTTAAAAACATGCAAAACAAAACATTGCATTGTTCAACTCTAGCTTAAAATTTTTGTTATGTTCTTATAATTATTAAAAACGATTATTTAATTCTCTTACTTTGCAACAAAAAATGCTAAGTTTGGATGGGATTTTCCTGTTAATATAACCGGGTACGGTTCTGGCATCCTAAGGAATCAACGATCAGTTAAGTGGAATTAAAAGATTAATTTAAATTTAATCTTACTTGGCAATTGAATAAGCTAATTCTGGGTGAGAATTACCACTTAAAATTATCATATCGGGTGACGTTCTTTCCATTTTGACAAATTTACGGTATTTAAGAAATATCTAAAATAAGATCTCTAAGAGATGCGTGGAAAAGGATATACGAATGTGTAAATAAAATAAAAAATGTTACCAGTCGTTAATATTAGATTCCTTGTGTTTATTTATTTACTTTTCATTTGTATTAAAAGAGAAAATATTTTAAAATTAAATTTATTTCAATGTTAAACCTATATATATTATATATCTTATTTTAAAATTAATATATACATTTTTTTAATTTTAAAAATCATTTACCCAATATACAAGAGACGGGCTAATGTTAAATAATATTTAAAATAAATTTTCTTTATTTTTTATTTGTTAAACCAATACTCAGAGAGAGAGAGAGAATATAGTTTTACGGAATATTAACCAAACTGTATAATTTTCGTGCCTAAAAATGAATGTAGTTAGCAGACAACCCGCAATGCACTATAGCAAAGTTCCAAGGTGCTGCACGCCACCTAGGTTGTTAAAAAAGATTAGATTCTCGAGGCCAGAGAAGATAAAAGAAATACAGGTTTTGATTAGATGAGAATAATTCAAAAAGTGCTGGGAAAAGATAAATTCTCATTTTGTGAAATAAAAATAAAAAAGTTTTAGGTAAAAAAAAATAATAAAAAACTTTGGCTATAATATATACAAAAAATTAAATTTGAGGTATTTAGTAATCCTTGATATAAAACCTCATAATGAGGATACTAGTATTAAGACAACCAACCACAAAAGTACACCAAAGATTGCATAGCGCCTTCAAATGGTTCGCTGCATAAGTCAATTTCCCTATCAACCCGTGAGATCGCCAAACCATTTGCCCTTTGTTGTGGAGTGACAGAGACAGCGTCAGAGAGGTCACATACGCAAGGTAGGTCTCGAAACCGATCTTAAATAGCGGCACATGCCAGAGTTGCGTCTACGAGCGGCCGCTAATGAACGATGATAACCATCAGTTGAGGAGTCATCAGAATCCTCCGCGCGGACGTGTGGCTTAAGTCTATCTGAGGCCTTTATGAACTCCAGCAGGTTCGCCAAGTGCTCCTGCTGAAAATAAAGTATTTGAGTGACCGCGGAGTGTACCAAAATTCTACTGTACAAGTGGAAAGGAGGCGGAATCTAAGGGCATCAAGGCTGCTGCACTCTAGAACGATGCGCGACAGAGTTTCTTCCCTCTCAGCGACGCAGCAAGGGCAAAAAGGATCGTCAATGACGCCTATCCTGTGAGCGAAACTGTCCGTCCACGTGTGTCCCGATAGCAGGCCAACCACGATGTTCTCGCTAGGGACGATGTACGCATACCTTTTGTCTAAAAGACTCATTGGAGTAAGGCCAAAGCGGGTGTGAATAGAAGGAGATAAAGAAAGGAATCTGCTCTCCCATGCTTCACGCGCCCGCCCGTAGATTGCCGATTTTACTAATGACAAAGGAGCGAGTTTGTAACAGCTTGGGTTAGCAGACACCGCACCCCGCTTTGCGAGTGTGTCCGCAATGTCATTACCCACGATTCCACTGTTGCTCTTGATCCACTGTATGGTACACCTATTCCCATTGCGATTCAATCGCGAATCAGTAGCAGAGCTTTGTTGATAAGGTAATTACCAGTCTTATAGTTCAGACCTGACTTCACGACTGAGAGGGTGTCCAGGAGGTAAGTGGTTGCATTTTAAAGTGCCTTAACCAATCCAAGGCTTCCGCATGAAAGACAGAACAATGAGGGGATAGAACATGAGATTCACGCATTTTAGGTGCACAATCGAGACCAGAGAATCTGTACACACCGGTGCCAGCTCCATCTCTGGTTTTGGAACCATCTGTATAATATGCCCTGTAGAAGGAAAGAGAAGGAATATTAATGGGAGCAGAGTAATAGGGGGGCATAAGGGAGAGGATGTGAAAAGGGAGGAGGCTCGAGTGAATTTTCAGCTTCAACCACTTACTTTTTCAAGTATAGCTCAGTTTTAGCCGCGATTTCAAGATCGAGAGAAGGAACTCTAGAGAAGGAGATAAGATCAGCGTTGCTGGTTGAACTGAAAGCTCTACAAGCTCTCGCTAGGAAAGGCCTTTAAGCTCTCAGTATAATATTTAAGGAGCGTTGAGAAAGATTAGGAAACCATACCGCCGAGGCGTAGGCAATGGCAGGAACAACCACTTGCAGATACAGAATTCTCAAGGCGCGGTAACCAAAACCAAAGTTGAGATTAGCGGCTGCGGTTAAACGCGGCAACATGCCGCGGACCTTGGCGCAGACTCCAACTATGTGCGGGGGGAAAGATAGACCTCGGTCAAATCTCACCCCCCAGCACCTTAATTGAGTCGCACTATTGTATTGGCCGTCTGTGGATAACCAGATCCCGGCGCGGTTCAGGCAGTCTCTCGTGTGGTCTGAGGAGAACCATAGCCCGACACTTCCCCACGCTGAGTTCCAGTTTATCCAAAGTGCTCTACCTAGCGATTATATATATGGTGTGTTGGGCTGCGGGAAGTTGACTAGGTCGACATCCCGAGACCACCATGACCAGATCATCCGCGTATGCTTGAGGGAAAACATTATTCCTGTAATCCAGCGTGAGGAGTTCGTCAAAGACAATATTCCAAAGGAAAGGGCCGAGAACTGAACCTTGGGGAAATTATCTGGAAGCTTTTCTTGACACAGTACAACCATTCATAGACAGTCTCACAACACGGTTACTTAGAAACGAGTTTATCAGATGATAAATGTTTCTGGGACAAACGCTTTTGTGCAACGCTTTCAAGATACTGGAGTGGAGCACGTTGTCAAAAGCGCCTATAACATCAAATGAAAGAAAAGACAGAATTTCCTATTTTTAATCGTCCAGGTTATAAGTATATTTTAGATTCAAGAGTGCGGCTGTATTAGATCTACAAGGCTTAGATCCAAACTGGTTTAGAGGCGCTTTTCATATCCTATAGACCATCCACGACAGCCTAGCAGGAACAAGACGCTCAAGGATCTTTCCAAAACCAAGCAGCATCTTATTTGATGGTTTAATGCGTGAAAGTCTTCCTCACTTCGCTTAGGAACGAGAACGACCTCCCCCAGCTTCCATGGAGATAGAGAATGCCCAGTGGTTAATGACTTGTTGAAAAAAATCAGAAAAAACGTCCGAAAATGTTTAACTAGTTTCACGATAAGAACAGGTGGCATGCCACCACACACACGACAGGGTCGTTATCAGATAACGTTGTGATGACTTTGCATAAATCTTTATGTTCTAACATGGTATCTCGGGCGGGACGCGGCCGAAATAATATTCTAATAAGTGAGTTAATGTGCCCCTCGGACCTTCAGTGAAGTCGCTATCAACTGGGAGGGCTGAAGGGCTTTGCCCTTAATATTTCCCGTGATGAAACTGTATATCCCACCCCAAGGGCGGATTTCGCAACGCGAGCAGGCTACCCTACATGCTTCTAGCCAGTCTCCTCGCACGGCGTTATCTTGCCGTTCTCTTGTAAAAGACCTCCAGCGCACTCTTAACGGCTCCGCGTGCCATTATCCGACCACCTAAGAGATTCAACATTCAGATCGCCTCAGAAAATTACCTCTTCATAGTTCAGAGAATTAAGGCTATAATTTATCTTATCTAGAAGAGGGGAGGGGTCACATGATGGAGGAAGGTAAACATTACAAAGAAGAATACATTTACCACTTAATTTACACATGACAAACACAACATTAACACTGTACAAATGAGACAAATGGACAAATTTAAGGCTAGGATTCACTACAATTACCATAGCTCCCAACCTAGAGTTTGTAATAGGGCCATAGCAAACTCTGTTAGATGGGATTGGAAGCGATGGGATTTTGCCGCGCGCGGCTGGGAGCACTTGTAAAATTAATATATCTATTTTCTCCTCACGACAATCATTTAACACTGAATACAAACAAGGCTGAGAGCGTCTTATATTGATTTGTAGGCACCTGAAAACCTTCATTTGACCATCAACATATTGAACTGATGCATCTCGCATGTGGTTGCATATCATGGAGTTGGCATTGTGCTTGTCACCGCACCTGTGGCACTTAAGCATGCTTTTATTTTAACAGGCAGTGATAAAATTTGCACCTGCATAATTGGCGCACTTGGGCGCTTTGGAGCACTTTTTACCATCAGTGTGCGTCCTGTGAGAGAGGCTATCGCAGATATCAGATGACAAGACGCGCTTCTCCCGGGCGAGCCTGAGGGACAGGAAGTCAACAGTGACGCGACTGCGTGCAAGGAGAACTTCCGCAAAGAGAACCTTCTCTCCTGATCAATTTAACCAGCTTCAAGCCAATCCTGTTATTGATCAACTGCGGGGCTATCACAGGGGTTTTCATCAGATCAGACACCATATCAGACTCAGATTTTTCGACATATGGCCAATCTGAGCCTGAATGCCGGATTTGATAGGACTTTAAGACCTTCAATGTTGGCTGTCTTAATTCGGTCCACAAACCGCTTTGATTCTTTAACATTGGGTAAGTAAAGGACAAGTTTTTTTGTCCATCCCAGTTACTGCGGTCACATCACAACTCTTCAACTTCAAACCAATACTTACCTCTGTTAGTTATATTTATATAAAATATAATATGATGATTCAATTCTTCCATTAAAATATAATAACCTTAAAACAGATAAAGATTTCCGGGGTGTTTTGTCGTTCTACGGTCCAGGAACCTGGTTTATAAATATCTCTCTCTTGCTCCTGGAACCTGAGTTATAACTCTCTCTCTCTATATAATTATATCTCTACTGGGTACACACCAGACCACAAAGAAATTGAGAGATAAAGAAATTAAAGGGCTAATTAGGCTGCCAAAATGGCTACTAAATATGATATTCCTCCTAATATACAGAGATTCCAAATATATTGACGAAAAACATAGCAAACACCTTTCTCATCAACTATGTAAGTTATATTCACCACTGACCAATCAACATGATACCTAAGAAAATTCTTACTCACTTCAGACCATCTTAAAAAGAACCTCAGGAAAATACAACTAGTAACATCAACTACAACATTCTTATCAGGACATGAATATGTTCAAGCAGACATAGCCAGAATGAAAAAGTCCATCCTGTTGACACTGTCGAAAGGAAGAGAAAACCCTGGAGAAAGTCCGCTAAAAATGTCCTGAATTCCAACTACAGAAATTCGAGGGCTGGACTGCCCTCTTTCAACAAATTTCCTTAGTTAAATCTACCAAGAAAAAAGCCGGCCTGGCGACACTAGATGAACTAGTTCACTAAGACAAGCAAGACCGACTCCCAAACCGCAGGACAGCCGAGACAATGGGCGATCTATGGATACACTATGAGTCTGGGCTGCCTATATGTTTTTTTTACTACCAGATAATTATTTTATATTTAAAACTAGCGGATGTGTACCCGGCTTCGCCCGGGTTTTATCCGAGTGAAAGTTTGCCTAACGAAAATTATTGATAATAATATTCGTTACATTATATATTTATATAATATATAAAATATAATTTTCGAGCAAACATATCCACTCTCTCTACTGAATAGATTTTAAAAAAGATATATATAAATATCTAGAGATATACTACATGATCTTAGCCAAAAGGCCGAGAAACGATATTTTATATATAGAGATGATCTGGCTTCGTGTGTCTTCTGCTCGAGTGAATGTTTCGCTGGTAGATTTTGTTCCTGCCTACTAAAAATTATTATCTGGTTTCGCCCGCGGTCTGCTTTAGTGAATATTCCCCTAAAGAATTTTGTTTATGACAATCAAGCATGATACAGCAATATTGTCATAATCATTTCTGACTAAAAAGTAATTGTTGCTCAGTAATTGGTTAATTATAATTTTTCTTGGTTAAAAGTGCGACAAAAAGCTCTTCCAGATTTAATTTTCTGTCCTGTTAAAATTTCAGCGAGATTAGTTACATATTGAGGGCGTGCATAGCCGACAAACATATATATATGTTCCCGGCTTCGCCCGATTTTTACCCGAGTAAAAGTTTGCCTAACAAACATTTGTTAAAGCGTTCTAGCAAACATCAAATTCAAACTGAATCTGTACTTGTCTATACTCTCAATAATTTGAAAATTTTACCGGTCCCATGAAAAATACTCGATAAGTTGAATAATATCAATATTAATTGGCTCACTCGGTAATTTGAAGTTGAAGGAATAGTATCTTGCCACAAACGAAGATTTGCAAATAACTGTATTTAGCGAATGTACCCGCTTCGCCCGGTTTTTTTATCCGAGTAAAAGTTTTCCTAACGGACATTTGTTAAAACGATTCTAGAAAACATCCAATCCACCTATATATTGATTTATAAACGTATATAAATATAAATATTGTTATATGCGTTTAAATATATTTTTGAAACACATAATTCTTTTAGAACAATTTTTATATTTTAAATAAGATATTGTCACTTTTGTGAATTTGATCATTAATTATTTCTTTTTTCTCACACACACACACACACAATGAATTATATATATTAATTTAAAAATTCATTTTTGTTATCATCATCACATGCAATGTAATTTTTTATATAAACAAACGATAATAAACAACATCCACAATTTAATTTGCATCTTCATTATTATAAAACAACAACAAATTAAATTAACAATGTAAAAATATATTTTAACATTACATTTTAACATTTAACACAAAAAAGTTACAGTATTTTCTTTAAATATATATTAATATTAAAATGCCAAGTTTTTTTACGTCATTAGAATATTATATTAATAAATTCTCAAATTAAATTTATTATACTTGTAACACATTTTAAGCATTGTTACAATTTATAAATATAATTTCACCAGAAACCACGAGAGGCGCTGCTTGCGAGTGAAAGTAAAAATATTGCAAATAAAATTACAAAGAATATTTATTTGAAATCAAATTCAAACCAGAAACCTTCCAGTAGTATAATAAATAACTTCCTAAAGCTTCACGGCGATTGGATAATCTTACCTTTTAAAAACAAACATCGTGTAAACAAACAAACATTCATCGTGTAAACAAACCACGTGTAAATTATTAACCAATTAAATTCATTTATCGTCGCAACCAGTGCTGCGCCCAAGCGGTAAAAGGCCTGAACTAACGCCTTTTGGTTTTATATTTAAAAAAAAGGCACATTAACCTTTTTAGTATTTTGAATAACCTATATGTTAAACGAAATATTCAGCTACCTACATGCGAAATTTCATAATGATTTATTCTGTAGATTTTGCGCAACGCGATAACAAACATCGATTTTGGATTTCATTTTTATATATAAAAGGAAAGGATAATGAAGGTATATCCTGATAAGGAGAAAATGTGCTTTTTTAGATGGCAGAGCGCCATTTAGTGAAACAGAAATCAATTAAACATTGATTTAACCTGTTCGCGGATATTTGGCCAACCCATTTTCTTGATAAATCAAGAAAAGCCATCCACGAACGCGTTTCGTGCTGTTGGCGCTCGTCAGCGTGAAGCAGGCTGTTCCCCTGCGACCAAAATATTTTTTTTTGGTCCCAGTGGCTTCTTGAGAAACCAAGAAATGGGTATTTAAGGCCAAACTTGCATAAATACGCTTAATATTTTATATTTTCAAGCAAATTCGAGTAAATTTCAAAAAGTTTGTTTTACATTCTCAAAACACAAAAATATAAGTTAGCACAAAGTCTAATTTTAACATAGTGGCACATATCAACATATAGAATCCAACATATGGAGGACGCATGACAACATCCCAATATGTTTTAATTGCGGCCGCCCAGGCCATGTTAAGCGATATTGTAGAGAACGACGACAATGGACGCAGAGACCCGAAGGACATGCACCAAGCACCCAAGAACCTCAAATGGGTAACCACCAAGCCATAAGAAGCCAAATCTACCGCAGACTATCGCCGTATCCAAACAGAGAAAGATCCCCAAGACGCCAGTTCATTTCCCCAGGCCGCCATACAAGCCAATCCCCACGCCGCTACAATCTAGAAAAAAACTAAGCGTCGCGTCTTCTTTCGAGGGGGAAGCCGCGGGTGTGAAAAACCCTCCATCGTCGACAGCCGCTAAATTACAACAAAATTATGTCGAAATCATCATTGATGACATTGCATTTTCTGCTCTGGTCGATTCAGGTTCCTCTTTTTCAGTTATCTCTGATGGATTAAGACGACAATTAAAAAAGACCATGTTCAAGGATAGCGGAATGACTCTGAAAGTTGCTGATGGCAAGAATGTTACATCGATCGGCCGATGCACAATCAGCTTGAGCATCAATGGATTGGAACAGCCGCTTGAGTTTATCGTCCTCCCTAATAGTAACCCAAGTATTATCCTCGGATGGGATTTCCTAGAGGCAACAAATGCCGTGATTGATTGTGGACGCGCCGAAATCAGATTGGAAGAGGCCAAAGATGTACTAAATTCACCAGCTTCCATGGGAAAGGTTGTGGCTAGCAGAAGCGTCGTAATCCCAGCCGAATCTACCAAACTAATAAATGTTATGAGTGAAGAGCTTAATGGGCAAAATCAGGTACTTTTTGAACCTTCGAAAAAGGTATTAATAGGAAAAGGGTTAACACTTCCCTGTGCATTATTCAGGCTTTCCCATAATAAAGGAAAACTTTGGATCGTAAATTCTAGCACCACAGCTCAAATAGTCCCTAAGGGAATGTGCCTGGGAAAAATTCAAAGGGTTGAAGAAAATAACTTGACGGCTATTTCAGAATGTTCTGAATTTAATAAGGAGGTGAAAAATGCGAATCATGCCAGTCATGCTGATAAAAGTGACTTTAAATTTTTACAAAATTTAATTAGTGATGATTTATCAGAAGAGCAGCAGTCTCAAATCTTATCAATTTTAAAACGATATGATAAAATATTTGATAAAAATAATGAACCAATAAAGCAAACTTCAGTAACCAAACATAAAATTGAAACTGGAAACCATCAGCCTATTAAGCATAGACCATATCGAGTCTCCCCTACAGAACGCCAAGCAATCCAAACGGAAGTGGACAAAATGCTAGACGCCGGGATTATACGTCATTCAGAAAGCCCATGGTCATCGCTGGTTATTTTAGTGAAGAAGAAGGATGGTAACTGGCGTTTTCTGTGTGGATTACAGACGACTAAACAAAGTTACTAAAAAAGACGTTTACCCACTACCCCGAATCGATGATACACTTGACTCCCTGAAAGGAGCTAAATTTTATTCATCAATGGACCTTCGTTCAGGATATTGGCAAATAGAATTTGACGAAGCAGATAGAGAAAAAACTGCCTTTATTACCCCTGACGGACTCTACGAATTCCTAGTCATGCCCTTTGGCCTGTGCAATGCCCCTGCAACATTCGAGCGCATGATGGACAAGATATTGAAAGGCTTGAAATGGACGATGGCCCTCTGTTATTTAGACGACATCGTGGTGTATTCCAAATCGAACATTTACACCGGCTTGAAATCATACTACAATGTCTCGACAAAGCCGAGCTACGCCTCAACCCAAAAAAGTGCCTTTTCGGAACCAAACGAATCAGAGCGTTTGGACACCTCGTCGATAGTAAAGGTATTTATCCCGATCCAGAAAAGATTGAAGCTATCGCCAAGTTTCCGACCCCAAAATCTATAACAGATGTGAGAAGCTTCATTGGCCTATGTTCCTATTATCGTAGATTTATCAAAAATTTTGCTGAGAAAGCTGCTCCTTTACACGAAGTCCTCAAAAAAGATAATAAATTCACGTGGAACTCTGACCAACAGGATGCTTTTGATTCCTTAAAAAAAGCATTGATGTCTGAACCTGTTCTTGCCTATTTCGAAGAACAACTGCTAACCGAGCTTCATACTGACGCCAGCGGTTATAGAATTGGAGCTGTCCTCGTGCAGATCAACGATGGGAAGGAGCGGCCAGTTGGTTATGCTTCAAGAACTTTATCTAAGGCGGAGAAGAATTACTCAAAAACGGAAAGAGAATGCTTGGCCGCAATAAGGGCCATCAACAAATTTCGACCGTACCTTTTTGGTCGTGAGTTTGTCATCGTCACTGACCACCACGCTCTTTGCTGGTTATCTAACCTGAAGGACCCGACAGGAAGACTAGCAAGATGGCTTTAAAACTCCAAGAATACAACGTAACAGTTGTTTATAAAAGTGGACGCAAACACCAAGATACCGACTGTCTTTCTCGAAATCCTCTCCAATTTGAATCGGAGGAAGCATACAATGATGAGGATGATGATATACCCTCAATAAATGCTCTGACGTGCTTTGAGGCTGAACAAAGAAAAGACCCTAAAATTAGTAAATTGATAGAAGAAACAGAAAGATTTGGTGCAGAATCGAAAGGATATGAAATGTTAAAAGGAACCTTATACAAAAAGAATTTCGACCCACTGGGAAACCAACACCTTTTAGTTGTTCCCAGGCACTTACGCTTAGAACTACTGAAAAGTTTACACGACGCTCCCACAGCAGGTCATCTTGGATTTTCGAAGACATATGAGAGAGTTAAAAACAAATATTTCTGGCCAGGACTTCTCCGGGATATACGGAAGTATGTCGCTCATTGTAAAGAGTGCCAAAGAAAGAAACAATCAACTCAAAAGCCACCCGGACTACTTAAGGCCATACCTCCTGCAACCTCCCCTTTTCAGAGAGTTGGAATGGACCTCCTTGGAAGATTTCCCAAGTCTGATACTGGTAATAAATGGATCATAGTCTGTACTGACTATCTTACTCGATTTGCCGTTACTAAAGCCTTACCCACAGGGGAAGCAAAAGAAGCAGCCAAGTTCTTAATGGAAGATGTTGTTCTCAAGCACGGAGCCCCCAGAGAAATTATCACGGACCGAGGACGAGTATTTCAATCCAAGTTGATTGCGGAACTCACCAATCAATGCTCGTCGATACATCGGTTCACGACAGCGTATCATCCCCAGACGAATGGACTGACGGAGAGGTTAAACAAAACCTTAGCCAACATGATCGCTATGTATGTAAGTGTTGAACAGAAGGACTGGGACGTAATCCTGCCCTACGTCACGTTCGCCTACAACACGGCAAAACAAGATACGACAGGTTTTACCCCTTTTAAACTGATTCATGGACGCGAAGCCGAAACAACTGTAGACACTCTTTTCCCAAATCCGCATGAAGATCTCCAAGAGGATTACAGTCAGAAGATTGCCTCGCGAGTCGAAGAAACTAGGCAGCTAGCAAGATTAGAAACCTTGAAAGCCCAAGAAAAGGACAAGGCCAGATATGACTCAAAGCACGAGGCAATGGATTACAACGTCGGTGACCTGGTATGGATTTTCATCCCGATAAGAAAGGTGGGACTCTCAGAAAAACTGATGAAAAGGTACTTCGGGCCATACAGGGTTACTCGGAAACTTTCTGACGTGACCGTCGAAGTTGAACCTGTGGACCAACCAACCAGAAGACGCAAAACAAGAGACCTGGTCCATGTACTGAGAATGAAACCCTACCATGACCCTGAGGACCAAGCTGATCTGTTCAAGTGATAATTACAGCGGGACGCTGTTCATCTAGGAAGGGGGCAATGTCACTGAATAATTATTTTAAATATTCTGTGGTATATCATCTACTTATATATTTGCCTTATTCTGTCTGTTTGTTTGTCTGTTTGTCTGTTTGTCTGAAGCTCACGGATAGAATGCGCGCTCATTGGCTGACAGGGAACACGTGTCCTCCCTGCCCCCCTCTAGACAACCCTGTTATTCAAAAACCATACATCCAATCGCCATGAAATTCTGGGATATTATTAGGTATATCCCCGGAAAGGTTTTCGAAAAATAATTTCTTGAATATCTTGAATATCCTCAGAGTTATTTGCAGAATTGTAGATATAACTCGCAAGCAGCGCCGCCAGACGGTGATGAAAGCAATGGGGAGGTAACGCCATCTATGTTTGATTTTTTAAACTGTTTATATTTCTGAAGAAAAATTGAGATTGAATTAAAAGGGGGGAATTGTTAGGTTTATTAATTCAAATAATTTTTCTCTGTGTAAATAATTATGTAAATATATGAATAAATATAAATTGATGATGATAATATTAGCTAGCATATGTTAATTAACAATTTGGCAACGTAGTTAGTGCCTTCTTGATCCTTTCTTGTTTTTTGTATTTCTTCTTAATCCTTAAATTTTACTTTTGTACTTTCTATGCATAAAGATAATATTAAAAAATATATTATATAACATTTTTCTCTTTTTTATCCCCAAAAACACCAACAGGGATGGTATAGTTGCATAAATGATACAAGTTTTATAACAGGTTTTAAATATGGTCAAATATAATTGGAAATTTTAGTATAATATGTAAATTAATAGATCACACGCTCTCTATTTATAACACTATCATCCCTGTTTGTTGAGAGGGGTGAGAAAACTTTGACACTGTGTATCAAATACAGTTAAACCTGTCTATAGCGCTCCCTCTTGGGACTCACCAAAATAGGGTGTTATAGAGAGGGGCTGCTATAGACAGGTTACTTTTAATGTTAATCGCATCGTACTACGTATTTAAAATCGGGCGCTATGACCACCCAAGTCAACGTTTTTTAAAATATATTCGCACTCGGGTAAACCCCGGGCGTTGCCCGGGCCATTCGTCTAGTCATTAATATTTGCATAGTCATCACCCCTTACCATTCTTGTATATTATTACTTGTAAATAATTTTTTAGAAATAGTTTGCATTTTATAAATAAATTATTTTTACTTCAACTTTTGTTATACTCGTTATCACTACCGTGACAATATATATATATTTAAATATTATGTGTTCAACGAGGTTAACTGTAAAACTGTTGCTGTAAATTGTTATTTTTAGAAATTGTTAAAGACTCAAACGAGTTAGAAATCCAAATATTCAGGTTCCTATCTAAAACCTCCGTGGAATTACAACAACAAAAAAGCTAACAAAAGTCAATAAATATAATAATTTATCTGTTATAATTCACTAATCTGATTTCAAAATCATCAGGCATATATTTTTATTATTATAAAATAAATAAAGCTCACAGAGCTAAGATTCTTGTGCAACTTTTTATTTTCAAGCTTTCGCACTTGTCATCCTTCAACAGGAATATCACGTTAAAAAATTAATAATTAATACTATCTTTATATACACATTATTATTTATATATTTTAAGAGAAAAATATATTACATTATTTCTGTGTGAAAAACAACTTTTTGAAAACATATGTGCATGGTGGATGATTAGTGCTGGTTGAACGATATCTCGAGACTTCGTGAATTCGTGAACTATTGTGTTATATATAGAAGAGTGCCTACATCTATGGGATAGTATTTGTCCATATTGTTTCATATGTTTCTGATATTTAAATGCATCTGTTTTATGCTTTTTTGCTGTTTGGTTATCATAAATTATATTAAAAGTCTTTGGTATTTACTATATATTTGTATCCATTATATTCATATGATAATGGATTCTCGAATTGCCTTTCAAATTTTATGATTTAATTTTAATATGCTTACATACCACATGGAAATCTTCAATTTTAAACACTCGTCCAACTAACAATGCAAGTGTATGAATATTTAGGCATTTGAATGTTCGGGATGGCTGGGAATGAACAAATTTTCTATATTTCCGTTTAGATCTTATATTTTGCATACGATTTCAACTCAAAAACTGTTAGAAGTAGCAACTTGAATTCTTCGGCGATTATTCAAGACTTCAAAGAAAGAAAAAATCAAAATATTCAGGTTCTTATTTAAAACCTCTTTGGAAAAAGCAAAATCTGTTAAAAATTTAAAAATACATCTATTCATCTTCTATATTTAAGTAATCTGTTTCCGATATCATTATGAACACATTTATTTTAAATTTATCTATATCTATATAGATAGGTTAAACTTTTATAAGGGTTTTTTTAATGACTGTCGTTCTAGACCACTCGTTTGTAAAACGGGAAAATGATCTATTTTTTACCATACATCTAGACCACGTAGAAATCTGGTATTTTATAAGCTCTTTCATTACCTCCAACAGTGCAAGAGTACAAAATTTCAAACTTTTAGGAAGCCGTTGTGGCATGAAATAGATTAGAGAATAGAAATTGTATAGTTCTCCTTTCAAATGAAGTTGTTTCTATATTGTAATGAGCATCTGATACCAAGGATATTCAACCTTCCAAGAAAAAACCATGGTTCTTTAGATGACTAACGAAAACCAGAATTTCCCTCGCATAAACTTCAGAATTGCCTTAGACTACCGATTGACTCTTTCTGCTGTGTCAAAGTTCACAGCGGCATTATCGAAAATGAACTAGCAGACCAAAGAGCTAGACCAGCTGCACCTTCTAACTTATACATTATCTTTCAAAATATTTTAATAAAGCGTTGCCCACAATAAATGCACTCAGATAACAAATAATCTCTACTGACTGACCTATATATTAAATATTAAACAACAGTAATCTCAGAAAATTTAGTCACGCTTCCCAGAATCTAACATGAGTGCTCTTCAACAACCATTCTAACTGTTCATGGCCACGCACTAAAGCGAAATTTTGAAAGATGATTCAATGAAAACCAAACAGTAGATGATCTCTTCTTCATCAGTCGGTTTCCGATAGCAAAAAATTTAAATGGCTACTCTCCTATGAATTATAAATAATAACCTTACATCAGTGAAAAAAAAATATCCCTATAAATAAATATGCTTGACACTTTCTAATATCTTAGACTTACACAGCCATTGTAAATAGAGCCCAAAAAACTTCAGTCTTACTGACAACATGAATAGTTAAAGAGATATTTTGAATGCCTAAGGAACCTGGCTTTATTACGTATGTGTAGTAATATAAATATATATAGTCACGACCGTCTGTCGTGGCCTCTGTCACTGATAATATACAGTTATCATCGTCATGCGTTCTTAATTCTGTCACCGTTTGCTTTTGGTTCAGTGGTAGAATGCTCGCCTGCCACGCGGGCGCCCCGGGTTCGATTCCCGGCCGATGCATTTTTTTTTTTACAATTTTTAAAACTCATTTATATATTATACAAGAATGACATCCACGGCGCCAATTTATAATTGTAACGAATAGTATTTGAATAAAAGCATTTAATCATTATAAACACAAGGTAATAAGACCACATCCATGATAATGTACAGTTTGGATTATAGATTATAAACACAAGGTAATAAGACCACATCCATGATAAGGTACAATTTGGATTATCTATATATATAAAAATGAATGTATGTGTGTGTGTTTGTCTGTCCTTTATGCCTGACCAAACCACTCATTGGAACGCCATGAAACTTTGGGAAGTTATTTAGTATCGTACTGGGAAGGTTTCTAGCAAATAAAATTTTTTAAATAACTTTTCGCTTTAAAATAATCAAGATAAATATTCTAATTTATCTGTTATAATTCAACAATCTGCTCTAAATATTATCATGATGATACGATGATTTTGTAATGTAGAAAATTAGGAAAGACAAAATTCAGGATGGCACGGCAATTTATTTGAGACAAGAATAATGATACAATTCCAAGGCAAGATACTATTCCTTTAACTTCCAATTACCGAGGGAACCAATTAATATTGATTTAATTCAACTTATCGAGTATTTTTCAAGGGACCGGGAAAAAATGTTCACTTTATTGAGAGATTCGTTAGACAAACCTTTACTCGGGTAAAACCCGGGCGAAGCCGGATACGTCCATACAAGAATAATGATACAATTCCAAGGCAAGATACTATTCCTTTAACTTCCAATTACCGAGTGAACCAATTAATATTGATTTTAGTCAACTTATCGAGTATTTTTCAAGGGACCGGGAAAAAATGTTCACTTTATCGAGAGATTCGTTAGACAAACCTTTACTCGGGTAAAACCCGGGCGAAGCCGGGTACGTCCGCTAGTAGATTATAAACACAAGGTAATAAGACAACATACATGATAAGGTACAGTTTGGATTATAGATTATAAACACAAGGTAATAAGACCACATCCATGATAAGGCACAATTTGAATTATAGATTATAAACACAAGGTAACAAGACCACATCCATGATAAGGTACAATTTGGATTATAGATTATAAACACAAGGTAACAAGACCACATCCATGATAAGGTACAGTTTGGATTATAGATTATAAACACAAGGTAATAAGACCACATCCACGATAAGGTACAATTTGGATTATAGATTATAAACACAAGGTAACAAGACCACATCCATGATAAGGTACAGTTTGGATTATTACTATATATAGTCACGACCGTCTTTCCTCATCGGCCGCCTCTGTCACGGATAATATACAGTTATCATCGTCATGCGTTCTTAATTCTGTCACCGTTTGCTTTTGGTTCAGTGGTAGAATGCTCGCCTGCCACGCGGGCGCCCCGGGTTCGATTCCCGGCCGATGCATTTTTTTTTTTTACAATTTTTAAAACTCATTTATAAATTATACAAGAATGACATCCACGGCACCAATTTATAATTGTTACGAATAGTATTTGAATAAAAGCATTTAATCGGGTAAACCCCGGGCGTTGCCCGGGTCATTCGGCTAGTAATTATATATATACTAGAATTTCATAAGTAACATAATTATAAATATTGTAACAGCCCCTAAATGTAGATACTATTCAAAGTGCCAGATTTACCATCATATAATCACAAACAAAGCAATGCATTTAAATAACGGGTTTTCAAAAATATAATTTGTTTATAACTTATTTTATTCAGAAAAAAAGTTACAATGCGGGATTCGATAGCGGGTTGTGACTGACGAAAATCAGAACAAGAACCAGTCTGATGTAACGCTAAAAGCTGCATGAGTTGGACTATCAAATTTTTCATCCTTCGCCATACTCGTGCAACTTTCACCTTCCATTTCTCCAGCACTCCGTCTTCTCAACAAATGTTTCAAAGACCAAGGTGATGCCAATAACTTCTAATAATTTCATCGCCTCCAAATCTACTATTATAATAATTCGGTATAAAAGAAACTTGTGTTTCTTATTGGCAATAACATATAGAATCTACACAAACACCACCCACGCACTCAGCCAAGATAAACACCACATATACACAAAACGTACGTACCACATACACACAAGAACCCCTAACACCAGAGCGAACGCCCCCACTTTTACAAGCTACTACGTTTTTAGCCTTGGGCGTTCGCAGAAATGCAGGAATGTGTGAAAAATGTGGTATTGGCTGATAGCCCTGGACGAGCTGCAGGTGTGCTTGAAAGGCCCAGCTCAGAACTCCAAGCTTGTGCAGAGAAATCTGCGAAAATCGCTTTACACAGAGATAATTATTTTTCTAATAAGAATTGAAAAAATGGTACTAATTCAATTTCGGCTGCTGGCGAAAGAGATGCAAATTTAGTCGCGTCGGACGGCGCTGAAAACTCCAAAATATCTCGGCTGACATAATGGTGGAGGAGGAAGAAAACGAGGACGGCTATATCGTGGTAAAGAATAATAAGAGGCACCGTGATTTGATGACAACTAACAACTCAATGGCGCAGTCAAACAGCACCAGAATCAGCGGAATCACTGGATAAGCTCCCCGAAGGTAAACACCTAGAACGTGGTCATCGCAGGTACAGGAGGGCAAGGCCATGCGAGCACATATCGCGGAAGCCCGGGCGCGGCAGGCGTCCTCCACCCAGGAGCAGTGAGTCTATATAGAGCACTACAAAGACTTCACTACGTACCAATATCTTCAGACGGTGGATAAAGTGGTCGGAGGGGCCAAGCACATCATAGAGCTGACTAGGATAAACGATCAAGTCCTGGTAGTCCTGACCACTAAGGCCCTTGCAGAGAGCTTCATCAATGGGGGCCTTGAGATCAAGGGCACGACTCTCAGGACCTTCCCCTTCCGCAAGTGGTCGGAAAACTTATCAGCCCCTTCTTTGTGGAGGATGCCGTCATCATCGAAGCCCTGCGGCTTTATGGGCGTGTAGCTTCTTTCGCCCCCATGCAATGCAAAGAGGAGGAATACAACTACGCAAATGGCCGTCGCGAAGCATACATCTTCCTCTACGGCGGTGTGTAACTCGAGAGGCTGCCTGGACATCAAGATCAAAGGGGACACCCTACAGGCTGTTTCCTGTCCTTCTTCATTTGATGCTCGAAGTGCAACAAGAAGGGTCACCTCAGGGCCAACTTCCTCATGCTTTTCAGTCAGACTATCAGCTTCAAGCAAGTATCGTCTTCCTCCTCCAACGATATCACGTCACCCACCGCGCCTCCTCATCCCAGTCAGCCAGCACCTGCGCCAGCTGCACAAGCACCCCTTTCTCTACCTGTGGTAGTGCGAAGTAATGGTCCCGCGGCCCACACCTTAGCCCCTTGCTCCACGGCGCCTCAGCCGGCTGAACCAGCGCCTCCTACTCAGTCTAGCCATCATAGCCCTTCCACTTCCTCTACTTGCCCCGCGGACCCCCGAGCTCCAGACTGCTCCTGCACTCATTGAGATAATGGAACTGGCTCGACTCCATCAGCCAAGAAAGGCAGTATCAGACCCAACTCGACGCCATCCTCGAATAAACTCCCTGCTTCCTGTTTGCCTACTCTGACCAGCTTGGCCTCCATAGGGAAGAGGTCATATGTAGCCTCGTCCCCACTACCAAACTCAAGACCCTGATGACAAACCTCACAGCCACCCAGAATACCTCTTTGTTCCGGCTGGTCTGCGCCCTCACCTGGCCTGCACCTTGACTCTGCCTCTCCATCTACAAGCGCCTCGTGTGGCCAGAGGCTTACTTAGCGAATAGGTCCATTAGTTTCCGCGTCGCTACCAACAATGCGCGCAAGTTCGCCATTCGGGGGAAAAGCCTGGTACTCTGTTATCTTCTGAGACAACATCAAGTGGACATCGCGTTTGTCCAGGAGACGAACAACTCCTAACTTGACCACGCCCAAGACCTCTGTCTCGGCTACAGCGCCGCTGTACGCCACCCGCAGCCATCTCGGGATCTGGACACGCCTGTGACTTCGTGCCAGGCGTCGCCACGTTGCGACAGCGTTTCCTGTGGCCGGACATCGTCTTGGCTCTCGTCGATATTAAAGGTCAGGTTAGGGCTTCATCAACGCCCCATCTGTCGCACAATCCTCACGAGCGGCTGGAGCAACTGGAAACAGTAGCGGCAGGTACGGTCCAAGAGGAAGCCTGGGACCTCGGGGACTTCAACATCAGGGAGGACAGGAACTACTCATCGGCCTCCGTGGATGGCCTCACCCTCTCTAAGTTCTGGCTGCGCGGGTGGACGTAGCCACCTAGTTCGACGCCGCCTACCAGGGTCACTAGCCACGAGATCGCATCGAGAGCAGCCGACTGGACAGGATCCTCGTACCTGCGAGCTTCCTGGATCGTGTAACCACCTATACGAACACCTACTACCAGCTCTCCGACCACCGCGCCGTGTTGCTTCAGGTGATCCTGCCTGCCGCCTCCCTCCAACCTTGCATGGCCTAATTACTTCGCTCGGGAATAGTCCAAGAACACATGGCTGGCTATATCAGGGACACAGAGAAGGCCGTCAGTCAACTTGTAGTTATAAAATTGCAGACAAGTTAGATGGAAAAAAAAATTGCAATAAAAATAGAGGTCAAAAAGGTTATATGTTAAAAAGATTGGACGCAGTAAGATTGAGACAACCAACCATTGTTGTACACCAGAGATCGCATAACAAATTAATTAGCACGCGTCGTCGAATCGCAAAACCATTTGTTATTTGTAATGAGGTTTACAAACAGCTTCTGTGGGGGTAATGACATACGCAGAGCAATCCAAAGAATTGAAGACACACAGAGGCATATACATCAGAATGCTCCCACAAGCAATTACTAGTAACTGGTGGTATGTTGAGAGAATTCAGAATTTAATTTTGACAGCTATGATCGGAATAAAATCCTATATCGGTGATTTTTTTTTTGAAAAAAATTATTTAATGGCCAAAGACTTTTTCGCAAAAGTTCAAACTCACCAGTGAAAGCAAGTAACAAAATGGGGCCCTGGCATCTTGTAACTGCAAATGTTGAAGATTTAAATTCAGTCTATGATAAATTATTTTGGAAATGTGTTTATTTCCACAAATAAGCTCAAATATAATCTACTAGACGAATGGCCCGGGCAACGCCCGGGTTTTACCCGAGTGCGTATATATTTTAAAAACGTTTTAATTCAAATACTATTCGTTACAATTATAAATTGGCGCCATGGATGTCACTCTTGTGAAACGTCCCGTTCCAAACTGTGTGTTTTTAAAATGTTTTAATTAAAATACTATTCGTTTATACAAATTCATTTTTATTAAAATATTAGTGCTTTATAATGGCTATCTCCTTGATGTTACCAATTTAAAAGTTTATTTTCTAATTTTTGATTGTATAAGAAACATATTTTCATTTAAGTATTGTACTTTATGAACGGAAAAATATGTCCAGGGTAGCCTAGTGGTCATGGCATCTGCCCGGTAAGCGGAAGGTCGTGGGTTCGATTCCCATCCCTTGACACTTTTTTTATTTTATCCATTCTGACCAAAATCTATCCGTGAATTTCACACAGTGAACTTCACACAGGCAGAATAAGGCAATTATATAATATGCATAATTATAAAGATAGAAGCTTCTATAGAAATAACTAAAATAAGCCAAAATAGCTCAGTTGGGAGAGCGTTAGACTGAAGATCTAAAGGTCCCTGGTTCGATCCCGGGTTTCGGCATCTTTTTTTAATATTTTAATTTTTTAAAACGATGACAGAATTGATGACTGACCAAAATCTATCCGTGAACTTCAGACAGTGAACTTCACACAGGCAGAATAAGGCAATTATATAAGTAGATACAGACCCAATGACATGGTAAAAGTTATTTAATAATCAGTGGTGAACCCGATCAGAGCTTTCGCCAAATTAATCTCCAGACCGTTCTACTGAAGTATTGATATGATTTTCATATACCCTGCATTTACTAAGGAAGACAGGTGTTTTAATGTCCATCCATACAGAGTTCAAAACAACAACTGACTCACCCGTGCAGGCACGGTCACGCTCCGCTGCGTCACGTGGGAAAACATACGTACATGTTCTCGTATATGTTCTCAGCACATCCCCCTTTTTAAGATTTGAAATATATATATATATACATTACAAACTTTAAATGCATAATATAATTAATAATGAAGGCGATCCACAGGTTTAACAATTCGTCCACTCCGGGTTCTTATCTGGCCGTCTTCTGAGTCGTTAGAGGGATAATCCACAACTGGGGTCTTTTCATTTTCAACCAGTTCCTCCCCCGAAAAGGTCGGCGTCGATGGGTCGGCTGGATATTGCACTGTAACTCCTTTTCGTATATGGAACCTGTTTCGACGTAAAGTTAACTGGAGTATCAACCATATATGACCTTGGTGTCGATGCTTTCTGCTTTACAATCCCCCAGGTTCGCATATCTGTAATCCAAACCGTGTCACCTTCGGATAGCTCCTCCATGTCCGTAGCTCCGCAGCGTCGATCATATCTGGATTTCATATCCTTTCTCTTTCTCCCCTCCTTTCTTTTCAGGGTCTGAGAGTCCACCAACTTTGGATTAAGATTCTCTGGTGCAATTGGCAAGGTCGTTCGGAGTTTACGTCCCATGAGAAGCTCAGCAGGGCTGTAACCGTTCTCCAAAGGGGTCGATCGATACTCCAGGAGTCCAAGCGATGGGTCTTGATTTTTCTTGAGGATCAACTTAGCAATTTTCACACCTGCTTCTGCCATCCCATTGCTCTGCGGGAATCGAGGACTTGAAGTGACATGTGTGAATCCGTACTGCCTTGCGAAATTTGCAAATTCACGAGCAGCTCAAAATTGCGTCCCATTATCGCTTACAACAGTTTCTGGTATTCCATGTCGGGCAAATATGGATTTGCAACTACGCACCACCACATTGGCTGTGATCCGATCCAGCTGAATAATTTCAGGAAAGCGAGAATAATAGTCAATGACGACTAGATACCACTTATTCTCGAACTTGAACAAATCCATTCCAATCTTTTGCCACGGTCGTGTAGGAAAGTTGGTTGGTATCAAAGGTTCATGTTTTGAGATGGCTTCCTGGATACAGACACTGCACTTTCTGACTGTTTCCGCGATCTCTTCCGAAATTCCAGGCCACCATACCGTCTCACGTGCGCGAAGTCTTGTTTTTGTAATCCCAAAGTGCCCAGCGTGCAACTTATCTAGGATCTCCAGTTTCATACTTGCTGGGATAACAAGACGACAGCTACGCATCAGTAGTCCATTTCGAACGCCGAGTTCATCCTTGACTTGCCAATAAGAGAGCAGAGCCTGTGACATCTTCTTCTTATCTGGCCAGCCTTGCTCAAGGTAGTTGACTACTGCTTTCAGGGTCGTATCTTCTTGTTGAGCTTCAAAAATCTTCGTCAACATCTCGTCTTTGTCGGTTATACTCGAGAGAACTGCATTTATATGCGCTGAGGTTGGCCGTTCGTCTTCACCTCCCTCGGTTGTAAGAAGTGGTTGTCTGGATAATGCATCGGCGTCGAGCAGCTCCTTTCCAGGGATATGCACTATTTCGAATCCAAACCTCATCATACGCATTCGGAAACGTTGCAGTCTTGGGGTCAGCGAACTCAATTCTTTCGTCGAAAATAGAGGAATGAGAGGCTTATGGTCGGTCTCAATTCGGAAACGCTTTCCAAGCAGGAAATCTTGAAAACGTTCGCAGGCCCATGTAATTGCGAGAGCCTCTTTCTCGATCTGAGCATATCGTTTTTCGGTAGGTGTCATAGTTCTAGAAGAATAAGCAACAGGTCGCCAGATTCCATTCTTACCTTCTTGCTTCAGTACCGCTCCCAAGCCGTATGAAGATGCGTCGGATGTCACCATAGTTGGTTTCCTGACGTCGTATGCTGCTAAGATGGGTTGAGTCGTGAGCAATTCTTTCAACTTTCGGAATGCTCGCTCCTGGCTGCAAATCCAAACGAAGTCTTGACCTTTCACCAACAACTGGTTCAGTGGTGCCACAATTTCAGATAAATTTTCCACAAAGCGTCCCAGATGGTTCACCATGCCAAGAAATCTTCTTACGCCATGAACATCGGTCGGAGCAGGCATCTTCGCCACTGCTTCGATTTTCGCTGGATCTGGTCGAATACCGTCTTCATCCAGTATGTGCCCAAGAAAATTAATTCTTGGCACACCGAAGACACACTTGGCCTTGTTTAGTGTAACTTTCGCCTCTTTAAGTTTTCGGAGCACTAAACGAAGAATTCGATCGTGAGTCTTGGAGTCGGAGGCAAATATCAGGATATCGTCCAGGTAACACATTACAACGTCCATGCCTTCCAAGATTATTGACATAACTTTCTGAAAATACTCTGGGGCGAGTGAGATTCCAAATGGCATCCTGCAGTATTTATATCTCCCAAAAGGAGTGATGAAGGTCGTTAAATGCTGGCAGTCCGGGCTCAATGGAATCTGGTGAAAGCCACTGTTCGCGTCCAGTTTCGAAAAGAATCTTGCTTCCCCCAGTTGCCCCAGCATGTGCTCCACCACTGGCATGGGATGCACTTCGCGCTGTACATGTTCGTTCAGCCTTGAGAGATCCACACAGAGTCGTATGTCGCCATTCGGTTTACCAGCAATCACAGTCGGTGCACACCATTCAGTCGCAACGTTAACTTGTGCTATGATTCCCGCCTTCTCGAGCTCTTCCAATCTTGTTTTGAGCTTTTCCATCAAAGGTATTGGTACCCGTCGAGGAGTATGCACAGCATATGGTTTTGCTCCAGGTTTCAATTTGATTTCGTAAGGGTTTCCGATCTGTCCCAGTCCTTCAAATACTTCAGGGAATTCCTTGATCGGGTTAATTCTCGTCGCAACCACTTCAATCCGCCTCGCCAGGTTCAAGAGCTCACATGCCCGGCGACTCAGAAGAGGTTCACTCAAACGACGAATGACATAAATCTTCTCCTTGATTTCATAATTGCCATTTCGCAGCGCTGATATAAACATACCCACAGTCTGAAGTTCGGAGAATTCAGCAGCTCTAATGTTGATATCACTTTCCACTAGTCGTTGCTGTCCCATTATCGTCTTGAAGAGACACAGAGGAACACATGTAACATCCGCCTGGGAGTCGAGCTTGAACTTCACCTGTTTCCCGTTCACTTGGATTTCTGCTGTCCATCGCCTCCTGCACTCGCCTTCATCATCATCGAGATTAGATGAATCCTCCACAGCTGAGACCTCCAGGAGAAAACCAATTTCTTCAAGTTCAGAAACAGCTTTGACTTTCGCAGTCTTCGCCTGCTTATCTGAGCAGCAATTTGCAAAATGGCCAGTTTTTGAACATAGGTTACAGCTTTGTCCTTCAGCACGGCAAGCCTGTCCTTCCCTGTGGGTGAAACCTCCGCATTTTGGAAATCGTGATCTTGTTTTGGCTGACTTCTCCTTCTTCCTCGAAGGCTGCTGTTGTTGTTTCGGTGCTTGTTTCTTCGAGTTGAACTTCACCTGATTGACCTTTTGGCTTGTTGAGGGACGCTGCAGGTCGACTTGCTGCTGTCGAACCATTTTCACCGCCTTTTCCAAAGTCAGTTCGCTGTCCAACTGCATTCTTTCAGATAAAGCTTTGTCACTCACTCCAACCACTATTCGGTCACGGATCAACTGCTCATGAAGACCCTCAAATTCGCAACTATCAGCCAATTTGTACAATGAAGTGATGAATTCGTCCACTGGCTCCCGATCCTGTTGGATTCTTGAATTAAATTTCGCACGTTCGTAGATAATATTCTTTCTGACACAGAAGTGGCTGTCGAACGCCTTGAGGACGGAATCAATTTTCGTTGCCTCTTCCTCCTTTTCGAACTTGAAGGTCCTGAATATATCATCCGCGCGGTCACCCATCAAGTACATGAACAAATCGATCTTGTCCGCCTCCTCTTTCTTCTTCATTCCACTGACCACGAGGTATCGTTCGAATCTTTTCCTCCATTTGGGCCATTCGTTGGGAGTCGAGAAGTCGAAAGTTTCTGGAGGTTGAATCTGAGCCATGTTGAATTATCTTCCAAGGTACGCAAAAAACGATATTTTGCAATATACGGGTTCGTATTTTATCCAGTTATCGCTGCCACCATGTTTTAATGTCCATCCATACAGAGTTCAAAACAACAACTGACTCACCCGTGCAGGCACGGTCACGCTTCGCTGCGTCACGTGGGAAAACATACGTACATGTTCTCGTATATGTTCTCAGCACAACAGGTTAGAGTGTTTATGGAATCTATGGCAATGAGCTTATTGGAGTGTAGAGATTTGTGCATATGGTTACAAGAATTTCCCCAATTCTCATTCTCAAAATAATTTATCACAAATTTAATCGAAATTTATAAGTGTTGGGAAATATGCTCACAGCGATTCCATAGGAGTCAAACTACTAGCATGGGGAATTTTGGATTTAAGTTTATAACGAATCAAAAGTTTTTACGAAGGAGTATCTTTTATTATATTTGTGCAAGCTTTCGAACTTTGCAGTTCTTCCACAGGCATGGATAGCACAGAAATACAGAGGGTAGTATTTCTGTGCTATCCATGCCTGTGGATGAACTGCAAAGTTCGAAAGCTTGCACAAATATAATAAAAGATACTCCTTCATAAAAACTTTTGATTCGTTATAAACTTATACCAATTGTACGGAGTTTACCTGTAGAAATTTTGGATTTGTTTGAGTATAAGCTGCACGGAGATGTATAGCTAACTTGTGAACTGTTTGAAAAGATAAACTATCAGTAAGGAAATATTGCGTTTATGTTGATTTTCAATAAACCTTTCAATCAAATCCGAAATATGTCATATTAGTTATATTTAGATATGTGGTGTACTTGGATTAAAAGGCAGTGTTGTTAACTACCCACCATAATAATAATGGCCCACATAATGTCTACTTGGAACAAGTAAAGAAATAATTTAAAATATTAGTTATATTGTTGCACCAGTTTGCGGCTTGGCAGACTCTTCAACCTTGAATACATGAATCTGTTTATCTATATATATACTAGCGGATGTACCCGGCTTCGCCCGGGTTTTACCCGAGTAAAGGTTTGTCTAACGAACATTTGTTTAAAACAATTCTCTATAAACTTATTTAAAAAAGATATATTTTGATAATTTGAAACTCGTAAATTTGAATCTCTCGATAAAGTGAACATTTTTTCCCGGTCCCTTGAAAAATACTCGATAAGTTGAATAAAATCAATATTAATTGGTTCCCTCGGTAATTGGAAGCTAAAGGAATAGTATCTTGCCTTGGAATTGTATCATTATTCTTGTCTCAAATAAATTGCCGTGTCATCCTGAATTTTGTCTTTCCTAATTTTCTACATCACAAAATCATCGTTTTATCTAGTGGACATTTTTTCCCGGCCCCAAAAAAATACTCGATAACTAACTTTGACTTGTGCGCAATTAATAGGTAGAAAATCTTACTTTTGATAAATAATATTTAAGATAATAAACTTAGTGATAATAAAACTTAGAGATAAAAAATTTGTTATCATCGTCGCAATGGTGGCGCTGCTTGCGAGTTAAATCTACAAATCTGCAAATAGCTCTAAGGATATTCAAGATATTCAAGAAATTATTTTTCAGAAACCTTCCCAGTACTATACTAAATAACTTCCCAAAGTTTCATGGCGTTCCAACGAGTGGTTTGGTCAGGCATAAAGGACAGACACACACACGCACACATACATTAATTTTATATATACGTATATAGATAGATAGATAATTATATTTAGATACTGCTGTTTAATTTAAATTCTCAAAATGAATATTCACCACCTTTTAAAATACAATTGTAAATATGATAATCTTAATTTCTACCAATGTTAAAGATGTTAGAGAAACCTTTTGAATAATGCAGAATGAATGTAAAGAAAGGATGAGAATAAGGAATGAGTGGTTAAAAGAAGTATTCTGTCATATTTCCAATGTGTTGTATGTTCTTGTTGATGTTTTAAGGCTGGTTTTCTTATTTTTTAATCCACAGGTCAATCATCCATCAAAAGCATCGCATCAACTTATGGATAAAATAAGAATAATTCATTTGAATTTCCATCTTCTACTAATATTTCTCAAGTTAATTTCTTGATTATTTTACAATTTGTTTAAATTATCATATTGAGAAATTTTTAGTTTTATAAATCCACAAATTATGTTTCCCAGGTCACGCCACTCCAACAATGGACAATAAGTTTACCCTAGGTAGGATGTCTAGGAGCCTGGCAGGGCTGATTTAATCGGACTCAACCGAGTAATGCCTAAAAAAGGGCGGAGGCTGATTCGAGCGAGCCTGATGTTGGAGCTATGTTAGAAGAGTGGTATAGGCCTACTGGGGAACCCGCCACTATAAACAAAGGGTAACGCGCCATCGGCAGTACCTCCTGGGTGGTGTGCAAATTATGCCTGAAATGATAAAAGAAATAATAAATTAATACACACACACAGAAGAATAAAATTCAAAAATTAAAGGGCCTGCAGACTTCATGATCAAATATTTATGCCGCATCTATAAAATACATTTTTAGATATTAAATATTGTGGAATCAAACCTTTCAGTAATTAACCACTTTTATTTCTCTTGATATGAAAAAGCTGCCCTCGGAGATGTCTGAGCATAATGAGATGATCAACTCTTTTCAGATTTCATCAGTCTCGAGAGCGCTCGCTTTTTTTCTAAAACCAAAGTTAGGTTATCAGTGTGAAAAAAACATTTTATTGTCTCACAAATAATATAATTAGTTTCCAATAAGAGAGGCGCAACTTGGAACGAAATTATTGTAATTTCAATATTTTAGGGACCTGAACGCTTGCCTTTCTCAACACAAAACTAATATAATGTGGCAAGGTTGTTGAAAATTACTTGTATATAAAACCTGTATGTAATTAACTTTAACAAGCTTTGTCACTTGAGAATTTATTGCCTTGAGAAAGACTGGGTGTTTCTCGTTGAAATATTCAAATAAAGATAATTTTATAGAGTGCCAAGATCTTTATCTTTATTGAAAGTTTGCTTTTTATGGATTTAAACTATTTTTTGACGAGTAATATGTTCTTTTTAAAATAAAATAATTATATTTTTATGGATTGAAATATTTTATAAAAAAGGCAAGGCATATCCAGCTGTGTGCCCTTGGACTCACAGGGTCATTCAATGGCATAATTAGCAGGAAAGCGATGAACTCTCTCTTATAAATTGAAGTATTTATTTAATGAAAACTCTGGGTAAAATAATGGGTTATCTGAGCAAAGTGGTGAAGAATGAACCAAAAGTGAATATTGGATGAAGAAAAAAATAATTAAGTATATTCTATAAAGAACAAAATCTTGTGAAATGGTCGTGCAAAGAATGGCGCATCTCAAGAAATAAGAAGTATCCAGTGCCAACGTGTCAGGATTGACTAGACATGGCTTGAGTACCTCTCGAATGGAAGTAAACGCGACCCTTGAGTTGGAGACGAATGCCCTGATAACTATTATGGACTATGTATCCGCCACAATTGGAATGAAATGAAGGTCAGAAAGAAGTTTATAGGAAGGGATCTTAAGCAATCGGCTGGGATTTAGCATTAAAAACTCCGTAAATTTTCGTGTCAAATACTTCGCATACAACCAGCCAAAGCACCCTTTCAGTAACGAGAGTGAACCCAATGAGTGAATGAATTGAAATAAAATATTTCTGGCAGAGAACTATCCTAGCCATCTACTGAACAGTGGCAATCTCTTATGCAAAAACAGGAAATCACCATTTCTCTGGAACAGAGAATTCTGAAGTCCCATCAATGATACAGAAACGGCCATTGCAAACTCGAAATGCCCACAAGGTGAGAATCAAGTCTAAGAGATGGTATGGGTGGTAGCGAGACTTGGTGCCATCCTTGGAAATCCAACGCACCATCACAGATCAGCTAGTGATCCTGGGGCAACTCATTGACACTGATGGAGATGGGGACATTGTAAAACCGGTCATCCCAGGGAGGTTTGCCAATATTAAAGATGATGTTATTTGGATTTGATCGCCCACGTGGAACACCTCTGTTTCCCTAGCTCTGAACCAACTTCCTGCTGGAGACTACAAGTAGATAGGTCTCCTCGGAGTTAAACAGGCCGAAATATTTATCGCGTTTTTAGCCAAGAAAAATTGAAATTGACAGATTCAGAGCAAAAATAGTTGTTTTTTAGTCAGAAAAAAAAAGATGACAATATTGCTGTATCATGTTTGTTTATCAGATACAAAATTATATCGGGAAAAATTCCAAAAAGCTGAGACCACGGGTGAAGCCAGTTCATTTTTAGTGTGCAGGAACAAAATTCTAACAGAAAAATATTCATTCGAGCAGAAGACACAAAGCCAGATCATCTCTTTATAAAAATATCGCTTCTCTGACACAAAGTTTGAAGCGGGACGTTTCACAAGAGTGACATCCACGGCGCCTAGACGGAATTTCCTATATGGAAGATGGATTTTAGGACGGAATTTCCAATATGGAAGACTGCCTCCTGCAGCTGGAACAGCCGATGGTAGGGTAGGGTATAAATTAGCATGTGAACGATGAATAAAAATGGGACGAGTCCCTAGGGTAGAAATAGTAGACAAATAACAAAGATTAGGTGAAAAATGGGATATTGTGTGTGTGGCACATCTTCTTCCATGTTGTTGCCATGAATTGTGGCTCTGAGATATCTGGTTGGGCTTCTATTGTTTGTGGTGGATTTGGAACGGGGTGCCCTTGTGGTTGGTCTATGTCGCATTTCTTGTTACCGTTGGTGAATTGCGTAAATCGTTTTTTGGAAAAGATGGTAGGATCTAATTGACTGTCAGGTTCGCTGTCCGCCAGTTTGGTGGTCAAGGATTCTGTTGAAGAAATGTCGGGTGTAGGTGTTTTAAGTGGAAACGTGCAATCATCTCTCTGTCTTAGATGGTGTAAATTTGTTATTGTTTGTATTGTGCGTGTGGTATGTTTGGTGTACGGATTTAGTTTGTTTCTGTGTGCTGTATCGGTGTCTCTTTGTAGAGGTTGGTTGGATTCATCGACACTTCTTGCGAATTGGCAGGTGGGACAGGTTTTTACCTGTTTTGCAATGTCTTGTGTCATGTTCTGCCAATAATATCGCTCAGAGATGAGTCTCGTCATCTTTGAGATGTTTGGATGGTCATGCTGTGTGTGGATTGCCTTAAGTAGCTTGTTTGTGAGTGGTTTTGGAACTAGAATTTTAGTTACACCTTTTCGGGTGACGGTATGCAGTCCCTTGTGATCCATGGTCAAGCTAGACTTTCCCGATGGGGAAGGCTGATGGCTCTTAATGAGGGAGGCGTCTAAAAAGCCACAGAACGGGTTACGAAGTATGGCGCCCGTTTCATATTGTTGTACTCTATTTATGCTACGGACCTCATATTCGTATCTCGATAGCCTTAATCTCCATCGAAATAGTCTGCCTGACGGGTTTTTGATCTTTGTCAGCCACTGCAATGCGTGATGGTCAGAAAATATTGTAAATTTTCTGCCCATCAAACTGACACAGAAATTATCCACACTCTCCACAATTGCTAGGCATTGTAGTTCAGACATGGGATAACTTCGTTCGTGTGCCCGCAGAGCGCGGCTGAAATTCTGAACTGTATAGGTCTCCCCATCAGGGTGGACCTGTTTGAGGACGCCTGCGATACCGAGTGTTGAGGCGTTACAGTACACCTGGCATGGCAGACCTTCCTGGTAAAGGTGTAACGTGGGGTGTGTTGTAAGGCTTTCTTTTAGGCTAGTGAACGCTTTTTGGCATTCTTCATCCCAGACCCACATGACATCCCTTTTTAGAAGGTTGACAAGTGGCGTCCGCAAGCGGGCGTGGTCCGGAATGAACTTTTTGTAAGCGTTCACAGCGCTTAAGAAAGATCGCAATGTTTTGCGATTGTGTGGTTGTTTGGTGGCGTGGATTGTTTCTATGTTTCGCGTAGACGGTGTGGTTGTGTTGGCAGTGGTTGTGCATGTTTTTGTTTGGGGTTGTCGTCTGTTGGTGTGAGTGTCGCGCTTGTTGCGCTGGTTGTGCGTGTTACTGTTGTGTGACGACGTGTGGACATGTGTGTGTTTAATGTGAAAGTTGTCCTGTTGGATGGATACTGTCTGTGTATTGTTGTTGTGCGTATCGTGTTTGTTGCGATGTACACGTGCGTGAGGGTCGTGTGGTGACGTGTGGTCACGCGTGTGTTTAGTGTGAAATTTGTCCTGTTGGGGGAACACATTTTGTGCATTGTTGTTGTGATTTGAAGCCGTTGCGGCCTTGTGAGTTGAGGGCATATAGTAAAGGCAATTGGCCTTAGTGAAAAAGGTGTGTTGTGCAGGCGAGTGACTAGATTGGTGGGTGGTTGATTGGGTTTTGACCAATGGATGCACGAAGTGGGTGCCATATGCGGAAGGTTGGTATGCATGTTGAGTCTTTTGTGACATCGCGTGGCAATCCCCATACGTGCATTCATTGGGTACATGGTGAAAATGGTAGGGGCGCCAAGCTGGAATATAGTGCCGTTGTTAAAATCTATTGTTTTTTTTTAAATGATGGAAGGTATTTATGCCGAGAATTCCAAATGGCAGAGGTGCTTCCACCACGTGGAAATTCTCTTTTCTAGATATTTTACCTATTGTCAGCGGGAAGGTCAGTTTACCTATTGTTTTTACAAGACCATTTATAGCCTGTAGGTCTATAGACTGTTCTTTTAATTTTAAATTAGGAAGTTTAGTTTTTAACATTTTATATAGGTTATATGGCACTATATTCAAGCTTGCGCCTGTGTCAATTAAAAAGGGGCATGGTAGATCAGGGGTTAGAAACAGTTTCAGCGTCAATTTCTTGACGCCAAAGGGTTGACGTTGCCTTCCTACCTCAGTTCCGAAAAGTCTCCGCTGCTTGGGCGTCTTCGGCGTGGGGCGGGGGCGTGTGACGCGGGGCGTGCTGCTGTGTTGGGACCATTTGCACTGCCCTTGCACTCGTGGGTAGATTTCGGGCCATTTGCACTGCCCGTGCGTTCGAATGTCGAGCTTGTTGGGATGGTACCGTCCACCTACTTGGTTTTTTCTGGGTACTGGTGTAGGGTTCCGGCATGGTGGGTGATGGTTCCTTGGGGTGGCGCGTCAGATCGCTCGGCCACGTGTCGGCGGTGGCATCGCCGTCCATCTTCTGGCCTGGGGCGGGGGCGTGGGCGTCGTCTGTCCCGCGGGCGGAGCTCCGGGACTCGTCTCGTCGGGTAGACCTCACTCCTTGGAGGGCGACCGTCAACTGTATTATAATCGCCGTCAGGGTGCGTCGTGTCGCATTCCTTTTCTCTGCTAAATCGTCGCCGTTAATTTTCGCTACTCGGTCTCTTTTGTTTTCCATTTTATCCTGTCGACTCACTGTGGGATCGTTGCGATTTACCTTTTGAAATTGAATTTGAATTGTGGTGGGCGCACTCGTTTGAAGTGTTAAGGTGTCCTCACAGGGGAAAATAACGAGAAAACACAGGATGTTGGATTGGAAAAAGGCTAGCAATCTAGGGAGAAAAGGAGTTGAAGCTAATTGGTTTGAGTTAGCTATTAACTATCTATTCACATGATTGAGGATTGACTTATCTGATGGTGGAGAAGATGGGGTTGGCTCCAAGCTGGACTCAACGGCGGCGATCTCCTGACTCTATGGTGTCACACTCCTGACTGCCTATACTTCGTTCCCGATTTAAAACGAAAGCTCTTCCGGGCTCTCATTGAATGGATTCCCAGGGGTGCTCGGTTCCCATTGGTTCCTAACTAATGTTCCTATGCTCTGATTGGGCCTTTGCTGTCCTTTTGTTCTGGACTTGTCCTGACCTGACCCAGGAAATACTAGGTTCTTGAACCCAGTTTTATGAGTTCCTGGATAATAAAACCTGCTAATGATTGCTTCCTCTCTTGGCCTTTCTCTCCCAGATTTCTTAAGCCTTGTCTTTATTAAAATCTTTTAAAACATACATTGCATACATATTGGGGCGGGTTTGCATCCGTTATGTACAAATTATGACATATATATGAAGTATTTCCACACTATATATACATAAAGTCAAAAATTTTATATTTATTGACTTAATCCAACTAAAACGCAAGCGTACAAAATATCAGACTCATAATTTGCTCTGATAATCTTGAATAGACTCTAGATATTATATCTTGTATATATCAAAAGGAGAAAGCTGTTTGTGGCGTAGCGTACATAAAAATAAGAAGGTATTGTATTATGATGCTTTAGCGCGTCATCTGTTATCAAAATTCGAAACTATTACAGACGCGTATGATTCTTTTTAAACATAAACAATCTCTACTGCCCTTACTGCAATGGAAAAATTTATGGGAGGGCCTGGATCCTCAGTGGTGAACCCTTCCAGAGGTTTCGTCATCCACCAATATCAAATTTGGTAGATCAAACTAGCCAAACCGCTGGGAGGATTCACCACTGATGAGCCAGGCCCTCCCATTAATTTTTCCGTTGCAGTAAGGGCAGTAGAGATTGTTTTTTTTTTTTAATAATCATACGCGTCTATAAGGTACTGTATAAAACTAGAGACATAAAAATAATTTTGACTATACTAGTATTTCAGAAATAATATTTTTATATAACAGCTACATCCTTCAAACTATTGAATTTATAGAGTAAAAAATAAAATGGGTGAAAGACGATAATCATTTATTGAGTGAAAATGAACAAATTGTTCCTAATCGAACTGGTGTCTTGAGGTTCTGTGTCGCCCCAACGCTTCCTTATAAGAATGCTGTACTAAACAAGTATCAGAGTCATCAACAATCAATTCTGTCATCGTTTGCTTTTGTGAATGGAATAAATACCCAAATATGGCCATTTCTCATAAGCATCGGTGGTTCAGTGGTAGAATGCTCGCCTGCCACGCGGGCGGTCCGGGTTCGATTCCCGGCCGATGCATTTTTTTTTTTTTACAATTTTTAAAACTCATTTATATTATTGTTGTTATTAAAATATACAAGTATCAGAGTCATCAATTCTATCATCGTTTGCTTTTGTGAATGTATGTAAATAATGGATTTCATATTTTTTATTAATTTTTGTTCTGGCCTTTATTTGTTTAAATCTCTTTTTAAAAATCGTTTAAAATGCAGTCGCAATCATTAGCGAAAACATATGTTTGCCTAATATTTCCATATGCTCTTTAATTTTTTTTACAGAAAAATATTTACATGCTAGTGCTGTACTAAATACCACGAAATGGTGATAAGATAGTGTCATTTCCTGAGGACAACACATGTCCCATCGCCGGCCTCTCTGATGATCCCCCTCCTACTAATTCAAGAATAGACGCTAGCTTGTCAACATTTGATTTATATATAGAAATACTCTCGACATAAAATTAATTAAATAATTAATTAATATAGAGAATTTGTATTTAAATCTTATATTAAAATACACTAAAAAAAAGAAAAATTAAGCGACCGTCATTGATCAATTAGATTTATATGAGCTAAAATAAAAGCTGCGGGGGACGACAATTATGAATTTTGAACTTAATGTGATTTAATATGAAGCAAACGACAAGAAAGTGTTTATATGTTTCACTAAATATTTTACCTTTTCATTCAATATACGATGATCGTCTCCCGCAACTTTTTCAGACTCATCTTATTGACCAATGGCGGTAGTTAAAATACACTACTTGACATTGAATTTGCAACACCAATAATCAATGGGCAAACGGTTGTGAAAATGGGTCTCAAGAGAGCACTAGGAACTAACAATAAATGATCTTTCTTAAAACAGATAACACCTATACACTGAGCGACATAGCCGTCCACTCAATACAAGGGTCACTCCAAATGTTTTAGCAATCAATATTAAATAATCAAAATATTAAAATATACAAGTATCAGAGTCATCAAGCAATTCTTAATCAATTCTGTCGCCGTTTGCTTTTGTGAATGGAATAAATACCCAAATATGGCCATTTTTAATAACCATCGGTGGTTCAGTGGTAAAATGCTCGCCTGCCACGCGGGCGGCCCGGGTTCGATTCCCGGACGATGCATTTTTTTTTTTACAATTTTTTAAAATCATTTATATTATTATCCCTATATATATAAAAGTCAGCGTATGTATGTTTGTCAACTATACACGTCCACAATACATAACTAATCTGAATGAAATTTTTACAGCATATAAAGTAGCATCTGGAAAAACTCTTAGTGAAAATTTCAGGTCTCTATCCCGAATATCCGTCGTGTTATTTGCAAATTTGCTCTTTCGCTCGCGCCTCTAGTGGTGAAAATGGGGGATAATACCAGCTGACCTAATGTAAATGTAAAGTTTGGAGCGGGACGTTTCACAAGAGTGACATCCACGGCTCCAATTTATAATTGTAACGAATAGTATTTGAATAAAAAAAATTAATCTGGTAAAACCCGGGCGTTGCCCGGGTCATTCGGCTAGTTAAAAAATAAATTACACCTATCCCCCGATTTACACGGTAGATACGTTCCTGAGAAAAACGTATAAATCGGGGGATAGGTGTACACAGAAATAAAAATAAAATGCATTGACAGGTTAAAATATGTAGTCAGCACATAAGCTCGGGAGTACTCGTGAGATGTGTACACAGCGCATGTGTTCAATCACAGTAGCATTTAGTATAGTGCGATAAAAACAAAAAAAAAACTTATTTGTAAAACCGTGTAAAAGCGAAAACGTGTAAAAAAAGTACCGCGTAAATCGGGGGATAGGTGTATACCATTAAAATCTAAATGCATTTTTACCTAACATAAACATTTTCACAAAGCAATAACGCGCCATCTATAAATATAAAATGAAAGGATTTAAAAGCACGAATGTTTCTTTTATACATAATACAAACTTCTACTGCCCTTACTACGATGAAAAAAATATAATGGGAGGGCTTGGCTCATCAGTAGTGAACCCTCCCAGCGGTTTCGCCAATTCAATCCACCAGACCGCTTCTCAGAGCTCTAATACTGCATTGGACGATTCTGCTTATATACGCAGCACTGGAGGATGGAATCTCAGAAATGGTTTTCAAGAAAACTATGAACATAAGCTTATAGGACGATGCAAATATTTGAATGTAATTCTACTGTACTATAAGCTTATGTTCATAGTTTTCTTGAAAACCATTTCTGAGATTCCATCCTTCAGTGCTGCGTATATAAGCAGAATCGTCCAATGCAGTATTAGAGCTCTGAGAAGCGGTCTGGTGGATTAAATTGGCGAAACCGCTGGGAGGGTTCACTACTGATGAGCCAAGCCCTCCCATTATATTTTTTCATCGCAGTAAGGGCAGTAGAAGTTTGTATTATGTATAAAAGAAACATTCGTGCTTTTAAATCCTTTCATTTTATATAAACATTTTCATAAAATAGTAATAACAATGACTCATTGAGGGCGAGACTTTGTTTACAGCGGCAGCGGTAATTTCTAAACATTGCGTCAGACACAATGGAGTTGACAAGAGAAAGTTTACGCACCATGATCTTTTATGATTATAAAATAATTTAGCTTCTAAAGAATCCCATGAAAGATTAACCAAAGCTTTAGGAGATAAATCTCCTTTTATTAGAACAGTTTTTAATTGGTTTAATGAATTTAAATTTGCAAAAACCAACCTTGAAGATGAACCTCGTTCAGGTCGACCACCAACAGCAGTGACTCAAGAAAAAATTGAACTGGTAAGATTTTTACTTAGAGAAGTTCGAAGAATCATATATCAGCAGTTGGAGAAAAGTGTGTGCATTAGATCGGCAGCAATCAACACCATCATTAATAATCATTTAAAATACAGAAAACTTGTTAGTAGATGTGTACCTCACAGCTTTACTGAAGACCAAAAACTTGGTCGCGTTAATTGGTGTAATTTTGTTTGAAAAATTTGATTAAAGCAAATCAAAGGCTGTTTTAATATTATAACAAGTGACGAAACTTGGATTTACGATTTTGATCCAGAAACAAAACGGCAATCTACTCTTTGGGGCTCTTAAAAATCACCTCCTCCTAAGAAAGTTCGCATAGCTCGAAGTGTTAGAAAACAAATGGTCGCTGTTTTTTTTTTTTAGAAAAAGTGGCTTCATTTATATTGTGAAGTTAGAAGATCGAAAAACAGTTAATAGTGACTGGTATACAACAAAATGCCTTCCAGCAGTATTTGAAAAAATCAAGCAAAGCAGACCAAGAGCTCAACTTGGAGGAGTCCTTCTTCACCATCACAATGCAAGACTGCACACCTCAGCCCAAACATTCGACTTTTTAGCCAACTCTGATGTCCAATTAGTCACTCATCCACCATATTCACCAGACCTAGCACATTGTGATTTTTTATTTACAAAAGTAAAGTTATTGTTGAGAGGGATAAAATTCGACACTGATGATGAAAAGCACTGCAAGCCTTTATCAATGCCGTAAATTCATCCCCGAAGATGACTGGTGTAAGTGCTTCGATAATTGGTTTTCACGGATGAAATCTTGTATAGATGCTAAAAAGTGAATGTAGATTTTAACGGTATAATTTATTTTGAATATTTTAATTATTTAATATTGATTGCAAAAACTTTTGAAGTGACCCTTGTATGTTGTGTGACCACCGCGGGCTGCCAACACGTATTGGTACTGACTCACTGATCGTGCCGATGGTGTCCTGAGGGATCCCTCAGCCATCAGCCACAGTTCATCTGAACGCGGCTGGGACAACGCACGCAAACGATGTCAAATTAGATCTCAGACGCGTTCTATATGTGAGAGATCAGTAAAGACTGGTGGCCATGGAAGCACCGAGGTTTCATGCAGGGCATGTTTGCTGATGTGTGCGGTGTGAGGTTGGGCGTTATCCTGCTGAAAAATGGCATTTGGTACCCCCTGAAGGAAGGGTAGCGTCACCGGCCTCAGCACGTCATCCAGGTATCGTTGGGCCGTCATAGCGCCCTCAATACGAATTAAAGGTGATCTGCTGTCGTAAGCGATGGCTTCCCAAACCATAATGCCGCGTTGTCGTGAGGTGCCGCGTTCCATAGATGCGGCCGGATTGAACCTGTCACCAAGACGGCGCTAAACTCTTACTCTGTGACTGGCATTGCTAAAACAGTAGCGATATTAATCTGAGAACACAATCCTGTGCCATTCCGCCGTCCAAATGAATCTATTCAGACAAATATTTCAAACGGAGGTTTCTGTTCAGTTGGATCAATGGCAGTCTTCTTAAAGGGCGCCATGAGTGCTGGTCGATATGGGAGAATCAAGAGTGAGTGTCCTGCACATTCTGCGATTTGCGACAGAAGTGGAATGTGGGACTGCCAACGTCATCCGGCAGATGCGCTGGTCCACGCATGCTGACGTCACTCTGGCCGCACCAGCACCCCTCAATCGCACCACATTTCTTTGTTCCAACCATCTTTGCCATATATGGTGCACTGTGAACGCGTCGAGGTTTTTTTTTCTGTAGCGATTTGAAGTATGGACCAATCGACCCTTCATAGTCCAATCACCACACCTCTCGTGATATCGTCTGTCTGTTGGAACTGTCTCGGCTGGCGGTGGCGTAGCATTTTCTGCTACTAAACGTTTTCTCTGAGTCAGCAAAAACCCAAATTTCCAAATACTTTCCCTGTCAGACAGAGAGGTGGGGATATGGCAAATTTGTATAAGTTAATTCTCTTATATCTCAATCAACATGCGCGGGATAGCAGCGCAATTTGAATCAATTTACATAACTCGGTGAGCTAACTTTATCCTACTGTTTCATATTTTTCTGTATAGTAATTTCTGGTGTTGTAAATTCAGAGTTACGTAGGTATTTTTATTTTTCCCTTTGGTGCATTTTAATAAAAGCTTTTTGAAAAAAAAAAAAATTATTAACCGTTATTTTTTTTTATATATTCTTTCCTACCTTCTCTATCATCAAGATATATGACTTCAACAATAAGCCTTTTGTTTTAGAAAATATTCCCTAAAATATCGAGAAAATATTCAGAAAAAAACATTAGTAGAGACTATAGAGAGGAGAGTTGAGAGAATAAGTGGTTAGAGATAGGAAAGATGAAGGCTTCACCCAGGATGTGTCTATTGCTGCTGTTGTTGGCAAGGTGCCTGGGGGCTATTCCTATAGCGGTCCACCATGGGGGCAACGCCAGCCTGGCCTGCCGCCTCGACCTCCCCGTCTGGAGCGGACCCGGAGGCATTTCGCTCCCCGCTCCCCGGCGCTATCCGCTAGACGACGGCTCCCTCTATTTCGAGGACGTCCAGGATGGCGACGCTGGCCGATACCTCTGTAAGTCCCAGGCTCCACGTGGCCGCAAGCTTTACTACACCCTGGAGGTGTTTCACCCCCGGAGATCTGGCCTCTGTCCCGAGGGCACACGGGCGAGGGGCCCTGACATCTGTATCGCATGTCCCCCAGGCTACTACCGGCCATCTGACCAGCCACCCTACTGCCTTCCCTGCGACAAGGGTAACTATACGCCTACCCACCGCAGCGCTTCTTGTCTCTCTTGTCCCAAAGGGAAATCAACCTTGACGCTCGCTACCCAGTATCTCTTCGACTGTATTTACCTCGATGCCTGGAATATAAAGATCCGTGTTCCATGGAAAGTCGACCCATACAATTTCAGCATCCAATGGTGGATACCCATATTAGTACTATTGCTACTTTTTGTCATCTTTATTAGTATCCCTTGCATGTGCCTTGATGTAAGACGTGATCTCTGGCTCTCATTCACTTCCTGTTGCAATTATCTGAAACCCGAGATAGAAGGACTTGACAAGATCAAGCAACTTTCAAAAATAGAATCTCAGGGCGAATTACTTTTATCAAAAGAAGTAAAAGACACCTCCTCAATTTCAGAAACGAAATCGAATATTAGTACTGGTAGAGGTATTCTCAAAAAAGCAAAAGAATTAAAGAAGAAAATTCTAGGTGAAGATACCAGCAAAGTTGGAAAGTACTTGTCAGATCTGGTGTACATGAAGACGAAGATGCACCCCGAACCCGCCAAGGACAGAAAGAAGAGCATTCGATACGACTTCCGATCCATCAAATTCGAGGAGTCCGAGCAAAAGGCCATCGATCCTGAGGACCTCGTGTGGAGCTACGAGGAGGAGTCCTTCTTCCCGGCCTCAGGCAAGCCGCAGATGAAACAATTCTCGGATCACCCGGAGTTTAGGAAGCTAGGGAAGGCTCTAGTGTAAACTATTTTATAATTTTAAGCGAGAGTGTGGTATACTTCCTTATTGTATTTCCGTTTAATATTCACTTATAGCATATAGCCGCCCGTCATTTCCTGGTTAGAATCTAGCCATTAAGGTGAAGAATATTTTGAAACAGCGAAAAAAACTAATGAAAATGACTGAAATACTCTCTCTCTCTCTCTCTCTTCGATTCGACATAAGTAAGCTGCATTAAACTCACAATCACACTCAAGAAACGAATCAACAATGAAATCCTGATTTTATTGGAAACTAACTACTATTATTGGAACTATTTTGAGAGTATGATTTTCTTAACACAAAACACAGCGCGTAATTTGAATTAAATTTAGAATATTTTTTTTTTGAAAAAAAATAAAATAAATCTTGAAGAGATTATGGCGTGTGAAACACATCTGTTAAATATCCATTTTAGTGGGCAAGCGGCTCGAAAACACGACCCCATCGAGCAGCACGCGGTGGCGGCGGGCGTGGTCTGCGCCTGCGCAGGATCGACTATAGAATAGTTGCTGGCAGACAAAGAGGAATGGCGGTCGCCAATGTTTACGTTTTTTTGGTTTCTTTTTCTTGTTCTTTAATTTACATATAGTTATATGTGTAAATAAATAATATTATCTTTAATATGTTTAAAATTTAATTATAATTAAAAGCAATAAATAAGGCTTTTTAGTAAATTCTATTTATTTTGTTATTAATTAACAACATCCTTTATCTTCTAATTTTAATGTTTTTTCATTATAAAAATGTTTGAACACAAAGTTTGAAATATGTATATGGTTGGTTTCCCATAAAATCAGGGTTGCATTGTTGATGTAGCTCACTCATGTCGAATAAAGGTTTTTCAGTAATTTTCTTCGGATTGATTTTTATTTTCTCAGTTGAAAAATATTCTTCATGAAAGAAGAAGTTTACAACCTAGTTGTCGAGGGGGAGAATACAGAAGGGAAGCTGACTCCGTAAGACGCCATTTATATTTGTGACCCATTTCTTTGATTTCATTCATATCTCTTGAGACAATTTTTATTTATTTACGCAGATCAAATTGAGTTGGTGTCAAATGAATACACGTTCTAGTTTTCCCGATATAAAAGTTTCACAGCTCAAATATACACTCCGACAATTAAATAATGCTGCTACGAGTAAGGAATAAATCCCAATAATCAAACAACCAATGTCACGCATAGGGGAAGCCCCTATAATCTGGCCATATTTATTTATTCTCGAAAGTCATGCTGGGAAATGACGCCATCTTGAAGTCAAGTAAGTAAACACAACTGGAGTGTTGCAAAATGAACATTGATCAAAGAGCCAATGTTAAATTCTGCTTTAAAATAAGAAAAAGCTCCACTAAAACAGTCGAGCTACTAAGGCAAGTTTATAGAAATAATTTTTTATCTTGTGCACAAATATTCAGGTGGTTTGCGCGTTTCAAAAGTGGCGAAGAAAAAATTAAGGTGAAGAAAGACATGGCCAACCATTCCGTGAGCAACGAGAAACTGGTCACAAAGGTAAAGGAATGATACAAGAGGATCGTTGTTTGACTATCAGGATGCTTGTAGAGGAATTAAATGTTAATAGGAAGACAATCCGCCAAATTTTAGTTGAAAATTGGGAAAGAAAAGGTTGTGCGTGTATGCTGCGTCCGATTTGTACCACATTTTCTGTCTGATGATGACCAAAAACATTAACGTGTTGAGAACGGGGCTCTGTCAAATTTGTAAGTATCAAAGTCGAACTGCTTTTCACATGTAAAGATATGTGGTGCACTTACAGTAAAAACAGTCGCCTACTTATACCCACCATGATTATCATGGCCTGTTCCACGTGTACTAAGGATAAGCAAAAAAAAAACGTGTTGAATAAGCCAAAGACATCCTTAACAGCTAATAGAAACGAATTGTAACAGGTGTTGAAACATGGTCTTTTCGCTATGAGCCTACTACTAAACGACAACGTGCCAAATGGATGTCACTATCGTCACCAAAAGGCAAAAAAAGTTTGTCTTCAAAAGTCAAAAGCAAAGACAATGCTGATGTTTTTCAACGATATATAGCAAGGGAATTATCTACCATGAATTTATCCCTGAAGGACAAACTGTTAATGCTGCTTATGTTATTTAGAAATACTTAAGCGTCTTATGAAAATTATTCTTCGAGTACGACCTGTATATACTAAACCAGACAGTTGGTCCCTTCTCCATGACAATGCTTCCTCTCACAGGGCAGTAGCTGTTCAAGAAAATTTAGCCAATGAACAAATGTGTACCCAATCATCCACCTTATTCCCCAGATTTAAGTCTCTGCGAATATTTTCTCTTCCCAAAACTTGAGATCCCAATGAAAGAACGTATGTTTGAGGATGTTGAAGACATTCAAAGCTCTGTAACATCGACTCTTCGTGCCACAAGAGTTGTTGCAGAAATCTTTTGACTCTTTGTTGTACCGTGTCTAACAGTGTATCAATGTAAAAAGGGTTTTATACTTTGAATTAAACGTTGCAGTCATTTTAATAAGATTATTTATTTTTACCACAGTCACACAATATTTAATTGTCGGACTGAATATATCCAAAGGCGGCGCAGCAATAGTTAAAGTGCCCACAAGCTCTTCTTTGCGTTATTATTTTGCGCGACCATTCGTGAATGACTTTGGTTTAATTAGATTCTTACTTCCTATATTGACCAGAATATTAAAATTAAGTTTTTGATTCCATGAATATCATGAAAAAAGTTAGTATTTATGCGGGTTTGCGCACAAAATACAAATGTATTAAGGCCTAAAACACCGAAACGCGTGCACACAAATGGTGCAACAACAAAAAAAAGTGTCTTTTATTTGAAGAAATATGAATGCCGGCCAGGCAGCCTCTATCTTTACGATAACAAAAAAAATCAAAAATTTAGAGACATAGATAAAAAATGTGATAAGTTATATACAAAGAGCAGAACTTATTTTTTATTCCAGAGCTTGAAGAGGCGGACCGAGACACACAGGTATGAGAGATCACCAGACAAGAACAAAGCCCAGTGAACACTTTTTAACGTCTCCCCAGAACTCTCAGCCTAGAGAACCTCACAGTATCTTTGAACACATTTATATACCAAAATGGCTAGGTTGCTGTTTGCTATGCTTCCTTTTTCCCTGTGGTGAATCTGTATAAGACCGGTATTCTTAATGAGCTGTATGTGTATATATATAAAATGGCCACATTCGTCCAATGAGAAAGCATGGGATATCAGTGTTTGCTAATCAAATACAAAACATTTTTCCATCTAACTCGAATAAATTTTTCACAAAAAGGCATTTCCTGATCGTGCAGCTAAAAGTTGCTGATGTCTTACGCCATCTATCGGTATAAATATTAACTAATCGTTGATAAATACAGAAGGGGTATTTAGCCAATTCTGGAATAATCAAAGATAAGTTGATATTTATACCGATAGATGGCGTAAGACATCAGCAACTCTTAGTTAAACGACCAGCAGATGCCTTAATTTATCCATTTTATCTCAGTACAATTTCAATTTTGTTCTATTTTTAAAATTAAAAGTTGCTGTTTTCACTACGTTACTTCCCAGCCAACAGCGCTTCGCAGCATTGCACCATTCCAATAGAGTTTATTCAAAGATATTGTTACGTCGTACCCAGACCCTGTTCGTGTTCTTTGTCTAATCAGGATGCCACAAAGATACATATGTGAGTTCGAAAGGATTCAGAAAAGGTTATAGCTTTATTATACGTGGCACCAAACAGAAGGAATACAATAAGTGGGACTTGCCTTCAACATCCCCGTCAGAAGGATCCTTGGCACCGTGGATGTCACTTTTGGGAAATGTTCCACACTATACACGTCCAGCTTGGACTACACCGTCTTGTAGGCCGCTCCGATGTTAGGCTCTCCTGGCACCGCCTTGTAGGATCATCCACCCGGTCACACTCCCCGGAAACAAATCCGCACGTCTTCTACTTGCCACAGATGTGACCCGACTCATTCCTCCCCCACACAGGAATGCTGTTTTTGGCGCCTGCACACATAGGTGGCCATCCCCCGCAGATGGAGTCCATCCATCTTTCCACAACTTCACCCTGGAATCCCTGCCTCTCGGATAGCTTGTCATACAGAAAGGAGGGGAGGATCCGTTTCGCAATATTCTCGGAATTACCATACAAATCTGTTTATGAGCTCAGTTTCCCTAACTAGGTTTTCTCTTGTATATAAATGTCATTATTAATATTAAATGAGAGAGATTAGATTTTACTTTTTTTATAATTTGCAGAGACTCCAAGGTAAATCCACGTATAAGAAATTTCTCTTACTCTCTCCAATTTACCCAGAAGTCTTAATTATAAGTTTTCCTGCATATACATTTCATATTGCCATTATATGTGATTAGTTTTAAAAACAATAATAACATTGCTTATTACTGGTACTATTATTGTTATTCCTACATGTACCCTACATTTCTGCGCTTTGGAGAATCTGTATAAGACTTTTTTTTTGCTTATCCCTAGTACACGTGGTACAAGCCATGATAATCATGGTTAGTAGAAGTAGGCGACTGCTTTTTACTGTAAGTGCACCACATGTCTACACATGTGAAAAGCAGTTCAACTTTTCACTTACAAATGTGTCAGAGCCCCTTTTGGTTTCTGGCACTCGTTGGTGGGGTTGGACTTTTGCAAGAAACGAGGGCCATTGGAGCATTTTTTTTTTTTTTCAAATCATAAAAATGTGCCCAATGCGAGAATCGAATCCGGGTCGTAGCGGTCGAAAACCAACGGTTTAGATCATCCTTCCACCGACCCCCTGTACAAGACTAAAAGGTCTTAATAAAGCTTTTTGTTGTTGTTATTATTTAAAGATATTCGAAGTACCCTTCATCTGCTATTGTTACCACGTACCCAGAACATTGAAATCAAATTCATCGTCCAAGACTCAGCTAAACTACATAGAACCGATATTTGTAAGTAAATGTATCCAGCAGGTCAGTTATCATACTGAGCTTCAAACTCTGCTCTTGAAACGTTGACAACCGTTTTGAATATTTTTTTGCTCACTCAGAACGTAGGGCAACGTTTATGTTATCCAGTCTTACAATATGAATATATCCAAGCCCTGAAACGGAACATTTTATCAAAATTCGAAATTATTTTAAAGGCGTATGATTCTTTTTGAAAATAAACAATTTCTACTGCCCTTACTGCAATGGAAAAATTAATGGGAGGGCCTGGCTCATCAGTGGTGAACCCTCCCAGCGTTTTCGCCAGTTTAATCTACCATACCGCTGTTATATTGCATTTTTGTAACTTCCTTTTATAGTGATACTCTTGCTAAACTCTTGGAATGGGTATTTTAGAAGAACTATGGACATAAGCTTTGAGGGCAGTAGAATTACATACATTTATAAATATATAATATGCTTCGAGCAATCGCTCTTCCGCAAATATCAAATTGTTTCTTTTATATGAACATTTTATGAAACGTATTTGTTAGATGAATAATGAAAGAATGTGCGGAGCCTCTAGAGCATCGCCCTCCTCCTGGAGCGTGAAGGGGGGTGTGACCTCCTTGGAGTGTTGGGAGGTCGCTAGGTCTAACGACTGGAGCCCGTCGTCGTTGTCCGGGTGGAGCTTTAGGGCGGGTGTGTGTCCGGCCCGGGCACCCCCCCCCCCCAAAAAAAATGAAAGAATGTTTTAACACACTAAGAACAATGCATATGTCTACCTTATTAACATCAGTCAACCACGTGCTATACTACGCTATTTCTGAGATTAATATTGTTCTCTAGTAAGGTTGGAAAAGGGCTTATTGATCATAACAGATTTACTCTACAATGAGAGAAACTTGTCTTGAACCCCTCGAGGTCCCGTTTTAATTCATTAAAGACTCACAATACGTGTGGCTTCAGAGGGACAAAGTCTCGAGCCATGTTCAACACGTTAATACCTGGAATAAAAAAAGAAAAATGAAATAAAAAATTTCTACTTATTTTTTAAGACCACAACCATACGAAGTTCTCAGGTATGATCCCTATGGATATTTTTGTTTATGACTTGCCACTGTTCTTGGAATAAAAAATAAATAAAAACCTAAGGCGCTTGTTGTTCTTTGGACAATCGCTAAAGACTGTACGATAGGGTACTCCTAACAAAAATATTTAGGGCGAGGTTTTATTTCCTGAAAACATTAACACGGGTATATTGTCAAGCACTAAGGCTTGCACATAGAATTCAATATAAGTTGTGCAAGCATTTACACTTCTTATCAAATCAATAAAAAATATAACACTCCTGTACTATATAGCTTCCTCTGCAAGTCATCCAACAACTGGCCCTTCCTTTAAATTCAATATTTAGAGCTCTCAATGATTTTAAGGAAACTTTTTTATTTAAAAAGTGCGAATTACCCTGCTGTCTCTTATGGAAGTATCTGGCTCATCACGGTTGAACAAACATTATGTTAGTATAATTTTCAGACGGTTCATTACCAAGATATATTATTCTATTTACGTATATAGACATGTGTGTGATGATTGTTCATTTTAATTTCATGTTTTCTACGACAGCGAGCAGTTCACAATATATTTTGGAAGTCAATCATTTCTGAGATTGAAAAACAAGGAACGATTTGCGTCTACTCGCCTTGGTTCTGTGTGGATTCTGACAACTCCCTGCAAGGCGTCGACAGAGTAGTGTCTGTAAATAGAAAGATTACCCCGTCTCCCTTGTCTTTGAAAGCCATCTTCGATTTGTAGGTCGGTCGTCACTCATTCTCATGATCTCCCCCAGTCTCTTGAGATATCAATATGGTCTCGGAAATTGATCCTTCCAGGTAATTGCACAAAAATACATTAATTATTGCCGTGAGTATAATTGTCTCCGCGTGATTTATAAATAGTTCCTCGGAGGGGAATCAAACCTAGGTAGTCCACATGACATGTGAGGACATCAACGATTATACTACACAGCTGCCATTTTTTTGGACAATTTGGACAAAACTTAAGGAAGTGAGAAGTCTTTGATGTCGTAAGTTATCTGTTTTTTTATTTATTTATTTATTTTTATTTTTTTCTACGAGACGGAGGCAAATTTGCTCACACTTGGTTATCTCGTGTTCCAAATATCTTTCAGAGCTATTGTCTGAATCCCGATATACATGCTAAAAAGTACAATTTACTTAGTTTTTAGTCCATGAGTGTTAATATTTTTACTGCTTCGCGTACATTTTTAACAGGAATCATGATTGAATACATAGATTCAACACGATTTTGGGTTTAAAAGAATAATGTTGTTTGCCTTTCGAAGATATTACAATCCACAGATACAAGATAACAAAGAAAAAAATACTTCTCTGCAATGGAGAATTTTGAATATAAAGATAATTAAATATCCTCCTCAAAATTAAGCATTAATAATAGTAATAATCCCCCACCCCCTCCCCACAACGCTTTTTTTTTTTTTTGTTGTTGTTGCAAATTTATAATAACAGCTTTTAAAAAATTTAAATTTATCTCAAAGATGGTGCCTCTGCCAGTGTATATAACTGGAGTGAAAATCCGAACACCATAAAGGAATTATATTTGGTTATAATGAGAGAAATTTGGGTCATTTAGCGGATGTTTGAAAATGGTACATTTCCTGTCAATGGTTGGAAAGCGGTGAGCCAATGGGAATACCCAATGGTTATTTTTAGAAGAAGAAGAACCGCGGTAGAGGTCACCAAAATGGCCGTTAGCCGACGGTATCGTCAAGGCGGGGTAAATTTTTCAACCAGCAATAATCGCACCTCGGAGGTTCCTCGTTGACTACGATATCGCCTCAGCGCAAAGCTTATTTTTAGATATACAGCTGTAAAGCATTTCACAGTAATTTATTATTTTAAAATTCATTGACCTTTAAAAAAAAGTACAACAAGTATCAGAGAAACCATTATATATAAACTTTAGTTTTATTAAAATATAAAAGAACAAAAAGATTAGATTAAAAAACAAAAGCAAATATTGAGCGAGTGTATTTATATGATAAACAAAGCAGGCACCTCCCATGATGCTTTCGGCGAGAGGGGGTGGTGTGGGCAGTCGTAGTTCAGGCCGCTACTCCATCAAACTCGAATCTAACTCTCTGGCCTTCAGCTGGTTGAATCCAATTCATCCATTTTTGCCGATATGTATCATGGAGGACTCTTGTTAAAGTAAGCAAATCATCAGTGTTCCTCACAGTGGGGATATATCGAGCTGATACAGCACCGTCCTAGATTTTATCGTGGATGAAATGATACTTGATAGCAACATGTCTCGTCCTTAATCTGTCCACATAGTTTTTGGCGTGTGTGATTTCAGCTTGGCTGTTACACCAATAAGGTTTATATCTGTGATCAAATGTCCAACTTTCAATTGCTTTATCAGGTCTTTCATCAATATGATTTCTCTCGCCGTCGTTGAAAAAGCTACATATTTTGCTTCCATTGTACTGATTGCTGTAACAGTCTGTTTTTACACTCTTCCAGATTATGGGAGATTCTGTTAGCATTTAGGATTATTGTAGTTTTTTATAATACTGAGCTAGATGTCCAACGGCGTATGCTATATCTGGTCTTATCCTTTGTGCCAAGAATGATAGCCCTCCTATCAGTTCTCGATAGGGTAGGTTTTCTCCAAGCCCATCATTAGTGTCATCAAGATCTAAAATTTACCTTCAACGTTTTCGATATACTTCTCCCATCTTGTAGTCTGAAGTGTTCAAGAATATGATCAATACAGGTTCCATGGGTAATGTTGAGAAAATTTGACGCCGAGTAGAAATGGTATTGACTCGTTTTATGAGATGGTGAAAATATCGTCTACATAGACTGATAGAATTACTTTTCTTCTTTGGGTTCAAGTTCATAAACGCATGGGGGAAACGGAATTCATTTTTCTTGAAGTTTGTCATTCAGGAACTCATTCCAACAACTTCGCTATGTGTGTTTAAATCCATAAATTGATTCTTAAGTTTACAATATTTACACAGTCTAGCCATAAATTTTGTTACAAACAATTTTATAAAATTAAATGATTAAGAACAAAAACTAATGGAATATAAATACATATTTTATTAGCCAATAGGACATAGATTTTAAATATATACAATCATTAAAAATGTCCTCCCTTATTTTTGACACAGGATCTCAAACGTTCGGGCCACTGATCTATGGCGCCACGCACCTTTTCTAAGGGTATTTCTTTCATTGCTCTCACCAATGCTGATTTCAATTGATCCAAATTATGATATCTTTTATAGCACACCTTCTCCTCCAAATATTTCCACAAACTGTAATCAAGGGGGTTTAAATCAGGGCTTCCAGAGGGCCATTCATTGGCCTTTATGAACTCCGAAACATTCGTCTCCAACCATTGTTGAGTTGACTTAGCTTTGTGAGCAGGAGCTGAATCTTGTTGAAATATCCAATGTTCTCCATTAAACATTTTTGTATTCAGAGGCTTTACTATTTGTTCCAAAATATCTTCTTGATAGTTTTTATCTGTAGTTTTTACCCCTTTAGCACAGAAGTGGAGATCTGTTACACCTTGGTAGCTAACTCCCCACCAAACCATGACAGAAGAAGGATGGTGACTTTTTTTCAAGTCTTCTGACTTTCAAAGAAGCTTCTAGAGAGCTACGAGCATATATCCTATCATTCTGACGATTAATCTTTTCCTCGACAGTGAAAATTTTCTCCTCTGTGAAAAGGAATCTCTCATGCCACAGACCATCATGCCGCGCCAACAGCATTTTTGATCTAACCCTTCTAATATCTCTAAGAGGAGGGGTTATCAAATGACCTGTGCGTCGTTTGAAAGCTCTCAGTCCAAGGTCTTCGTTGATTATCCTGGAAACGGTTTCTTGGAGCAAAATTCATCTGCTTTGCTAAGATCTTTTGTTTGCAGCGTGGATTTCAACGAATTCTTTCGCGAATGGCTTTTATAGCTGCTTGCGTTTGTTGCCGCGCGGTCGACCATATCTTTCAAGGTCATTAATAGTGCCAGCCTTGTTGAACCTTTCAATGGTTCGATAAACAAATTGACGCGTAATATTCAAATTCTGTACGAGTTTTAAAATGGATGAAGGACTTTGGCCTACCTTGTGTAAGGCTATTACAGCTATACGGTTTTCTTTAACACCCCAATCCATTATCAAAAGACAAATACACCTATCCCCCGATTTACACGGTAGATACGTTCCTGAGAAAAACGTGTAAATCGGGGGATATGTGTACACAGAAATAAAAATAAAATGCATTGACAGGTTAAAATATGTAGTCAGCACATAAGCTCGGGATTCCTCGTGAGATGTGTACACAGCGCATATGTTCAATCACAGTAGCATTTAGTATAGTGCGATAAAAAAAAAAACTTATTTGGAAAACCGTGTAAAAGCGAAAACGTGTAAAACAAGTACCGTGTAAATCGGGGGATAGGTGTATATTACGATTTTTTTTCTGAACACGTGTGCACGAGATATTCAGATAACAACTACTGTATTTTGAATACTTCACGCGGTCAAATTAAAATTTTTATCACTGATTTGGTTCTGTAACAATATTTATCGCTAGACTAAGTATAATCATAGGTGTTCTTCCCCTGGTTTAACAACACTTTCCTGTTGTTTCATATAAGTAATTTGATAAAGGTTCCCATGCGACTAAACATTTTCAACATCAAATTGGTCTAAATGCCAGCCTTTCTCAATTATAGTTGCTGTCAAAGGTATTGTGGTCTCAAAACTTGATAGTGGGGCCTAAATGTCAATAAAATCAAGTCCTTTCTGCTGAAAAAATATCTTTGCAACTGAACGTGCCTTGTATCTAGTGATTTCTCCTAAAGCATAAATTTTCTTGTTTATAACCCATCTGCATGGAATTGGAGCTCCAAGCTCCCACACGTTGTGCTTTATCAAAGATTCCATTTCTCATTGCTGCAAGCCATCATGAAGCTCTTGGACTTTCTATGGCTTCCTGATGAGAAGAGGGGTCGTTCTCAGTCGGCTTTGAATCTCTTATACAATCACAATTTTAACCTCCGTTTTTGAGCTTATAACATCTTCATTACCTTCCTTTGCATGATGTCGCAGTGTCATTTGGTGGCTCCGTGTGTGTTCTGTAGAAACTTCCGATTATGACTCTGAATCCTCGTCACTTTTAGTGGTTCCACTTTTTCCTGTTTCAAAATTTTAATGAGAATCTCCCTCCTGGTATAAGTTATCATCAAGGGAAAACTTCACATTGGGTAAAGAATCAACCTCTCTAGTTGTCAGTCTTTTGAGAACAGAATTTTTAATATACAAA
>CP092873.1:38727147-38840769 GCA_030710605.1 Cordylochernes scorpioides | reverse complement strand
GATCAACTCTTTTCAGATTTCATCAGTCTCGAGAGCGCTTGCTTTTTTGCTAAAATCAAAGTTAGGTTATCAGTGTGAAAAAGCATTTTATTGGCTCACAAATAATATAATTAGTTTCCAATAAGAGAGGCGCAACTTGGAACGAAATTATTGTTATTTCAATATTTTAGGGACCCAAACGCTTGCCTTTCTCAACACAAAACTAATATAATGTGGCAAGGTTGTTGAAGATTACTTGTATATAAAACCTGTATGTAATTAACTTTAACAAGCTTTGTCACTTGAGAATTTATTGCCTTGAGAAAGACCGGGTGTTTCTCGTTGAAATATTCAAATAAATATAATTTTATAGAGTGCCAAGATCTTTATCTTTATATTGAAAGTTTGCTTTTTTATGGATTCAAACTATTTTTTGACGAGTAATATGTTCTTTTTAAAATAAAATAATTATATTTTTATGGATTGAAATATTTTATAAAAAAGGCAAGGCATATCCAGCTGTGTGCCCTTGGACTCACAGGGTCATTCAATGGCATAATTAGCAGGAAAGCGATGAACTCTCTCTTATAAATTGAAGTATTTATTTAATGAAAACTCTGGGTAAAATAATGGGTTATCTGAGCAAAGTGGTGAAGAATGAACCAAAAGTGAATATTGGATGAAGAAAAAAATAATTAAGTATATTCTATAAAGAACAAAATCTTGTGAAATGGTCGTGCAAAGAATGGCGCATCTCAAGAAATAAGAAGTATCCAGTGTCAACGTGTCAGGATTGACTAGACGTGGCTTGAGTACCTCTCGAATGGAAGTAAACGCGACCCTTGAGTTGGAGACGAATGCCCTGATAACTATTATGGACTATGTATCCGCCACAATTGGAATGAAATGAAGGTCAGAAAGAAGTTTATAGGAAGGGATCTTAAGCAATCGGCTGGGATTTAGCATTAAAAACTCCGTAAATTTTCGTGTCAAATACTTCGCATACAACCAGCCAAAGCACCCTTTCAGTAACGAGAGTGAACCCAATGAGTGAATGAATTGAAATAAAATATTTCTGGCAGAGAACTATCCTAGCCATCTACTGAACAGTGGCAATCTCTTATGCAAAAACAGGAAATCACCATTTCTCTGGAACAGAGAATTCTGAAGTCCCATCAATGATACAGAAACGGCCATTGCAAACTCGAAATGCCCACAAGGTGAGAATCAAGTCTAAGAGATGGTATAGGTGGTAGCGAGACTTGGTGCCATCCTTGGAAATCCAACGCACCATCACAGATCAGCTAGTGATCCTGGGGCAACTCATTGACACTGATGGAGATGGGGACATTGTAAAACCGGTCATCCCAGGGAGGTTTGCCAATATTAAAGATGATGTTATTTGGATTTGATCGCCCACGTGGAACACCTCTGTTTCCCTAGCTCTGAACCAACTTCCTTCTGGAGACTACAAGTAGATAGGTCTCCTCGGAGTTAAACAGGCCGAAATATTAATCGCGTTTTTAGCCAAGAAAAATTGAAATTGACAGATTCAGAGCAAAAATAGTTGTTTTTTAGTCAGAAAAAAAAAAGATGACAATATTGCTGTATCATGTTTGTTTATCAGATGCAAAATTATATCGGGAAAAATTCCAAAAGGCTGAGACCACGGGTGAAGCCAGTTCATTTTTAGTGTGCAGGAACAAAATTCTAACAGAAAAATATTCATTCGAGCAGAAGACACAAAGCCAGATCATCTCTTTATAAAAATATCGCTTCTCTGACACAAAGTTTGGAGCGGGACGTTTCACAAGAGTGACATCCACGGCGCCAATTTATAATTGTAACGAATAGCATTTGAATAAAAACATTAATCGTGCAAAACCCGAGCGTTACCCGGATCATTCAGCTAGTATTAAATAAAATTAAGTTCGAAATTCACGATGATCGTCCTGCCCACTGCTTTTATTTTTACTCATATACATCAAATTATTCAATGGTCTGTGTTGTCTGTGCACAAATCTTGTCATAGATTTTTAATATACCTCCATAGCACCTAGAAGTCGGAAATTTTGTACACTTTTTCAAACCTGATAAAAATACAAGTTTACAGATATTGAGACTTCTAGGTTATCAGGGTGGTCAGGAATGAACAAATTTTCAAATTGCCTTTCAAATTTTTAAATTTAATTTTAATATGCCCCAGACAACATAGAAGTCTGAAATTTTGAATACTCACTCACTCCAACTAATAATAATAGAAATTAGCTTTTTAGATTTTCTTTAGAATAAAGAAAATAGGTGCAGCCGTTTCTCTGACGTAATGAACAGCTTGCGTTCCATTAAAAAGTGGTCTGGAATGGATTCATTTCTATGTTTCCATTAAATTTTTGTGTTCAATGTTTAATATATAAAGTATATATATGTAATGATGAGTTATACTGTCGACTAAATATGTGATGAAGGTCCTGTCGACTCTCGCTATACTGACCGAGAGGAACAGTCAGGATGGGGAGTTTTCCAGTACCTCTCTGCACCTTGGAAGACCTTTAAAAGTTCTCACAAAGTACAGGCAGTCGTGGTCGAGGCAGAGTGGAAAGCTTGGGAATGTCCATACACAAAAAACGAAGACACAGTTGCACTAGGAAAGTTCCGTGAACAGATAAAAGTTGAGCTAGGAGCGAAAGATGGAGATAGAAGAGTTCTTACTGACTACATGGTGGATGAGGAGGACCTGGGGTACAACCGACGAGGGCTCACGCAGATGGTGAAGTGACTGTCAAGTGACTGTATTTTTGGCTAAAGACGGGGGCTTTATATACCTTTTCTGAGAAAGTGAGCATTGCATTTCACCAGATGTGAAGAGGGTGGATCGTCTGGCGAAATTGGACACTGGCGCCGTGGCAGTTTCCATTTTTAGACCTTGTTGTGGGAATTCTAAATCTATCTCGATTTTAGACGTTATGACTTCTATCTCTTGCTTCATGCTTCAGCTCAACTCTTGATCTATTACAGAGTTTTATTTATTTATCCTCAGTTTGTACAAAGTACATTACATATGGTGATGTAATGACACATGTCAATCATGCGTATAATCATTTACAGATATGTTTCTATTATACAACATGAAAATCTTGTTATAAGTTACTAGCGGATGTGTACCCGGCTTCGCCCGGGTTTTATCCGAGTGAAAGTTTGCCTAACGAATATTATATATTATGAAGTATAATAAACAATGCTAAAGATTAGTTTTAATTATTAATCAAGATTGTGTGTGAATATGTGAGAAAGATGTAATATCGTTGTTGTTTTCTTGGCCGACTGTTTTACATATGGTGTTATCTTAAAATTGCTTGTTTTGAATATTTTTTTAGATTGAGTTGAATGAATTGCTGATTTTTTTTGTATTTATATATAAATAAAATTAACTCTGTTGATTTTTTTTGTATTTTATCGATAACAGCAAAGTTATGTATTTTAAAGTTAGGAAAAATATTTTGATGTTAAGCAAAACCTGCTCCATCTCGTTTTACATAAATGTTGAAAATTTGGTCGAAATTGATGCATTGTAACGAAAGTTTTTAGCGAACACCACTTATGAAATTTCCATTTATATAGAAGATTGCATTTTTTATATAGAAGATATAATAATAATATAAATGAAGTAGAACTGCTCTTCACTGAAGGTTAATAACGAGTTTACAAAGTGGGAAGAGGAGCTTCTTTTATTAGCATGCACACAAGCTTTCGGACATATCGTCCTTCATCAGGTAAGAGTAATAAACGCGCTGAGGATCCATATATACACAAAGCTGAAAAGAAAATTTACATAACTGCAAAATATAAAAGTATTTAAAGATAAAAACAAGAACCAAATATGCTAAAAAGATTATAGGGATTAAATGCTAATAAATCTGGACTAAGTACATATGCACTATGAATGGTGTTAATCAAGGGCAGGTAAATGCAACCTATGGCTATTCACATAACATATGGTATTGCTCTGGTATATCTATATGCCTGTTGATGCTGTTTGTTTTTATTGACACAAATGCCTCTAGTAAAAGTCTTTGGTACTTATTATTGATATTGTTGTATAGAATGGATGGCTTTGTTAGATTGAATGTGTGACCGGTTTGCATAGAATGACTGTAAATAGGGGAATTTAGGTTTTTATTAGAGATGTTTCTGGAATGCTCAACCATTCTGATGGCGACGGATCTACCCGTCTCCCCGACATAAGTGGCATTGCATTGGTCGCAAGAGACGGAATAGACAGCACCACCAGAACGGAGAGAACTCTCATGAAGGGAAGATCTGGTAATGGGGTGTCGGATTAGTGTGGCGATGTTAGGTGGGTTCTGGAAGTATGTTGTAATGCCGTGTTGCCTTAAAAACCTGGCTATGGTGATGGACTGGGGGCAAAAAGGAAGGGAGCAAATATTTCTGTGTATAGCTGGAGCACTGTTGTGGTGAGGGTCATGCATGTGTTTAAGAATGAAGGGGGTCGGGTAGCCGGATTTGGATAAATATGAAAATATTTTAGCCTTTTCTATTGTTTGGAATAACGGGAGGGAACAATGAGTAAAGATACGTTTAGTGAGAGCTCTAACTGTATTGATTTTGTGTGGTGTTGGGCAATGTGACCGGAAGTTTGTGTGGTGTGGGGGTGTGTTGTTTTTATAGTATACTGTGGTATGGAAACTGCTGGGGGTGCGTATGACTAGTGTATCTAGGAAAGGTAGGACTGAGTGATTTTCTGTTTCATGGGTGAAGGCTATGTCTGGGTGGAAGGAGTTGAGGTCAGATAGGATGTGAGAGGCAGATACCTCACTTACCAAGCAAAAGGTATCATCGATGTACCGCCTCCAGAGAAAGATGTCTGAAGAATGGCGTGAAGTGATCCATTGGTCCAGTGACCTCATGACAACCTCAGCCACCACGGTTGAGAGGGGGCTACCCATGGGGGAGCCCTTGGTCTGCTTGAAAAACTGGGTATCAAATGTGAAGGTGGACATGCCTAGGCATATGGAAGTGAGCTCGACAACCGTCTCCGCGGTGAGGGTGTCTAACAGGGGGGCATTTTCGAGGAAAGTGCGTAAACTATTAATGATCAAGGGGTGGGCAAGTGAGAGATATAGAGACGTTACATCGAAAGAAACCATTATGGACCTGGGGGGAGGTGTGAGGCTGGTGATATAGGACACAAACGAGGGGGAGTTTGCAATGGTATATTCCCATGGGGGAGACTGTAGAAGGGGGGTCAAGAAGTTGGACAAAAATTTTGACAGGGTATATGCCGGAGAGAGATGGTAAGATATGATTGGTCGGAGGGGAACATCGGGCTTGTGGATTTTTGGAAGGCCGTAAATGTAGGCTATTTGGGCGAGGTTAGCTGTGAAGTCGTTATATTGCTCTTTAGTGATCTGCTGGGACCTTTTTAATCTTAACAATAGTAAACGGAAATTCTTAACGGATGTTTTATGTTCCTGTTCAGTGATGGCAGAAAAAATGGAGTGTTGGTCGAGAACGTTTTGCATTTTTTGCTTGTAAACGGTAGTGTTGAGAATTACGGTCTGTGAGCCTTTGTCGGATTTTGTTATGACTATGTCTCTATTGCGTTTAAGACGGGAGATAACCCTATTCATGGCTAGGGACGGTTTAGGGATATTGTAGGGTCGTTGAAGGGTGGAGGTGACAAAATGCCTGATCCTATGGGTGTCTTGGTGGTTAAGGCCTCTGAGAGCGGGTTCCACACCAGCTATGATGCGGGGAATATCAGAAGGCCCAGGCAGTCTGTATTTTAGGCCCAATGACAGAATCTCAGCATCAGCAGATGTCAAGACATAGTCCGAGAGGTTGACCACTCCTTGGGGTGACTGGGGAAGATAGGCTTCTAGTAGATAGGCAGGGAAGTTGTACTTCTTGATCCAGTGATGAAGCTTGGAGTTGTGACGTTGCGTTATATCGTTCTTCTGGTGCCGAATGTCCCTTGTGATGGATTGCAACAGATCGGCCATTTCTGGATTGGTTAGTAGCTGAGAGACCAGAAAGATCAATCCCTTGACGGACTTAGAAATAAATCGGATATTGGAGTGGCAACCTTTGATTCTAGAGGATAACAGATGGAATTGGGCTCGGCGTATGACGACGGATGAAAATGGATTGCGAACAGGATCCCTGATTCGAAGGGATGGAGGTATAAAATCAGCCGTTTCACACAGTTTGTTAAAGTTCAAATGGAGGCGCCATCTTGACAACTGTAACGATTTCTTTCGCAGCTGATAGGTATAACGAGGTAGGTCTTCAGCGGAAGGATTCATGATGAATTCCAGGATAAAAAGCGTAAAAATGAGCGAATTAAGTAGAACTGCTCTTCACTGAAGGTTAATAACGAGTTTACAAAGTGGGAAGAGGAGCTTCTTTTATTAGCATGCACACAAGCTTTCGGACATATCGTCCTTCATCAGGTAAGAGTAATAAACGCGCTGAGGATCCATATATACACAAAGCTGAAAAGAAAATTTACATAACTGCAAAATATAAAAGTATTTAAAGATAAAAACAAGAACCAAATATGCTAAAAAGATTATAGGGATTAAATGCTAATAAATCTGGACTAAGTACATATGCACTATGAATGGTGTTAATCAAGGGCAGGTAAATGCAACCTATGGCTATTCACATAACATATGGTATTGCTCTGGTATATCTATATGCCTGTTGATGCTGTTTGTTTTTATTGACACAAATGCCTCTAGTAAAAGTCTTTGGTACTTATTATTGATATTGTTGTATAGAATGGATGGCTTTGTTAGATTGAATGTGTGACCGGTTTGCATAGAATGACTGTAAATAGGGGAATTTAGGTTTTTATTAGAGATGTTTCTGGAATGCTCAACCATTCTGATGGCGACGGATCTACCCGTCTCCCCGACATAAGTGGCATTGCATTGGTCGCAAGAGACGGAATAGACAGCACCACCAGAACGGAGAGAACTCTCATGAAGGGAAGATCTGGTAATGGGGTGTCGGATTAGTGTGGCGATGTTAGGTGGGTTCTGGAAGTATGTTGTAATGCCGTGTTGCCTTAAAAACCTGGCTATGGTGATGGACTGGGGGCAAAAAGGAAGGGAGCAAATATTTCTGTGTATAGCTGGAGCACTGTTGTGGTGAGGGTCATGCATGTGTTTAAGAATGAAGGGGGTCGGGTAGCCGGATTTGGATAAATATGAAAATATTTAGCCTTTTCTATTGTTTGGAATAACGGGAGGGAACAATGAGTAAAGATACGTTTAGTGAGAGCTCTAACTGTATTGATTTTGTGTGGTGTTGGGCAATGTGACCGGAAGTTTGTGTGGTGTGGGGGTGTGTTGTTTTTATAGTATACTGTGGTATGGAAACTGCTGGGGGTGCGTATGACTAGTGTATCTAGGAAAGGTAGGACTGAGTGATTTTCTGTTTCATGGGTGAAGGCTATGTCTGGGTGGAAGGAGTTGAGGTCAGATAGGATGTGGTGGTATCTGCCTCTCACATCCTATCTGACCTCAACTCCTTCCACCCAGACATAGCCTTCACCCATGAAACAGAAAATCACTCAGTCCTACCTTTCCTAGATACACTAGTCATACGCACCCCCAGCAGTTTCCATACCACAGTATACTATAAAAACAACACACCCCCACACCACACAAACTTCCGGTCACATTGCCCAACACCACACAAAATCAATACAGTTAGAGCTCTCACTAAACGTATCTTTACTCATTGTTCCCTCCCGTTATTCCAAACAATAGAAAAGGCTAAAATATTTTCATATTTATCCAAATCCGGCTACCCGACCCCCTTCATTCTTAAACACATGCATGACCCTCACCACAACAGTGCTCCAGCTATACACAGAAATATTTGCTCCCTTCCTTTTTGCCCCCAGTCCATCACCATAGCCAGGTTTTTAAGGCAACACGGCATTACAACATACTTCCAGAACCCACCTAACATCGCCACACTAATCCGACACCCCATTACCAGATCTTCCCTTCATGAGAGTTCTCTCCGTTCTGGTGGTGCTGTCTATTCCGTCTCTTGCGACCAATGCAATGCCACTTATGTCGGGGAGACGGGTAGATCCGTCGCCATCAGAATGGTTGAGCATTCCAGAAACATCTCTAATAAAAACCTAAATTCCCCTATTTACAGTCATTCTATGCAAACCGGTCACACATTCAATCTAACAAAGCCATCCATTCTATACAACAATATCAATAATAAGTACCAAAGACTTTTACTAGAGGCATTTGTGTCAATAAAAACAAACAGCATCAACAGGCATATAGATATACCAGAGCAATACCATATGTTATGTGAATAGCCATAGGTTGCATTTACCTGCCCTTGATTAACACCATTCATAGTGCATATGTACTTAGTCCAGATTTATTAGCATTTAATCCCTATAATCTTTTTAGCATATTTGGTTCTTGTTTTTATCTTTAAATACTTTTATATTTTGCAGTTATGTAAATTTTCTTTTCAGCTTTGTGTATATATGGATCCTCAGCGCGTTTATTACTCTTACCTGATGAAGGACGATATGTCCGAAAGCTTGTGTGCATGCTAATAAAAGAAGCTCCTCTTCCCACTTTGTAAACTCGTTAATAATATAAATGAGTTTTAAAAATTGTTTTAAAAAAATGCATCGGCCGGGAATCGAACCCTGGCCGCCCGCGTGGCAGGCGAGCATTCTACCACTGAACCACCGATGCTTTAAAAAAATCAAATTCATTTATCGTCGCGACTAGTGCTGCGCCCTAGCGGTAAAAGACTGGAACTAACGCTTTTTGTTTTTTATTTAAAAAAAAAGCACATTAACTTTTTTAGTTTTTTGAATAGCCTATATGTTAAACGAAATCTTCAGCTACCTACATGCGAAATTCCATAATGATTGAGTCAGTAGATTTTGCGTGATGCGATGACAAACATCGATTTCGCATTTCATTTATATATATATACTAGCGGATGTGCCCGGCTTCGCCCGGGTTTTACCCGAGTGAATGTTTGTCTAACGAACATTTGTTAAAACAATTCTCTATAAACTTATAAAACGTACCCGGCTTCGCCCGGGGTTTTACCCGAGTAAAGGTTTGTCTAGCGAACATTTGTTAAAACAATTCTCTAAAAACTTATTTAAAAAAAAAAAAGATATATTTTGATAATTTGAAACTCGTAAATTTGAATCTCTCGATAAAGTGAACATTTTTTCCCGGTCCCTGTGTGCCGTGTCATCCTGAATTTTGTCTTTCCTAATTTTCTACATTAGAAAATCATAGTTTTATCTAGTGAACATTTTTTCCCGTGTCACATTGCCGTGTCACATTGCCTTTATTCTTCATTGTTGGCTTTTTATATTATATTCTGACCAAAATCTATCTGTGGACTTCACACAGTGAACTTCACACAGACAGAATAAGGCAATTATATAAGTAGATTTACTCTTCTTTGTTGGCTTTTTATCTTACATTCATTCTTCATTGTTGGCTTTTTATATTACATTTACTATTCATTGTTGGCTTTTTATCTTACATTCACTCTTCATTGTTGGCTTTTTATCTTACATTCATTCTTCATTGTTGGCTTTTTATATTACATTCACTCTTCATTGTTGGCTTTTTATCTTACATTCATTCTTCATTGTTGGCTTTTTATATTACATTTACTCTTCATTGTTGGCTTTTTATCTTACATTCACTCTTCATTGTTGGCTTTTTATATTATATTTTTAGATTGAGATTATTAGCTAGTATGTAAAAATATTAACTCTGTTGAAATTTAATTTTGTATTTATATATAAATAAAATTAACTCTGTTGATTTTTTTGTATTTAATCGATAACAGCGAAGTTACGCATGTTAATGTTAGGGAAAAATATTTTGATGTTAAGCAAAACCTGCTCCATCTCGTTTTACATAAATGTTGAAAATTTGGTCGAAATTGATGCATTGTAACGAAAGTTTTTAGTGATGTCCTCTTATGAAATTTGCATTTTATTAATATAGATATAAGATATATATATATATTGCCACGTTTTTATTTTTAAAACGCTAATTTTAGTTTAGTAAAACTTTATTTTTAAAGTTTATTATTTTAAAAGTGAAATGTTTGTTAATGAAATAGACATTTTGCCTAAACTCATTTATTGCTGCTTTCTTTTACAAGCCATTTGTTTATGTGTATTTTTACATATCGTTTTTATTGAGTTTTTACTAATTTAGTATGTACATCATTGACTTTTAATGAATGGAAAATAAAAATGAAAATAAACATATGAAAAATTAAAATAACATTTTAAAGGAAATTATGTACAATTGAAAATTGTTTTTGTAACGTCTCATATTCCCCTTCTTGAAGCATTTATTCTCGGGTAATAAATGGTCGAAGTTGAGATATGTGAACGCGTCTTGCTTGCTTTTGGTCTTTCAGAGAGATATCGTAGGTTACATCAGATATCTTTTTTTGAATGACAAATGGTCCTTCATATTTTGGTGATGTCTTGATGAGACGAGGGTCGTTGAAGGCAATTTTTCTTATGACCAAGTCTCCTTCTTTAAAGACATACTTGGGGTGATGGCTATCGTGTTTAATCTTCCACTTACTTCTACTTTGTTCTGTCCGCAGGCTAGCTTTCTTCCTGGCTTCTTCAATTGTAATTGAAGTTTGGTCGGCAAATTCGGGTACATTACCGATTCCATACATTAAGAAAAGCGGTGAAAAACCAGTCACGTCATGTGGTGTGGAATTATAATTTTTGACAACTTGCGGTAACAATGTGCTCCATTTACATCTAGGTTTCTCTAGAACAGCTATTCTCAGTTTTGTCATTATCGTATCATTTAATTTCTCGCAAATGCCATTGCACTGAGGATGATAAGGCGAAGTATATGTGTGTTTAATTCCTTGTAAAGAAAGAAATTTGTTGAACTCTTTTGATATAAAATTTTTGCCATTATCTGTTAAGATAGTATTGATCGAATTAACAGATTTGATTATCTTATCAAGACATTGAGTGACAGCTTGAGCAGTGTTTGTTATTGTGGGATATGCCCATAGATAACGAGTTGCGTGATCAACAAAAACTTGAATGAATTTATGCTTTGTGTTAGCTGCTGCTGTTCCCAGTACAATAGTGTCACAACCGATCATTTGTAATGGTTGGATATTTGACGTTGGAGTGATCATTTCTCCTAAAGTTGGTTCATGTCTGACCTTCACTAGTTGACAAGATTTACAAGATCGAACATAATTCTTGATATCAGTTGTTATTCCTTTCCACCAATAACATTGAGTTATAAGTTTGCATGTTTTGGTTATTGATGGGTGACTTAATGAATCGTGATATTCTTCCAATATTTTTTTGGTAAGCGAGTTTGGGACAACTGCTTTAAAAACTCCTTTTTGTTTGATCATTACCACACCGTCGTGAGTGTGGGAATTTTTCAAAAAACTCAAATCTGAATTTTGTTGGTGTTCTTGAAGTTCTTGAGTTGCAATGTTAACAACTGGGAGTCTTGATAAGGCGTCAACATGAGTTTGTTGCTTTCCAGAACGATGAACGATGTTACATGATTTCGAGGATAAACTAAGAATCCATCTAAAATACTTAGGTTTCGGTTTCTTCATGGTGAAAAGCCATTGGAGCGCCGCATGATCAGTGATGATTTCAAATGGTTGGTTTTCTATGTACACATGAAAGTGATCAGTTGCTTGTATCACGGCTAGGCATTCCATCTCATAAGCAGAATAATTATCTTGGTGTGGTTGCAGTTTTTTGGAGTAATAAGCAATTACATGTTCCTCATTGTCTGGACCAATTTGTGTTAGGATTGCTCCAATTCCATATTTGGAGGCATCTGTATAAACTTTAGAGGGGTAGTCCGGGTTGTAAATAGCAAGAACAGGTTTTGTAGATAGTGCCATTTTAAGTTTAGCGAACGACTCCTCTACTTCCTCATTCCAGATGAAGGGCTGATTCTTCCGAGTGAGTCGAACCAAGGGGAATGAAATTTTAGAAAAGTCCCTCACAAATTTTCTGTAATAATTTGCCAATCCCATGAACTGACGAACTTTCTTTACAGTATCAGGTCTTGGAAAGTCTTGAATAGATTTTACTTTTCCTGGATCAGGTTTTAATTGATTGTGACTGATGGTATGTCCGAGGTATTTTACTTCAGTTCTTCCAAAAATACATTTCGACAATTTTAATTTCATGTTGTACTGTCTTAATTTGTCAAAACCTTTACTAAGAAGCTCTATGTGCTCTTGCCATGTTTTCGTGTACACCAATATGTCATCTTGGAAAGAGCAAGTTCCTTTCCATAATAATTCACCTAGAATATGTTGGATTATCCTTTGAAACGTTGAAGCAGCATTTTTTAAACCAAAGGGCATCACTAAAAACTCATAATGACCATCGTTTGTGACGAATGCAGTTTTTTGAATAGATTGCGGGTCCATTTCGATCTGCCAATAACCCCATGCAACATCAAGGGTAGAGAAGAATCTGGATCCATGCAATCGATCAAACATGTCCTGTATGTGAGGTAGGGGTTGCCTGTCATCCAGTGTGATCTCATTAAGACGTCTGTAATCAATGCACATCCTTTTATTTCCATCCTTCTTGGGAACCATAACAACAGGAAATGCCCAAGGAGAATCTGAAATTCTTATTAACTTGTGTTCGAGAAGTTCTTTAACTTGTTCAGCTATCTCTTCATACTCTTTCAGAGGACGACGATAGGGTCTAAGAGAAATTGGTTGTTCACTTTTCGTGATGATCTTATGTTGTATAGCTACTTTTCCCAAATCAATAGCATGCTGAGAAAATACATTCCTATTGTGTTCAAGTAATTCTTTTAATTCATGTTCTCTTATCTCTTCTAGATGATTTACAAGAATTGGATTTTGTAATCCATCAAATTTGGTGTAAATTGTTTTGTCTCTGACATCTATTAAAAGATTAAAAAGAGATGCAACATCTAATCCGATCAAGAGTGGATATTTAAAGTTCTTCATTACATGGAGAGTTACAGGTTTAATTAGTTTATCTATTCTTACCTTGGTCTGAAGGCTTCCACATGTCCTGGTAACACCATCCGCTTGGCTGATGTGAATGTCTGAATTTGGTTGAAGTTGAAGACGGGTTCGCTTGAACAATCGCCAATTGATTATTGATACTGTTGCTCCAGTATCCACAAATGCTTGCGCAGGAATTCCATTTACTTCAACACTTATGTTGATAAGCTTGAAAGCTCCTTGTGTAGGGGTATTTGTCAAAGTACTTACATTCAACAATTCCGGGGCTCCGCATACTTGTTTCACTGAAGTGTTTTGATTAGGCCTATCCTTTTTATAATTAGGATCATAATCCTCACAATCTGTGACCCAATGTTTAATTTTTATTCCCTTTTTCGAACATATTGGACACCAGAATGGGCAAACATTTTTTCTATTATCATTATTTTTTGTCGCGAGATGTATTTTGTTTTTAGGCTTAAACTGAATTGAAGCCCTATTTTGTTCAATTGAAGCTGCGATATGGAACCATTTCGTGGTGTCAGTTGGCTGTGCAGCCACAATTAAATCTTTCCAATCATTTGGAAGTCCGTCTGTTAATAAATTAATTTTTTCCTCCTTCGTTAGATGGGTTTGATTTAACAGGCGAATTTTATCTTGAAAATAATTTTCTATTGATTCTTCTCGTTTTAATCTTCGATGTGATGCTGAGACAATTGGATTTGCGTTGTATGAACCAAATCTTTGAATCAACTTTTCCTTTACAACTTCCCATCTTTTTATTGCAGGATTTGAAATAATCTCGTCTGCATACCATTCAAGTGCTGAATCTGTCAAGTAGTACATAAGATTTTTGATTTTTTCATCTTCTTTTAAAGAATTATTTTCAAAATCATATAATTTGATCCATGACTCAGGCCTAATTGCCGACTTCGAGCCGTTGAATTTTTGCAACCGGTTGTTTAGATTTTCCGCCATTTTTTCTTTCCGTATCCTTTTCGACTGCGCCAAATGCCACGTTTTTATTTTTAAAACGCTAATTTTAGTTTAGTAAAACTTTATTTTTAAAGTTTATTATTTTAAAAGTGAAATGTTTGTTAATGAAATAGACATTTTGCCTAAACTCATTTATTGCTGCTTTCTTTTACAAGCCATTTGTTTATGTGTATTTTTACATATCGTTTTTATTGAGTTTTTACTAATTTAGTATGTACATCATTGACTTTTAATGAATGGAAAATAAAAATGAAAATAAACATATGAAAAATTAAAATAACATTTTAAAGGAAATTATGTACAATTGAAAATTGGTTTTGTAACGTCTCAATATAATATATATATATTATTATTATTATAAGTTATATACAATATGGGGTTGTTGGTTTAAATTACCATATATATGTGGGGTCGTTGCGATTTACCTTTTGAAATTGAATTTGAATTTGAATTGTGGTGGGCGCAGTCGTTTGAAGTTATAAGGTGTCCTCACAGGGGAAAAATAACGAGAAAACACAGGATGTTGGATTGGAAAAAGGCTAGCAATCTAGGGAGAAAAGGAGTTGAAGCTAATTGGTTTGAGTTGGCTATTGACTATCTATTCACATGATTGAGGATTGACTTATCTGATGGTGGAGAAGATGGGGTTGGCTCCAAGCTGGACTCAACGGCGGCGATCTCCTGACTCTATGGTGTCACACTCCTGACTGCCTATACTTCGTTCCCGATTTAAAACGAAAGCTCTTCCGGGCTCTCATTGGATGGATTCCCAGGGGTGCTCGGTTCCCATTGGTTCCTAACTAATGTTCCTATGCTCTGATTGGGCCTTTGCTGTCCTTTTGTTCTGGACTTGTCCTGACCTGACCCAGGAAATACTAGGTTCTTGAACCCAGTTTTATGAGTTCCTGGATAATAAAACCTGCTAATGATTGCTTCATCTCTTGGCCTTTCTCTCCCAGATTTCTTAAGCCTTGTCTTTATTAAAAATTTTTAAAACATACATTGCATACATATTGGGGCGGGTTTGCATCCAGTTATGTACAAATTATGACAGATGCGCCCCCTACATGCGAGGGTTAGCCTGAGTGAGTTCTGTAAAGAGAAAAATAATTTTGTGGGAAAATTAGTTGTGGTTATTGAGAGGTTATATACAAGCATTGGTGGTGATATAAGAGATAAAAGAGAATGGGGTTAATGATATATAGCTTGCGTATAATTAATAGAAATCAAAAATTTTTAATTGTAAGACATCAAAAAGAATCAGGAAGGCTAAAACAATTTTAAATACGATGAAAGTGGACTAACGCAGTATTATGTTCATCATACTTTTTTATTTGAACTACCTCTCTCTTTTACTTCGTTTTTGTTTCTTTTTATTTCACACTTTATATTTCTATCTTCTATCTTCTCGCTCTCGATTTTTTTGTAAATACATTCCTTCTAAAACTAACGCTAATTTTTACTATTTTACTTTCCTTATTCTATTATTTAACTGTTTTATCTGTTTTATCTCTTTTTATTCTTTCGTTTTTGGGATGTTGGACTCTTGTAAGCCATCCTGCGACACTGTAAATATTGATTTTTTGAGAATTCTAACGTTGAACGCCCGCGGAATCGCGAACAAGCAAAGAGAAGAATTTTTAAAAGATTGGTCAAAGAAAAACGAAGCGGAAATATATGCAATTCAAGAAACGAATATTCAAACATGCAAAACGCGACAAGACTTAACGGCTTTTGATATCTACGTAAATGAACCTATTTCTCGCGGCAGCGGACAACTATTCTTAATACATCGCTCGATTTTTAGCGCAAATTTTAAAATACTAAAAAACGGGAAAATATGCGCCATAGAAATTTTAATGAACAGGAATATCGTACTTTTTATTAATGTACACCTCGCTCACGAGCCCGATGAAGCCTTAAACGATTTACAACTGATACAAAACTACTTGAACGCATACCCGAGAGATACAGCGACGTTCTTATTATGAGATTTTAACATTCGCGACAAACCGGGCAAGACAGAATCACGTCGAAAATTAAACTTTTTATCGGAATTTAATAAAAAAAAACAATCTTATCGATATTTTTAAGCACGTTAATCCTGGACTCGACGGTTTTACGCATGAAGCCCTCATCCATAACACGCCTTTTAAAACCAGAATCGATTATATATTTTGCTCGTCAAACTTTACACCTAATCTTTTCAAATGCGAAACCATTGCTTACAACTTATCTGATCACAACGCCATTATCACACGATTACAAATACGGAATACGCAATTTTTCAAAAAGAACATTGACTCGAAAATTTTTAACTCTTATATTTTCAAAGAAATATTTTTATTCGAATATGAGAATTTTATTCCGATTTTTAACAATATTGGCGTGAAATCACATTGGAGATGCACGAAAAAACTAATTCTAGAAACCGCGGAGGTTTGTCAAAAATATACTTTTACGAAACTTAGACGCCACAAACCTGCAATTACCGCAATATACAATGCCAACAATGAATTCCTCAACAATAACGACGCTATCTTAAACCATATTTTCACTTTTTATCAAAATAAAACGAAGGCAGACGATTCTATTATTTTAGAAGACATTAGAAATTACGTAAATATTATTCCGCGCCTCGATATCGAATTTCATTTCAACGAAGAAAATTTTATAACGAAAAACGACATTTTAAACGCGATCAAGCTTTTACCAAATAGAAAGATGGCCGGCGAAGATGGCATCCCCGCCGAATTCTACAAAGATTTTTGCGACATCGCCGCCGACTCTCTACTCGAAAATTTTCAAGAGGCGCAATTAGAAACCTCCCTACCTGACCACATGAGGGCTGGAAAAATGTTTCTAACACCTAAAACTCCTAATGCGCGAACTCTGAACGATTGGCGCCCGATCACCTCTATGAACACGGATTATAAGATTCTATCGAAAATCTTACTTACAAAAATCAAGCCGTACTCCGCGCGCATGATACCAGCAGAACAGAAGTACGCCGTCCCGGGCCGCTCTATTTTCGATATCATCCCCGAAATTGAGAAGAACATTTACGAATCGAATTTATTTAATACGTCCCTCGCAATCGTAACAATCGATCTACAAAAAGCTTTCGATTCGATCAACAGACCATTTATTATTGCTACGCTGGAAAGGCTCGATATCCCCGATATTTTCTTGAAATGGGTTAAAATCATCTTTAGTGGTAATAAAATAAAAATCGACGTGAACGGCGAATGCTCTCCAGAATTCAACGTAAATAGAGGCGTGCGACAGGGCTGCGGCTTGTCCGCGCTGCTTTTCTCATTTGCCACGACGTCTCTCATATACCATCTTCGTCGAAACCTCAGCTCTACGTCCGGGATTTATGCATATGCCGACGACTTTATCTTACTTTTAAAAGACGAAACTGATTTTAAGCGTATTTATAATTGTTTCAAAAATTTTGAGAAAATATCCGGCATCGCTATTAATTTTAAGAAGAATAAGGGGTTGTGGTGCGGCAATTGGAGCGGCAGGACCGATAAGCCAGAAGATATAGAAATGCGGAACGACGCAATTGACATCCTCGGTATACATTTTGAAAATTCCAAAACGCCTCTCAAAATGCAAACAGAAAATCTTCGTTCCTACTTCCGCCACTCAGCCGTAATTGCTAAACAAAACATTTTAACGCTCCCCCTCCACCTCAAGACGCGATTTTTAAATTCGAACTTCATACCAAAATTTACCTATTTGATAAACGCCATCCTGCCAAACGATTCTATATTAAACGTATTACAAAAAGATTTAGATGACGCGCTCTATATGGAAACAACTTGGAAGACATCGACAATAAATTGCCTGCCCGCCGAGAGGGGTGGCCTCGGCCTGCTGCACTTGGCTACTCAGCGCGACCTCTTTATTCTAAAACGCATACAAAGGTCTATTAACGGGGAAAAAAACGAAAACGATTTTCTCTTTATAAACAAAAATTCGACAAACTACTACAATCTGTTTAACTACGATTTACACAGTTTTCTATCGCCACGACGAAAGCAGACTCTATCAAGCTGGAAAAACATCGCGCCAAACTTTCATATCGATTTTAAAAGCCTCTCGAAAAACGACTTTTTACACATCGTGCTTTTAAAATGCCGCCTTTTACACGGCCCTTATATGCAAAATCCTGCCATCTTCAATGCACGAGGCCTGAGACGTCTGAAAGACTATTTGGATTTAAACGGTGAAATACGAGATATCAACGATTTATTTTCCCACGCCACGCGAAACATTCGGAACGATTTTCAAAGAATCACTACGTTCTACAATGAAACGAAAATTATGAATTTTAAACCAAACAACCATCCCTCCTGCGTTCACCTTCCCATTACGTACAAATCACGCCTCTTCTCACGGTTCAGAAGCAGCGCGTTACGCCAAATAATCATATCGTCCTATTTTAATTTGAAGTACGCTGAAGAAAAAACGGCCAAATGGACATTTGACACTGCGCCTTGCTGGCACAAAAAAAATAATATATACGACGACATCGCATGGCGTTTGAAGCTGAGAGCTCTACCTTACCCTACAAGAAATGGAAAAGCTTCCTGCACCGCCTGCGGCGGACCCCCAGATGTCCAGCATCGCTATACAGAATGCGCTATGACGAAACCATTTATCGACAACGCTATTAAAGAATGCCGAAACATCGACCCTCTATACAGGTTCAATCCTTCTAAATTCATCCTCGAAAAGGAAAAGATCGAATTACGTCGCATTTTAAACAGAACAAAATACGATATTTATAAATTTTTCATCAATGTAGATTTTAATTGCACCCCCTCCCCCACTAACTCTTAAAATTGTAACGTCGTTTTTATGACCTAATAAAAATCGATTTTGGTATATATATATAAAAAAAGACATCAAAATGAATGCTATGGTACATAGTGGGATAAAAAGAAAAGAAAATGCGCCTAAACGATATTCTACTCGAGACGGGGAACAAACTCGAGGGAATTCTACTAGGTCTTTTGAGAAATCAAAATTAAAGTAAGTTGGAAGAAATCAAAGTGAATGCCTTGGTGCATTGATGAAAAAAAAAGGAAAAATGCCTAATCATATTCTGCTCGAGATTGGGAAGAAAATCGAGGGAGTTCTATTAGGTCTTTTGAGAAATCAAAATAAAAAGTTGGAAGAAATCAAAGTGAATGCCTGATGCATGGTAAAAAAAAAAGAAAAGAAAAATGCTTTGTTGCATGGTAAAAAAAAAAGAAATGTCTAACCATATTCTGCTCGAGATGGGGAAGAAAATTATGACATATATATGAAGTATTTCCACACACTATATATACATTAAAGTATAAAATTTTATATTCATTGACTTAATCCAACTAAAACGCAAGCGTACAAAATATCAGACTCATAATTTGCTCTGATAATCTTGAATAGACTCTAGATATTATATCTTGTATATATCAAAAGGAGAAAGCTGTTTGTGGCGTAGCGTACATAAAAATAAGAAGGTATTGTATTATGATGCATTAGCGCGTCATCTGTTATCAAAATTCGAAACTATTATAGACGCGTATGATTCTTTTTTAAAATAAACAATCTCTACTGCCCTTACTGCAATGGAAAATTTTATGGGAGGGCCTGGATCCTCAGTGGTGAACCCTTCCAGCGGTTTCGTCATCCACCAATATCAAATTTGGTAGATCAAACTAGCCAAACCGCTGGGAGGGTTCACCACTGATGAGCCAGGCTTTCCCATTAATTTTTCCGTTGCAGTAAGGTCAGTAGAGATTGTTTTTTTTTTTTAATGATCATACGTGTCTATAAGGTACTGTATAAAACTAGAGACATAAAAATAATTTTGACCATACTAGTATTTCAGAAATAATATTTTTATATAACAGCTACATCCTTCAAACTATTGAATTTATAGAGTAAAAAATAAAATGGGTGAAAGACGATAATCATTTATTGAGTGAAAATGAACAAATTGTTCCTAATCGAACTGGTGTCTTGAGGTCCTGTGTCACCCCAACGCTTCCTTATAAGAATGCTGTACTAAACAAGTATCAGAGTCATCAACAATCAATTCTGTCATCGTTTGCTTTTGTGAATGGAATAAATACCCAAATATGGCCATTTCTTATAACCATCGGTGGTTCAGTGGTAGAATGCTCGCCTGCCACGTGGGCGGTCCGGGTTCGATTCCCGGCCGATGCATTTTTTTTTTTTTTACAATTTTTAAAACTCATTTATATTATTGTTGTTATTAAAATATACAAGTATCAGAGTCATCAATTCTATCATCGTTTGCTTTTGTGAATGTATGTAAATAATGGATTTCATATTTTTTATTAATTTTTGTTCTGGCCTTTATTTGTTTAAATCTCTTTTTAAAAATCGTTTAAAATGCAGTCGCAATCATTAGCGAACACATATGTTTGCCTAATATTTCCATATGCTCTTTAATTTTTTTACAGAAAAATATTTACATGCTAGTGCTGTACTAAATACCACGAGATGGTGACAAGAGAGTGTCATTTCCTGAGGACAACACATGTCCCATCGCCGGCCTCTCTGATGATCCCCCTCCTACTAATTCAAGAATAGACGCTAGCTTGTCAACATTTGATTTATATATAGAATACTCTCGACATAAAATTAATTAAATAATTAATTAATATAGAGAATTTGTATTTAAATCTTTTATTAAAATACACTAAAAAGAAGAAAAATTAAGCGACAGTCTTTGATCAATTAGATTTATATGAGCTAAAATAAAAGCTGCGGGGGACGACAATTATGAATTTTGAACTTAATGTGATTTAATATGAAGCAAACGATAAGAAAGTGTTTATATGTTTCACTAAATATTTTACCTTTTCATTCAATATACGATGATCGTCTGCCGCAACTTTTTCAGACTCATCTTATTGACCAATGGCGGTAGTTAAAATACACTACTTGACATTGAATTTGCAACACCAATAATCAATGGGCAAAAGGTTGTGAAAATGGGTCTCAAGAGAGCACCAGTAACTAACAATAAATTATCTTTCTTAGAACAGATAACACCTATACACTGGATGGGAAATTTGCCGGGAGGAAATTAATCCATGGAAGCAATGGTCGCCTCTCCCGTCAAAATAAACGTCAGAATCTGACGCCATCTATTTAAAGTCCGCCCTAGACTGACGAGGGCCATTAGCCCGAAACCATGGTCTCTAGGTGGACGCTTATCAGTTTGCCAAAGTTGGTGTTGTGGCTTTGTCACCGACCCGATGCCGCTAGTTACGGCGACGATCAATAGATGGCGTCAGATTCTGACGTTTATTTTGACGGGAGAGGCGACCATTGCTTCCATGGACCTATACACTGAGCGACATAGCCGTCCACTCAATGCAAGGGTTACTCCAAATGTTTTTGCAATCAATATTAAATAATTAAAATATTAAAAAATAAATTATACCGTTAAAATCTACATGCATTTTTACCTAACATAAACATTTTCATAAAATAGTAAAAACAATGACTGATAGAGGGCGCGACTTCGTTTACAGCGGCAGCGGTAATTTCTAAACATTGCGTCAGACACAATGGAGTTGACAAGAGAAAGTTTACGCGCCATGATCTTTTATGATTATAAAAGTAATTTAACTTCTAAAGAATCCCATGAAAGATTAACGAAAGCTTTAGGAAATAAATCTCCTTTTATTAGAACAGTTTTTAATTGGTTTAATGAATTTAAATTTGCAAAAACTAACCTTGAAGATGAACCTCGTTCAGGTCGACCACCAACAGCAGTGACTCAAGAAAAAATTGAGCTGGTAAGATTTTTACTTAGAGACGTTCGAAGAATCATATATCAGCAGTTGGAGAAAAGTGTGGGCATTAGATAGGCAGCAATAAACACCATCATTAATAATCATTTAAAATACAGAAAACTTGTTAGTAGATGTGTACCTCACAGCTTGACTGAAGACCAAAAACTTGGTCGCGTTAATTGGTGTAATTTTATGTTTGAAAATTTTGATTAAAGAAAATCAAAGGCTGTTTTAATATTATAACAGGTGACGAAACTTGGATTTACGATTTTGATCCAGAAACAAAACGGCAATCTACTCTTTGGCTCTCTTCAAAATCACCTCCTCCTAAGAAAGTTCGCAGAGCTCGAAGTGTTGGAAAACAAATGGTCGCTGTTTTTTTTTTTTTTTTTTTTAGAAAAAGTGGCTTCATTGATATTGTGAAGTTAGAAGATCGAAAAACAGTTAATAGTGACTGGTATACAACAAAATGCCTTCCAGCAGTATTTATAAAAATCAAGCAAAGCAGACCAAGAGCTCAACTTGGAGGAGTCCTTCTTCACCATCACAATGCAAGACTGCACACCTCAGCCCAAACATTCGACTTTTTAGCCAACTCTGGTGTCCAATTAGTCACTCGTCCACCATATTTACCAGACCTAGCACATTGTGACTTTTTATTTACAAAAGTTAAGTTATTGTTGAAAGGCATAAAATTTGACACTGATGATGAAGAACTGCAAGCCTTTATCAATGCCGTAAATTCTATCCCCGAAGATGACTGGTGTAAGAGCTTCGATAATTAGTTTTCACGGATGAAATCTTGTATAGGTGCTTAAAAGTGAATGTAGATTTTAATGGTATTATTTATTTTTAATATTTTAATTATTTAATATTGATTGCAAAAACTTTTGAAGTGACCCTTGTATGTTGTGGGACCACCGCGGGCTGCTATACAGGCAGCAACACGTATTGGTACTGACTCACTGATCGTGCCGATGGTGTCCTGAGGGATCCCTCAGCCATCAGCCACAGTTCATCTGAACGCGGCTGGGACAACGCACGCAAACGATGTCAAATTAGATCTCAGACGCGTTCTATATGTGAAGATCAGTAAAGACTGGTGGCCATGGAAGCACCGAGGTTTCATGCAGGGCATGTTTGCTGATGTGTGCGGTGTGAGGTTGGGCGTTATCCTGCTGGAAAATGACATTTGGTACCCCCTGAAGGAAGGGTAGCGTCACCGGCCTCAGCACGTCATCCAGGTATCGTTGGGCCGTCATAGTGCCTTCAATACGAATTAAAGGTGATCTGCTGTCATAAACGATGACTTCCCAAACCATAATGCTGCGTTGTCGTTAGGTGCGGCGTTCCATAGATGCGGCCGGATTGAACCTGTCACCAAGACGGCGCTAAATTCTTACTCTGTGACTGGCATTGCTAAAACAGTAGCGATATTAACCTGAGAACACAATCCTGTGCTATTCCGCCGTCCAAATGAATCTATTCAGACAAATATTTCAAACGGAGGTTTCTGTGCAGTTGGATCAATGGCAGTCTTCTTAACGGGCCCATGAGTGCTGGTCGATATGGGAGAATCAAGAGTGAGTGTCCTGCACATTCTGCGATTTACGACAGAAGTGGAATGTGGGACTGCCAACGTCATCCAGCAGATGCGCTGGTCCACGCATGCTGACGTCACTCTGGCCGCACCAGCACCCCTCAATCGCACCACATTTATTTGTTCCAACCATCTTTGCCATAACTGGTGCACTGTGAACGCGTCAAGGTTTTTTTTTTTTTCTGTAGAGATTTGACGTATAGACCAATCGACCCTTCATAGTCCAATCACCACACCTCTCGTGAAATCGTCTGTCTGTTGGAACTGTCTCGGCTGGCGGTGGCGTAGCATTTTCTGCTACTAAACGTTTTCTCTGAGTCAGCAAAAACCCAAATTTCCAAATACTTTCCCTGTCAGACAGAGAGGTGGGGATATGGCAAATTTGTATAAGTTAATTCTCTTATATCTCAATCAACATGCGCGGGATAGCAGTGCAATTTGAATCAATTTACATAACTCGGTGAGCTAACTTTATCCTACTGTTTCATATTTTTCTGTATAGTAATTTCTGGTGTTTTAAATTCAGAGTTACGTAGGTATTTTTATTTTTCCCTTTGGTGCATTTTAATAAAATATTTTTGAAAAAAAAAAATAATTATTAACCGTTATTTATATATTCTTTCCTACCTTCTCTATCATCAAGATATATGACTTCAACAATAAGCCTTTTTGTTTTAGAAAATATTCCCTAAAATATCGAGAAAATATTCAGAAAAAAACATTAGTAGAGACTATAGAGAGGAGAGTTGAGAGAATAAGTGGTTAGAGATAGGAAAGATGAAGGCTTCACCCAGGATGTGTCTATTGCTGCTGTTGTTGGCGAGGTGCCTGGGGGCTATTCCTATAGCGGTCCACCATGGGGGCAACGCCAGCCTGGCCTGCCGCCTCGACCTCCCCGTCTGGAGCGGACCCGGGGGCATTTCGCTCCCCGCTCCCCGGCGCTATCCGCTAGACGACGGCTCCCTCTATTTCGAGGACGTCCAGGATGGCGACGCTGGCCGATACCTCTGTAAGTCCCAGGCTCCACGTGGCCGCAAGCTTCACTACACCCTGGAGGTGTTTCACCCCCGGAGATCTGGCCTCTGTCCCGAGGGCACACGGGCAAGGGGCCCTGACATCTGTATCGCATGTCCCCCAGGCTACTACCGGCCATCTGACCAGCCACCCTACTGCCTTCCCTGCGAAAAGGGTAACTATACGCCTACCCACCGCAGCGCTTCTTGTCTCTCTTGTCCCAAAGGGAAATCAACCTTGACGCTCGCTACCCAGTATCTCTTCGACTGTATTTACCTCGATGCCTGGAATATAAAGATCCGTGTTCCATGGAAAGTCGACCCATACAATTTCAGCATCCAATGGTGGATACCCATATTAGTACTATTGCTACTTTTTGTCATCTTTATTAGTATCCCTTGCATGTGCCTTGATGTAAGACGTGATCTCTGGCTCTCATTCACTTCCTGTTGCAATTATCTGAAACCCGAGATAGAAGGACTTGACAAGATCAAGCAACTTTCAAAAATAGAATCTCAGGGCGAATTACTTTTATCAAAAGAAGTAAAAGACACCTCCTCAATTTCAGAAACGAAATCGAATATTAGTACTGGTAGAGGTATTCTCAAAAAAGCAAAAGAATTAAAGAAGAAAATTCTAGGTGAAGATACCAGCAAAGTTGGAAAGTACTTGTCAGATCTGGTGTACATGAAGACGAAGATGCACCCTGAACCCGCCAAGGACAGAAAGAAGAGCATTCGATACGACTTCCGATCCATCAAATTCGAGGAGTCCGAGCAAAAGGCCATCGATCCTGAGGACCTCGTGTGGAGCTACGAGGAGGAGTCCTTCTTCCCGGCCTCAGGCAAGCCGCAGATGAAACAATTCTCGGACCACCCGGAGTTTAGGAAGCTAGGGAAGGCTCTAGTGTAAACTATTTTATAATTTTAAGCGAGAGAGTTTGGTATAATTCCTTATTGTATTTCCGTTTAATATTCATTTATAGCATATAGCCGCCCGTCACATTGATGTTGGGAATAATTTCCTGGCTATAATCTAGCCATTAAGGTGAAGAATATTTTGAAACAGCGAAAAAACTAATGAAAATGACTGAAATACTCTTCGATTCGACATAAGTAAGCTACATTAAACTCACTCACACACTCAAGAAACGAATCAACAATGAAACCCTGATTTTATTGGAAACTAACTACTATTATTGGAACTATTTTGAGAGTATGATTTTCTTAACACAAAACACAGCGCGTAATTTGAATTAAATTTAGAATATTTTTTTTGAAAAAAATAAATCTTGAAGAGATTATGGCGTGTGAAACACATCCTTTATCTTCTAATTTTAATGTTATTTTATTATAAAAATGTTTTAAAATGGTACCATTCTGTATGAACACAAAGTTTGAAATATGTAAATATTAAATTATTATAATTTATTTGAAATTACGCTGTGTTTTGTGTTATGAAAACCATACTCTCAAAAATAGTCTCAATAATAATGGTTGGTTTCCCATGAAATCAGGGTTGCATTGTTGATTTTTAATGTAGCTCACTCATGCCGAATAAAGGTTTTTCAGTAATTTTCCTCGGATTGATTTTTTTTTTCGCAGTTGAAAAATATTCTTCATGAAAGAAGAAGTTTACAACCTAGTTGTCGAGGGGGAGAATACAGAAGGGAAGCTGACTCCGAAAGACGCCATTTATATTTGTGATCCATTTCTTTGATTTCATTTATATCTCTTGAGACAATTTTTTTTATTTATGTATTTACGCAGATCAAATTGAGTTGGTGTCAAATGAATACACGTTCTAGTTTTCCCGATATAAAAGTTTCACAGCTCAAATATACACTCCGACAATTAAATAATGCTGCTACGAGTAAGGAATAAATCCCAATAACCAAACAACCAATGTCACGCATAAAGCCAACTTCCCTCTATAATCTGGCCGTATTTATTTATTCTCGAAAGTCATGCTGGGAAATGACGCCATCTTGAAGTCAAGTAAGTAAACACAACTGGAGTGTTGTAAAATGAACATTGATCAAAGAGCCATTGTTGAATTCTGCTTTAAAATAAGAAAAAGCTCTACTAAAACAGTCGAGCTACTAAGGCAAGTTTATAGAAATAATTTTTTATCTTGTGCACAAATATTCAGGTGGTTTGCGCGTTTCAAAAGTGGCGAAGAAAAAATTGAGGTGAAGAAAGACATGGTCAACCAGTTTCCGTGAGCAACGAGAAACTGGTCACAAAGGTAAAGGAAGGATACAAGAGGATCGTTGTTTGACTATCAGGATGCTTGTAGAGGAATTAAATGTTAATAGGAAGACAATCCGACAAATTTTAGTTGAAAATTGGGAAAGAAAAGGTTGTACGTTTATGCTGCGTCCGATTTGTACCACATTTTCTGTCTGATGATGACCAAAAACATGAACGTGTTGAGAACGGGGCTCTATCAAATTTGTAAGTATCAATGTCGAACTGCTTTTCACATGTGTAGATATGTGGTGCACTTACAGTAAAAACAGTCGCCTACTTATACTCACCATGATTATAATGGCCTGTTCCACGTGTACTAAGGATAAGCAAAAAAAAACCGTGTTGAGTAAGCCAAAGACATCCTTAACAGCTAATAGAAAGGAATTGTAACAGGTGATGAAACATGGTCTTTTCGCTATGAACCTATTACTAAACGACAACGTGCCAAATGGATGTCACTATCGTCACCAAAAGGCAAAAAAGTTTGTCTTCAAAAGTCAAAAGCAAAAACAATGCTGATGTTTTTCAACGATATATAGCAAGGGAATTATATACCATGAATTTATCCCTGAAGGACAAACTGTTAATGCTGCTCATGTTATTTAGAAATACTTAAGCGTCTCATGAAAAGGATTCTTCGAGTACGACCTGTATATACTAAACCAGACAGTTGGTCCCTTCTCCATGACAATGCTCCCTCTCACAGGGCAGTAGCTGTTCAAGAAAATTTAGCCAATGAACAAATGTGTACCCAATCATCCACCTTATTCCTCAGATTAAAGTCTCTTCGAATATTTTCTCTTCCCACAACTTAAGATTCCAATGAAAAAACGTATGTTTGAGGATGTTGAAGACATTCAAAGCTCTGTAACATCGACTCTTCGTGCCACAAGAGTTTTTGCAGAAATCTTTTGACTCTTTGTTGTACCGTTCCACACAGTGTATCAATGTAAAAAGGGTTTTATACTTTGAATTAAACGTTGCAGTCATTTAATAAGATTATTTATTTTTTTAATTATGACCACAGTCACACAATATTTAATTGTAGGACTGAATATATCTAAAGGCGGCGCAGAAATAGTTAAAGTGCCCACAAGCTCTTCTTTGCGTTATTCTTTTGCGCGACTATTCGTGAATTACTTTGGATTAATTAGATTCTTACTTCCTATATTGACCAGAATATTAAAATTAAGTTTTTGATTCCATAAATATCATGAAAAAAGTTACTATTTATGCGGGTTTGCGCACAAAATACAAATGTATTAAGGCCTAAAACACCGAAACGCGTACACACAAATGGTGCAACAACAACAAAAGTGTCTTTTATTTGAAGAAATATGAATGCCGGCCAGGCAGCCTCTATCTTTACGATAACAAAAAAAAAAAATTTAGAGACATGGGTAAAAAATATGAAAAGTTATACAAAGAGCAGAACTTATTTTTTATTCCAGAGCTTGAAGAGGCGGACCGAGACACTCAGGTATGAGAGATCACCAGACAAGAACAAATCCCAGTGAACACTTTTTCTCCCCAGAACTCTCAGCCTAGAGAACCTCACAGTATCTTTGAACCCATTTATATACCAAAATGGCTAGGTTGCTGTTAGGTTCTTAGCTGCCTAGAGTACAGGAGCTCCATCTATGCTTCCTTTTTCCCTGTGGTGAACTGTATAAGACCGGTATTCTTAATGAGCTGTATGTGTATATATATAAAATGGCCACATTCCTCCAATGAGAAAGCATGGGATATCAGCGTTTACTAATCAAATACAAAACATTTTTCCATCTAACTCGAATAAATTTTTCAAAAAAGGCATTTCCTGATCGTGCAGCTAAAAGTTGCTGATGTCTTACGCCATCTATCGGTATAAATATGAACTAATCGTTGATAAATACAGAATGGGTATTTAGCCAATTCTGGAATATTAGTTGATATTTATTCCAACAGATGTCGCAAGCTATCACCAACTCTTAGTTAAACGACCAGCAGATGCCTTAATTTATCCATTTTATCTCAGTACAATTTCAATTTTGTACAATTGTTAAAATTAAAAGTTGCTGTTTCTACTACGTTACTTCCCAGCCAACAGCGCTTCGCAGCATTGCACGATTCCAATAGAGTTTATTCAAAGATATTGTTACGTCGTACCCAGACGCTGTTCGTGTTCTTTGTCTAATTAGGATGCCACAAAGATACACATGTGAGTTCGAAAGGATTCAGAAAAAGTTATACGAGGTGTGTTCAAAAAGTATCGCGACTTTTGTGTTTTTTCAAAAAATATTTATTTATTCATGAATACCTATTTTGTCCCCTTCAAAGTAATCCCCAAGAGATATTATACACTTGTGACAACGGTTTCTCCAATCTTCGAAGCTCTTCAAAAAATCATTTTTTAAAATCTTTTTCAGCTCCTCCTTCGATGCCGTCTTTATCTCGTCAAGCGTAGCGTAACGTCGTCCTTTCATGGGAATCTTCAGTTTAGGGAACAAGAAAAAGTCACAGGGGGCAGATTTGGGGAATACGGTGGCTGCGGCATCATTAGTGTGTTGTTTTTGGCCAAAAAGTCGCGCACAAGCAACGATGTGTGAGCAGGGGCGTTATCGTGGTTCAAAAGCCAATTTTTGTTCTTCCACAAATAAGGGCGTTTCTGGTGGATTGCTTCGCGCAAATTGCGCATAACTTGCAGGTAATATTCCTTATTGACCGTTCTACCCTGTGGCAAGAACTCATGATGCACCACGCCCCTGCAATCGAAGAAAACTGTCAGCAAAACTTTCACATTCGACCGAACTTGGCGCGCTTTTTTCGGTCTTGGTGCGGCAGCTTCCATTGAGATGATTGAGCTTTGGTTTCCACGTCATAACCATAAACCCACGCTTCGTCACCAGTTATGACCCTCTGGAGCAAATTTGGGTCGTCGCGGACAGAGTCCAACATCTCTTTAGCAATGTTCATGCGATGCTGTTTTTGGTCGCAATTGAGCAATTTTGGCACGAATTTCGCGGCGACCCGTCTCATGCCCAAATCATTGATAAAAATCGAATGGCACGAGCCAATCGATATGTTTAGGTCCTCAGCAACTTCTCTAACGGTGATTCGACGATTGGCCAATATCATTTTCTTCACTTCATTAATTTTTTCGTCTGTTGTTGAAGTGCTCGGGCGTCCGGCACGCTCTTCGTCGTTCACATCTTCTCGGCCTTCTGAGAGCATTTTGTACCACCAATAAACGTTGCTTCGGTCCAAGGTAGCTTCTCCGTATGCCACAGTCAACATTCGGAATGCATCCGCGCACTTAATTTCGTTTTTCACACAAAATTTGATACAGGTTCTTCGATCCATTTTTTTAATAGGTAAAAATCGAAGACGATCCAAAACACCTGCAAGCAAAGCAGCTGTCAATAATTAAGTGAACATTCAAAATGGCCGAGCTTGTCGGCATAAGTCAGAGACATGAGTACCAACATAAAGCCACAAAAAGATCGAAATTCGAATATACGTACCCGCGAAAATTCAAAAGTCGCGATACTTTTTGAACACACCTCGTAGCTTTATTATACGTGGCACCAAACAGAAGGAATACAATGAGTGGGACTTGCCTTCAACTTCCCCGTCAGAAGGATCCTTGGCACCGTGGATGTCACTTTTGGGAAATGTTCCACACTATACACGTCCAGCTTGGCTATACCGCCTTGTAGGCCGCTCCGATGTTAGACTCTCCTGGCACCGTCTTGTAGGATCATCTACACGGTCACACTCCCCGGAGACAAATCCGCACGTCTTCTACTTGCCACAGATGTGACCAGACTCATTCCTCCCCCACACAGGAATGCTGTTTTTGGCGCCTGCACACATACGTAGGCCATCCCCCGCAGATGGAGTCCATCCATCTTTCCACAACTTCACCCTGGAATCCCTGCCTCTCGGATAGCTTGTCATACATAAAGGAGGTGAGTATCCGTTTCACAATATTCTCGGAATTACCATACAAATCTGTTTATGAGCTCAGTTGCCCTAACTAGGTTTTCTCTTGTATATAAATGTCATTATTAATATTAAATGAGAGAGAGAGAGATTAGCTTTTACTTTTTTTTTTATTTGCAGAGACTCCATGGTAAATCCACGTATAAGAAATTTCTCTTACTCTCTCCAATTTACCCAGAAGTCTTAATTATAAGTTTTCCTGCATATATATTTCATATTGCCATTATATGTGATTAGTTTTAAAAATAATAATAACATTGCTTATTACTAGTACTATTATTGTTATTCCTACATGTACCCTACATTTCTGCGCTTTGGAGAATCTGTATAAGACTTTTTTTTTGCTTATCCCTAGTACACGTGGTACAGGCCATGATAATCATGGTGAGTAGAAGTAGGCGACTGCTTTTTACTGTAAGTGCACCACATGTCTACACATGTGAAAAGCAGTTCAACTTTGCACTTACTTTGGTTTCAGGCACTCGTTGGTGGGGTTGGACTTTTGCAAGAAACGAGGGCCATTGGAGCATTTTTTTTCAAATCATAAAAAAGTGCCCAATGCGAGAATCGAACCCGGGTCGTAGCGGTCGAAAACCAACGGTTTAGATCATCCTTCCACCGACCCCCTGTACAAGACTAAAAGGTCTTAATAAAGCTTTTTGTTGTTGTTATTATTTAAAGATATTCGAAGTACCCTTCATCTGCTATTGTTACCACGTCTCCAGAACATTGGAATCAAATTCATCGTCCAAGATTCAGCTAAACTACATAGAACCGATATTTGTAAGTAAATGTATCCAGCAGGTCAGTTATCATACTGAGCTTCAAACTCTGCTCTTAAAACGTTGACAACCGTTTTGAATAATTTTTTGCTCACTCAGAACGTAGGGCAACGTTTATGTTATCCAGTATTACAATATGAATTTATCCAAGCCCTGAAACAGAACATTTTATCAAAATTCGAAATTATTTTAAAGGCGTATGATTCTTTTTGAAAATAAACAATTTCTACTGCCCTTACTGCAATGGAAAAATTAATGGGAGGGCCTGGCTCATCAGTGGTGAACCCTCCCAGCGTTTTCGCCAGTTTAATCTACCATACCGCTGTTATATTGTATTTTTGTAACTTCCTTTTATAGTGATACTGTTGCTAGACTCTTGGAATGGGTATTTTAGAAGAACTATGGACATAAGCTTTGAGGACAGTAGAATTACGTACATTTATAAATATATAATATGCTTCGAGCAATCGCTCTTCCGCAAATATCAAATTGTTTCTTTTATGAACATTTTATGAAACGTATTTGTTAGATGAATAATGAAAGAATGTGCGGAGCCTCTAGAGCATCGCCCTCCTCCTGGAGCGTGAAGGGGGGTGTGACCTCCTTGGAGTGTTGGGAGGTCGCTAGGTCTAACGAGGGGGACTGAAGCCCGTCGTTGTCCGGGTGGAGCCTCTTAAGGGCGGGTGTGTGTCCGGCCCGGGCACCCCCCCCCCCCCCCCAAAAAATGAAAGAATGTTATAACACACTAAGGACAATGCATAGGTCTACCTTATTAACATCAGTCAACCCCGTGCTATACTACGCTATTTCTGAGATTAATAATGTCTCTAGTAAGGTTGGAAAAGGGCTTATTGATCATAACAGATTCACTCTACAATGAGAGAAACTTGTCTTGAACCCCTCGAGGTCTCGTTTTAATTCATTAAAGACTCACAATACGTGTGGCTTCAGAGGGACAAAGTCTCGAGCCATGTTCAATATGTTAATACCTGGAATAAAAAAAGAAAAATGAAATAAAAAAATTTTACTTATTTTTTAAGACCACAACCATACGAAGTTCTCAGGTATGATCCCTATGGATATTTTTTGTTTATGAATTGCCACTGTTCTTGGAATAAAAAAAAATATAAAAAAACCTAAGGCTCTTGTTGTTCTTTGGACAATCGCTAAAGACTGTACGATAGGGTACCCCTGACAGAAGTATTTAGGGCGAGGTTTTATTTCCTAAAAACATTAACACGGGTATATTGTCAAGAGCTAAGGCTTGCACATAATATTCAATATAAGTTGTGCAAGCATTCACACTTCTTATCAAATCATTAAAAATGTAACACTCCTGTACTATATAGCTTCCTCTGCAAGTCATCCAACAACTGGCTCTTCCTTGAAATTCAATATTTAGAGCTCTCAATGCTTTTATGGAAACTTTTTTATTTAAAAAGTGCGAATTACCCTGCTGTCTCTTATGGAAGTATCTGGCTCATCACGGTTGAACAAACATTATGTTAGTATAATTTTCAGACGGTTCATTACCAAGATCTATTATTCTATTTATATAGACATGTGTGTGATGATTGTTCATTTTAATTTCATGTTTTCTACGACAGCGAGCTGTTCACGATATATTTTGGAAGTCAATCATTTCTGAGATTGAAAAACAAGGAACGATTTACGTCTACTCGCCTTGATTCTGTGTGGATTCTGACAACTCCCTGCAAGGCGTCTACAGAGTAGTGTCTGTAAGACTACCCCGTCTCCCTTGTCTTTGAAAGCCATCTTCGATTTGTAGGTCGGTCGTCACTCATTCTCATGATCTCCCCCAGTCTCTTGAGATATCAATATGGTCTCGGAAATTGATCCTTCCAGGTAATTGCACAAAAATACATTCATTATTGCCGTGAGTATAATTGTCTCCGCGTGATTTATAAATAGTTCCTCGGCGGGGAATCAAACCTAGGTAGTCCACATGACATGTGAGGACATCAACGATTATACTACACAGCTGCCATTTTTTTTAACAATTTGGACAAAACTTAAGGAAGTGAGGAGTCTTTGATGTCGTAGGTTATCTGTTTTTTTTTTTTGTTGTTGTTGTTGTTGTTTTTATTTATTTATTATGAGACAGATGCAAATTTGTTCACACTTGGTTATCACGTGTTCCAAATATATTTCAGAGCTATTGTCTGAATCACGATATACATGCTAAAAAGTACAATTTACTTAGGTTTTTGTCCATGAGTGTTAATATTTTTGCTGCCTCGTGTACATTTTAACACGATTTTGGGTTTAAAAGAATAATGTTGTTTGCCTTTCGAAGATATTACAACCCACAGATACAAGATAACAAAGAAAAAAATACTTCTCTGCAATGGAGAGAATTTTGAATATAGAGATAATTAAATATCCTCCTCAAAATTAAGCATTAATAATAGTAATAATCCACAACATTTTTTTTTATTTTGTTGTTAATTTATAATAACAGCTTTTAAAAAATTAATCTCAAAGACGGTGCGCTCTGCCAGTGTATATAACAGGAGTGAAAATCCGAACACCATAAAGGAATTGTACTTGGTTATAATGAGAGAAATTTGGGTCATTTAGCGGATGTTTGAAAATGGTACATTTCCTGTCAATGGTTGGAAAGCGGTGAGCCAATGGGAATACCCAATGGTTATTTTTAGAAGAAGAAGAACCGCGGTAGAGGTCACCAAAATGGCCGTTAGCCGACGGTATCGTCAAGGCGGGGTAAATTTTTCAACCAGCAATAATCGCGCCTCGGAGGTTCCTCATTGACTACGATATCGCCTCAGCGCAAAGCTTATTTTTAGATATACAGCTATAAAGCATTTCACAGGAATTTCTTGTTTTAAAATTCATTGACCTTTAAAAAAAGTTCAACAAGTATCAGAGAAACCCTTATATATAAACTTTATTTTGAAAATAGAGCAATCCATACTTAATTCATTAGATAATAAACGGCATATATATATTTTTAATCCAATATATGCCGTTTATTATCTAATATAAACTTTAGTTTTATTAAAATATAAAAGAACAAAAAGATTAGATTAAAAAACAAAAGCAAAGCTTGAGTGAGTGTATTTACATGATAAACAAAGCAGGCACCTCCCATGATGCTTTCCGCGAGAGGGGGTGGTGTGGGCAGTCGTAGTTCAGGCCGCTACTCCATCAAGCTCGAATCTAACTCTCTGGCCTTCAGTTGGTTGAATCCAATTCATCCATTTTTGCCGATATGTATCATGGAGGACTCTTGTTAAAGTAAGCAAATAATCAGTGTTCCTCACAGTGGGGATATATCGAGCTGATACAGTACCGTCCTAGATTTTATAATGGATGAAATGATACTTGATAGCAATATATCTCGTCCTTGATCTGTCCACATAGTTTTTGGCGTGTGTGATTTCAGCTTGGCTGTTACACCAATGAGGTTTATATCTGTGATCAAATGTCCAACTTTCAATTGCTTTATCAGGTCTTTCATCAATATGATTTCTCTCACCGTCGTTGAAAAAGTTACATATTTTGCTTCCATTGTACTGATTGCTGTAACAGTCTGTTTTTACACTCTTCCAGATTATGAGAAATACTGTTAGCATTTAGGATTATTGTAATTTTTTTGATAATACTGAGCTAGTCATCCAACGGCGTATGCTATATCTGGTCTTATCCTTTGTGCCAAGAATGATAGCCCTCCTATCAGTTCTCGATAGGGTAGGTTTTCTCCAAGCCCATCATTAATGTCATCAAGATCTAAAATTTACCTTCAACGTTTTCGATATACTTCTCCCATCATGTAGTCTGAAGTGTTCAAGAATATGATCAATATAGGTTCCATGGGTAATGTTGAGAAAATTTGACGCCGAGTAGAAATGGTATTGACTCGTTTTATGAGATGGTGAAAATATCGTTTACATAGACTGATAGAATTACTTTTCTTCTTTGGGTTCAAGTTCATAAACGCATGGGGGAAACGGAATTCATTTTTCTTGAAGTTTGTCATTCAGGAACTCATTCCAACATCTTCGCTATGTGTGTCTAAATCCATAAATTGATTCTTAAGTTTACAATATTTACATAGTCTAGCCATAAATTCTGTTACAAACAATTTTATAAATTAAATGATTAAGAACAAAAACTAATGGAATATATATATAAATAATATACTATTAGCCAATAGGACATAGATTTTAAATATATACAATCATTCAAAATGTCCTCCCTTATTTTTGACACAGGATCTCAAACGTTCGGGCCACTGATCTATGGCGCCACGCACCTTTTCTAAGGGTATTTCTTTCATTGCTCTCACCAATGCTGATTTCAATGCTGATATGCCCACAAACTGTAATCAAGGGGGTTTAAATCAGGGCTTCCAGAGGGCCATTCATTGGCCTTTATGAACTCCGGAACATTCGTCTCCAACCATTGTTGAGTTGACTTAGCTTTGTGAGCAGGAGCTGAATCTTGTTGAAATATCCAATGTTCTCCATTAAACATTTTTGTATTCAGAGGCTTTACTATTTGTTCCAAAATATCTTCTTGATAGTTTTTATCTGTAGTTTTTACCCCTTTGGCACAGAGGTGGAGATCTGTTACACCTTGGTAGCTAACTCCCCACCAAACCATGACAGAAGAAGGATGGCGACTTTTTTCAAGTCTTCTGACTTTCAAAGAAGCATCTAGAGAGCTATGAGCATATATCCTATCATTCTGACGATTAATCTTTTCCTCGACAGTGAAAATTTTCTCGTCTGTGAAAAGGATTCTCTCATGCCACAGACCATCATGCCGCGCTAGCAACATTTTTGATCTTACCCTTCTAATATCTCTAAGAGGAGGGGTTATCAAATGACCTGTGCGTCGTTTGAAAGCTCTCAGTCCAAGGTCTTCGTTGATTATCCTGGAAACGGTTCTTGGGGCTAAATTCATCTGCTTTGCTAAGATCTTTTGTTTGCGGCGTGGATTTCAACGAATTCTTTCGCGAATAGCTTTTATAGCTGCTTGCGTTTGTTGTACGCGCGGTCGACCATATCTTTCAAGGTCATTAATAGTGCCAGCCTTGTTGAACCTTTCAATGGTTCGATAAACAAATTGACGCGTAATATTCAAATTCTGTACGAGTTTTAAAATGGATGAAGGACTTTGGCCTACCTTGTGTAAGGCTATTACAGCTATAAGGTTTTCTTTAACACCCCATTCCATTATCAAAAGACAAATACACCTATCCCCCGATTTACACGGTAGATACGTTCCTGAGAAAAACGTGTAAATCGGGGGATATGTGTACACAGAAATAAAAATAAAATGCATTGACAGGTTAAAATATGTAGTCAGCACATAAGCTCGGGAGATTCCTCGTGAGATGTGTACACAGCGCATGTGTTCAATCACAGTAGCATTTAGTATAGTGCGATAAAAAAAAAACTTATTTGGAAAACCGTGTAAAAGCGAAAACGTGTAAAACAAGTACCGTGTAAATCGGGGGATAGGTGTATATTACGATTTTTTTTCTGAACACGTGTGCACGAGATATTCAAATAACTACTGTATTTTGAATACTTCACGCGGTCAAATAAAAATTTTTATCACTGATTTGGTTCTGTAACAATATTTATGGCTAGACTAAGTATAATCATAGGTGTTCTTCCTATGGTTTAACAACACTTTCCTGTTGTTTCATATAAGTAATTTGATAAAGGTTCCCACGCGACTAAACATTTTCAACATCAAATTGGTTCAAATGCCAGCCTTTCTCAATTATAGTTGCTGTCAAAAGTATTGTGGTCTCAAAACTTGATAGTGGGGCCTAAATGTCAATAAAATCAAGTCCTTTCTGCTGAAAAAATCTCTTTTCAACTGAACGTGCCTTGTATCTAGTGATTTCTCCTAAAGCATAAATTCTCTTGTTTATAACCCATCTGCATGGAATTGGAGTGACATCCTTTGGAAGCTCTCCAAGCTCCCACACGTTGTGCTTTATCATAGATTCCATTTCTCATTGCTGCAAGCCATCATGAAGCTCTTGGACTTTCTATGGCTTCCTGGTGAGAAGAGGGGCCGTTCTCAGTCGGCTTTGAATCTCTTATACAATCACAATTTTATCCTCCGTTTTTGAGCTCATAACATCTTCATTACCTTCCTTTGCATGATGTCGCAGTGTCATTTGGTGGCTCCGTGTGTGTTCTGTAGAAAGTTCCGATTATGACTCTGAATCCTCGTTACTTTTAGTGGTTCCACTTTTTCCTGTTTCAAATTTTTAATGAGAATCTCCCTCCTGGTATAAGTTATCATCAAGGGAAAACTTCACATTGGGTAAGGAATCAACCTCTCTAGTTGTCAGTCTTTTGAGAACAGAATTTTTAATATACAAATACATTATCTCACAAATTCTCTCTCTATTACCTGGTTTTTTTCTAGAATCCAGATTATCAATCCATGTTTATATGAAGGGAATTACCAATTAGAATTCCCCTAAGTTCTTTTGGTTGAATCTTTGACCCTCTCTTCCTAAATATGCGAACAAACACTTCGCATTCACACGCTTTCAGATGTTATAAAATGGGCTTTCATCCAAACCACAAGTAAAATTTAGTCTTCTTCTTTTTGTGCTTGTTTACAACTCTGTTCCTCATAAATGTAGCGGTGTAGATAAATTCAGCCCATGAGGCATTTTGCAAATTTAAGCTATTCATTTTGTTTCTAACTAGATCCAGTTAAGTCCTATTCATGTGCCCTGCAATGCCATTTTGCTGCGGGGTATACACCATTATGCGTTCGAGAATTACGCCATTAGCGCTTTTGTGAAAACATCCCAAGACTATAAACAAAATTCTAGTTTTTATCTCTCTCAAATATTCTTTAGGAATGATTTTTTTTGCTTCTCTACTTAATCTTCCATTCCTTAAATTTTCTTAATAAATTACTCTTGTGTTCTTTAGAAAATAAACTCGAACGTATCTGATGGTATTATCTACAACGCATGGGACATAACATGCACCTCCCCAACTTTGAACTCTGATTCGTCCCATTAGATCAAAATGAACTAGTGCCAAAATGGCCGTTTAGTTGATTGCCAATCAGGTAATCATCGAATTTCTCTATGGTTTCAAAATTGTACTTTAAAGCCCTAAAGGCTTGATTTTCGACCAAACCAAAAAAAAATTGGTTTGCCAGTTAATCAGTCTTTTATTTCATAGTTCTAGGCTGTATGAATGATTCAATACATTAATTAAGCATTAGCACGAGGAAAAGTGGGATAAAAACATAGCGCTAACCTCTTCTATCTGCTTCAATTAGTATGTTGTCATCATTATCAAAAATATGACATCTTGGCTTTTCGAAGATCACCCTTTGATCATGCTCCACTGCTTGTAGAACGGAAATAACTTCCGTCTTGATCCCTGGTATTAACAAGGTATTGGAAACCGTCATCAAGTTAACCCAAATTTCCCTTCAGTGTTGCGTAAGCAGTTCCTTTTCTAATCGAAAGAATCGGTCATATCAATTGTGATAGCTTGCTCAGGAACTTTTTCACTGAGGTTATAAAAAGTATTTATTTTTGGCGCCATATGGTGAGTTGCTCCAGAGTCTATTATCCAGGTGTCTTCTTAATTGGTGATGGATGTACCACATCTCACAGACATCCCTTTGGTCTTTGTCTGATATTACTCCTTTGGCATCTCCATTGGTGTTTTTTCATGTAATTAATGCTTGTTTGCTTTCAACATATTGCATTCCTTGCCCAAATGTCCCATTTTACTACATCCAAAACATATTTTGTTCATCTTATAGATTTTTAATTTATCTGATGTTCTTTGTTTCTCTGAGACCCCTGCTGAAAATGCCCCCTTTTTTCCATTTCGTTAAAAACAGCGTCGTTCAGCTTCCGTTAAAAGCTTCAGGTTCACTTTTGGCCCAAGTAAATTTTTCTTCTAGAAAATTCACAATGTGACGACTACATTTTCCCAATCTTCAACAAAGGTGATCGTGGCTGAATGTCCATCTTCAATTTTTTGTGTATCACCTGTATTTGTAAGTTTCACTTACAACAAAATTGATTCTTGCCAATAACAAGTCCATACAAGGTGTGTCCAATAAATAATGAGACCGGTCAAAAACAAAGAAAAAATTAAATGATAATTTTTTTAAGTCTATTTAAAAAATAGAAAGCTTCAGCTACACTGCGGTATATTACATCACGTGATTGCGCGCGCAGTCGATAAATTGTAAGCTTGTAAAAAGAAGGCCTTGCATAACAACTTCTAATTTGTAATGGATAGAATATTCGAACAACGAATTTGTATTGAATTTTGCTACAAAATTGGGAAATCGGCTTCAGAAACTTTAGATTTGTTGGATCGATAATTAAATAAGACTTGCAGTTAAAGAAGACACCTTCAAAATTTGTCCCTAAAATGCTCACAATCCAACAAAAGGAGAATCGCGTTGAAGTTTACAAAAAAATGCTTGAAATGGTGGAAGAAAACCCTAATTGGAAGGAAAAAGTAATAACTGGAGACGAGACATGGGTTTACGGGTATGACACGGAAACAAAACGCCAATCCATGGAGTGGAAAGGAAAAGATGAACCAAGAACGAAGAAATCTCGACTTTGCAAGTCAAAAAACAAAGTCTTATTGGTCACCCTTTTTGACATAAAGGAAATTGTGCATTATGAATATCTAGAGGAAGGTTCAACAATCAATAAGGAATCTTATTTAAACTTTATGAGACGTGTACGTGAATTAATTCGTCTGAAAATAAAAGAAATGCGGAGTTCCCAAAACTGGATTATCCATCATGATAATGCACCACCACACACCGCTACATCTGTACTGACTTATTTGGCTAAACACGGCATCCAAATACTTCAACACACACACAACCTCCCTATTCCCCAGACCTAGCTCTAAATGATTTTTTTCTCTTTCCAAAATTCAAAATGGCTCTAAAAGGAAGGAGATTTGACACTAGAGAGTCCATCATAGCGGATTCGAAAAAGGTCTTGAAGAACACCCCGAAAGATGCCTTTTATAAATGTTCTAAATCATGGGAGAAGAGATGGAAATTATGTATAGATGCGGGAGGGGACTATTTTGAAAAATACTAACATATTTTTTTAATCATTCTATTTTTTCTTTATTTTTGACCAGTCTCATTATTCATTGGACACACCTTGTATTTGAATGCTGTGTATATTTCTGTGGCAGAGTTACCTTTGTAGTTGAAAAACTTGAAATTTATTACTCTTAGGTGCATACAAATTTTTATGTTCAACCCAAACTTCTGGTTAATTTATATTTTTACATGCTTTTCCTTTTCATCACCAATAGAAAGGCAGATCTTCGCTAATGCTTTGTTTACCTTGAATTAAATCTCGACAAGGCTTCATGATATGCTTCTTCGGGCCTGGATCTACCATTGACCATAGATCACAATCCATCAAAATTAATTTTATTTGATATGATCATGTTGAATATTTGAGGCTATTCAACTATTTGATATTCACGCATCTATCATAAGTATCTATATTTTTAATGTAAGCGAACAGATAGCAAAGTTTCTTCCATCTACTTCGAAAACAAAGCTTAGGCAAGCAATATTTGATAACTTATTTGTTGGCATTCAGTTTCACAATCCAAATTGTTTGCACCATGTATCATATAAACTTATGTAAAATTTATATTTATTAGAAGAGAACAAAATGATTAAAAATGTGGAAAACAAAACAGCGCTTGAGCGAGCGTTTTTCATGATGAACAAAGTAAGCACCTATCCCATGTTGCTCTACACGACAGAGAGAAGGAGGGGCCGAACGTATACTGTGATTCGTCCTACAAGATATACAAAAATAGTTTATACTTAATTTTGATAGAATCGGGCTTTAAATTACTTACCTAAATATGTGGTAAAAAATATTAACAAATAAATTCACTGGCAATGTGTTGCTTTTCATGAATATCATCAAATATTATCTCTACAGACCTTACTGCAATTATATCAGTTATTGAATGCGAGGGCTTGGCGCATCAGTAGTGATCCCACTCAACGGTTTCGCCAAATTATTCTTTAGACCGCTCTACTATGTATTAGTTTGGTATATACCATGCATTTTCTATGGAAGGCAGCTTAGGGGTGTTTAGTGAACCTATAGACATAAGCTTATAGGTACCTCTACAGACCTATAAGCTTATGTCTATAGGGGTTCACTAACCCCCCCCCCCCCCCCCCCCCCAAGCTGCCTTCCATAGAAAATGCAGGGTATATCCCAATAGTTGAGCGGTCTAGAGATTAATTTGGCGAAACCGCTGAGAGGGTTCACTACTAATGAGCCAAGCCCTCTCATTCAATAACTTATATTTGAGCAGATTATTTATTATTATATGAAAATATTTTTAGTTTTGATATTTGTATTTTGATGCACTGTTGAATTTTCTCAATGCCTCTGCTATTTTATTTGTTTTAATTTTGGTTTTACATTAAATAAATTGCTATGTTATTCTGAGGTTTGTCTTTTCAAATTGTATATGTTACATTTTGGTGGAGATTCTGGGTAAATTAGGGAAGATAAACTGAAGATCGCTGAGAAGACCTTGAGGCCATGGGTTCTGTGATCTACATTTTCAGGTACTGGCTCAAGGATTCCACCGTCGTGTTAAATCCAAGAATTCCATCCAAGATGACGATGTCCTTATAGACGATACAACGACAAAGCCACTCTTCACGCCGCAAGAAAAAGGACGCAAAGCTACTAGGGACAGAAGTCCAAGACTCCGAATGGATATTTGACAGAAACACGTCAGATCCATGTCAGTATCAACAAGATTTTCAAGCTGTCGGTCACAGCTCCCATAAGGGAAGAGCTATGTAGCAGATTATTTATTATTCTATGAAAAGATGTTTTAATTTCGATATTTGTATTTTGATAAACTGTAAAAAATTTTGTTGCCTTCTATGCTATTTTATTAGTTTTAATTTTGGTTCTACATTAAATAAATTTCTGTGTCATTCTGAGGTTTGTCTTTCTTAATTTTCTACTTTACAATATCATTGCAGTGAGGTCTGTAGAGATAATATTTGATGATATTAATGCGAAGAAACACATTGCCAGTAAATTTATTTGTTACAAATTTTATTGATTGATGGCAATTGAATTTATAAATTTAATTCACTAATATATATTTGTTATAAACCATATTCCCGGATGAGCTTTGCTATTATAAGTATTATTTATAAGTATGTACCACTTCAGACCCATAATATGTCTATAGGTTCACTCAACACCCCTAAGCTGCCTTCCATATGTTGTATTCCCGTTTTTAGACAAATGGGAATGGAGCATGTAAGATGTGACTTAATAAAATTTCCTTATTAAGATATACAAGTGTGACATTTCGGTAACAACGTCGCTACCATCTTCGGAATAGCGTGTGACATAGAAATAGACAAATATAGGACTTAAGCAGCTAAGGTTATACTTAAGGAGATAGAATATCAAATAATATATAGGGTACAAAAGGATTTGAGGATTACGTAACTCCAAGTAAAAACTTTCTTCCATGCCAGGCGTGGGAGGGATCCCCCAAAGGGGGCACAAAATCGGGGAGGCCTGTTGACAGATTCCTTCCTGGAATGTATAGAGCGTCAGGTGTCCCGGGGACTAACAAGGTGTATGGAATGTGAAGTTCCAACGTCCACCCCCCCCCCCCCTTTTCTACGAAAGAGAGGTAATGGTGGGGCCCCTCGGGTTTCAACTATCTTTTTAAGAGACTTCTAGAATGATGTCCTTTCTTGACTTTATCCGCGAAATCTAGTGCAACTTTATTCTTTTACTAATCTCCCTCAATACACTTGTCTGGAGATTTAGCAACCCACTGAAGACGCTGGGAACTATTTCAGAGAGGGAAATTATAGCAATAGATCTCTATAATTTCTACAGATCGATTGTAAATAGATTCATACACAAAAGATATAGTGAGGAAAGTTTAGGACAGATGTGTAAAGAGATTCCTCATTAAACTAAGACTCACGTGTACTTGGGAAAAAAAGGAGGGAAATGTTGAATTATTTTTTGTTCCTACAATAAATTAAATAATCTATAAAATAGTGGTCGGCTCTCCCATCAAAATAGACGTTGGAATTGATCGCCGTCTATTGGCCGTCTCTACAGACTAACGGACTCGGGTCAGTGACAAGCCCATATAGTTTCAAATTCTCTGAGATCATCCAACAGCTTTAAGGGATCTCAGATAAAGATGAGCATGTTATTATTAGAAACTATAAACCTGAATATAAGACCAAATTAACATTTTTTTAATAGAAGTATAATATGTTGAAAATATTATTTCAAAATTAGATGTCGAGGAAGCACCAAGTTCAGATTTTATTAGTAATAAAATCTGATTAAACATGCAGGTACACTTTTAATCCCGATTCTTATAACAAAGATTCAACAAAATGCGTTGAATTAGGTTACTATCTGGATGTATGGAAGGACTCTATTTATAAAGATTATACTAAAACCTAGCAAAATAAGCTATGAGACAAGCAAAATCTATAGACTTATACTATTGACATTGACATTTGTAATATATTTAAAACAAAAAGGTTTTCAATAAAATCATAAAGAGAACAATCTAATGAGTATAAGGCAACATGGGTCTTATTAAATTTAAATCAACGAATGGTATAATGGTAGATATGATGGAAAACATATTGAAACATAGACAGGAGAACTGGCTTCTTTGATCACAGTGGGTATGACAGGCACTTTCGACAATGCATGTTGGTCAGGAATTATTAGAAGACTTGATTTTTTAGTAATATTCCCTCCAAATAGGTAAGAATCATACAACATTTCATTTAAACAGTGAAAGAAGGGCAAATCCCTCATATGGAAATACAAATATTACTAAAATCTGACAAAGAGATACCCTCAAGGTAGCCCTAATAAAGTCATATTTGCATCTATTGCTGTATTAAAATATCACAGCAAAGGTACAGTACACAACTCCATTCCATCAGAATCGGTAGTTCTATATTCCAACACAATCTGTAACAATAATAAGATGTGGGGGTAGTACCATAAAACAAAAGAATGAAATATGTATGAGAGGAAACAAAATTCTCCATATAAGTTATATACTAGATATTTATTCAAATTAAATAAAATTTGGGAACATTTCTATACTGGCGAGATATGCTATTTACATAATGATCTAGATAGAGGTGACTTGAAGTTACAAATTTGCCTTTATAAAGGGGAAAGCCTAGATCTCCATCTATTCTGGCGGGACAAAATATAAGAACCCTATCATTCCTTTTAAGTTACTTAAAGCCCTTTAGGGCCCATGCGAAATCTAAGTTAGTTTCTGCTCGAAAAGGGGGGTGCTAAGCCATAATGGCAAAGAGGCTTACCTTCTCTCGAAAGCGCCGGCAAGGTCTGGTCTCCTCCTTTCTGCGTCTCGAGCCCGACTGTCGACTGTCCTTCTGATTGAGCGACTCTGGTTGAATCTCTCCCTTTAGCAAAGAAAACCCCTCTTTTATCCTTGCCTCTCTCCATTTTCATTCGCTGCTCGCGCCAAAGTTTCTATTGGTTGGCATTTTCATTCTTCGAAAGAAAACACGCACGTGATCATGACCACGCCTCCAATTTACCGTGTTGCCTCGAGAGAAAAGAAAAAAAAAAACATTGTAGATTGAAAAACAATTAATTCCTTTAGGAAATTAAATAATATATATATTCCGAGTGTTAAAAAAAAATTATTGATTTAAATGTTTATATGACAAATTGTTTCCTTTTGGTCACCTCTATCTAAATCTTAAATGAGGGGCATATATGTACATATGGTACAGCAGCTTCCAGCACGGATGTCACTGGTGTCTTCTTCTCCACCAGGCATCAGCTTTCGGCATGGAAGTCTGGTGTCATCAAGTGTCTAGGTTTCTGGGCAAAAAGGTAGTCTATAAGTCTATATGGGAGGGAAGCCATGTATCCAGTTGAAGTTGATCATACATCTTCTGTTGGGGTATAAAAACGTACCCCAACACATAGAAAAGGCGGAGTATATCCCAAGCCAATCCAAAACAATTATAAAGCGGTCTAGAGAATAATTTGGCGAAACCGCTGAGAGGGTTCACTACTGATGAGCCAAGCCCTCTCATTCAACAAATTATATCATTGCAGTAAGGTCCATAGAGATAATATTTCATGATATTAATTAAAAGAAACACGTTGTTCCAAAATCACTTTATTAGGAACCGCTCAACAAGAGCAACCTAGTTTATGATATTTGCAGCAATGAATAATAAGTGAAGGTAATTCACAAAATGTTAACGGGATTCAATCCCAGTTCATGACTGTCAGGAATCGAGGGTAAGAAACACATTGCCAGTAAATTTATTTGTTACAAATTTTATCGATAGATAGAAATTGAATTTATAAAAATAAAAATGGAGAATTGCGAGCCTTTGCAAGTCGTGGCAAATAAGGTTTTTTTTGGTTCTACAGTGTTGTTTGTCAAGAGTGAAAAGACAAAGGAATTAACAGACCTTGATTGAGGAACGAGAAATATCTTGTAGACTTTGTCAACCATCGAAAAGCCTCAAAAATTGTATATTTTTACGAAAGGGAGTGGTAGCTAACTTAAAATTAGGGTTATCTGGACAAAGGAGATCAATTACCCTATGTCATAATCTGGACATTGACTGTTACAATAGTGTTTTTTTCGCTTGGACTTGTGAAATCTTATCTATCTATCGAGTCTCCTAAAGCAGACCATTTAGGCAATTTCTATATTTAATATTGTGTCCTAAAACATGATATGTTTCTATTTTTTACTTGGTAATAGAGAGATATTTATAACCCAGGTTCCTGGAGCTCAGAGGGCCAACTACCAGGGACTTGGTAATATAATTTATTCTACATTTCAAAGTTTTAATTAAAACCTATTTATTTTTGGTGAAATTAGTTTTTAGTTCAGTACTGTATTTTTTGTTAAGGTCATTTTTTTTTATTTTCAAAAAGCTAATTTTTGATTTTAATAAGAACATACTTTTTCGCTTGTATTAAAGGTTTTGCACTCTTAAGAAGCACACTTAAAAATTTAATTATGAGCATTTTTAAAAAGAGTTATAACAAATATTTTAAGGGTTTAATATAAGTTTTTGATGCTTATATGTATTTTTTATTTAATAAAACTCTTTTGAACACTTAATATTTTGATACGATATCAAGTTGTAATAATTTATGGTAAATGTGAAATATTTATCATAATAAAATCGTATAAAAAGTCGTGTTGAAATGCTGAGATTTAAATAGAAAATTTTAATAAAACTTGAAAATGTGTTATTCAATTCTAATTGTTGGTATATAATTATTATATGTTATTTTCAAATGCGAGCTAAAATATTAGTGTTCACATTAAATGTAGTTTAGAAACATTCAAACATTGATATTATATTTTGTTATGTCGTTTTTTAACTTAAAAATTTTGTTTTACAATCTTAAAATATTCCCATTCAAACTATAAAATGTAAAAATTTTCACATAAAATGTCGTTATTAAACTTTTATATGTGCTTCTTAAGAGTACAAAACCTTTTTAATATACGCACAAAAATAAAATATATATCCATATTTAAATAAAAAAAATGGGCGTATCAAAACAAAAATGTACTTTTAAAATTAAAAATGACCTTAACAAAAATGAAACTACTAAAGGGTAAACTAATTCCATTTAAAATTATTGTATCAATTAAAAAATGAAAACTAAACTATATTTCTGTTAAAGTTTCAAATAAAATCGAAAAATATTGCCTTAAAGTGTAAAATATTGTATTAAAATTTCAAAACTTATTTAACAACAAAAATACTTTATACTATGAGTGAATATTTTAAATCTAAATGCTTCAGTTAGTCTATATAAATTCATCTGTAAAGTCAATAAATATTTCAAAATATCTTTAAATATTGCATAAGCAATTCAAAAAATAGAAAACAAAATATTTTTTAATGACTCATCTCTAAATTACTTTTATTTTGAACGCTACACTTAGTCTCTTTTAGTTTTTATCATCATATCTAATGCTTTCAGAATATAGACCTGCATCTTTAAATAAAGGCATTTTTTATAATACGTCTCTAGAAATTTCTTAGAGCTTTCAATATCTAAATTACGTTCAGAACTATTTGTCAAAAATATTTTGTTTCTTTTCTAAAATTTGAATGCTTTTAAAACATTTATTGGTAAGGCAATATTAGATACAACGTGAATTTCACGTGCGCACATGGTACGCATGGAAACCTGCAAATAAGTAAACAAAAAGTAAGATCGACTGGCTGTTGAATCGGCTGGTCATACTCTTTACTTTAATATGCTAAAGGTCATTACATCTAAATGAAATTATACAATATCGAATAATATATTTTATTTTTTATTATAAAAAAATAGCAACAATTATGATATTTTCATGCCCAGTAAAAATGAAAATTACAACACGCCATCCTTCAATTGGTGACGCTCCCGTCATTTGAGTCGATATTGCAACCAAGAAGACATATTTACTTGTGCGGTCATACTTTTCTTATAGCCGGCTAATTGTTTACTTTTTGTGAAATTAAACGTGCATCTATATGTCCATATAATAGGTAAGTCATAGGTGCCACATGTTTTCCAATTTATAGAAGAAATCTCTTTTCAACGAGCGTTTTGCGATCATGAAGGTATATATTTAAAAAAAAATCCTTTGATCTTTAGGCCTATTTGAAGTCAAATCCTTATAAATATTAAATATATATGTCTATAGACTAATTTTTATAGTAAATCTTAAGTACAATAATGAGTTTATTATGACAGTAGGTTTTTAAAATGTTCACAATAATGACTTCTTTTGTATATTTAACCATTTTATGATTTTGATGTTAAAATTTAATATCTGTACGTTTTTAAATATAAAACACCATAACTTTTAATTGAGTAATAAGGGTTTAAATATTAAAATATATTTATTGCTCTTTTTATCTATTTTATATGTATTAATTTAAAATTAAAGGGGATAAATACCATGCTTGTTCAACTTAGTGGTATGTTTAAAAATGATATTTTTATAACTTATAAATATATGTATCACTAATATTAATTTATTCAAAAGACAACTTTTTAGATACATTTTAATATTTAAACAAAGGTGTTGAAACTTTCCATTACATTTTTTTTTTTAAAGTTCATAGTTAAGACCATGATGAAAGTTGCTTTTGCTATGAAATTTTCCTAAAAACAATAAAGATTTTTAATTTGACAATCAAAATTTTTAAAGATAAGCTACCATTTTAAATAAAAAGGAATATATATATATATATATATTTCAATATAAAATTCAATACTTTTTAAAAATCTATACAAATAAAAGTTTAAAATAAAAATAATGAAAATATTGAAAGAAGTATAATGTGAACTTTTATAAATAAATGGAATAAAACCTTTCAATGGTTCTATATAGTTATCATCAATGTGCATTATCATGACAAAAAAAATAGCAAAAGATAAATGAATGTTATTTAGCAATAATTCCATGGGATAAAGCATTCATTACATTTGTTAGCAAATTTAATTATCTAATATATAATATATATATAGTGAAAGTGGAGGGGCAAAAAGTGTATAGAAATAAACTACAATGTTTTTTAACATGTTATTTTTTATTTGTTTACATTTGCTTATCTGTCAGTGGAGTTTTTTTTGTTTGTTTGTTTTCTCCAATGTTGACATTTATACATCATAAAATTGCTACACCATAAATATTCTGAAAATAATATATGGTATGGTGCATTGTTTATATAATTTTAAACTATATTTTCAACTTACAAATAAATTATAATATTCACACTAAATATATGTTGCTGATGGCTTGCGCCATCTATCAGAATAAACACCAACTATTCTCGTTGATTTTTAATTATTCCAGAATTGGCCAAATACCCATTCTTGAGTAATTAAGAAAAGCTAACCACGAATGCGTTTCGGGCTGTTGGCCCTCATCAGCGTAGTGCAAGCTGTACTGTGTTCAGATGCACGATAAGCAGATGCTCTTTTGATAATTTATGCACCTTATCCCAGTACAATATCACATTTGTACTTTTTTTTAAATAACAATCTTTACCATTTTTAACATATATATTTGAAAACTTTGGGATTTCAGACTGAATTACAGCTGAACTTGTGTTTCTAAAAACATCACTTGGAATTATGTTATACTCCATGATGCTCTTATAAAAGAGCCTACTAAACACAAGGTAATAAGACCAAATCCAAATAAACAGTGTGAAGTTTCGGTGTTACCGAAAAGTCACACACTATTTATTTATTTGAATTTGGTCTAATTACCTAGTGTTTATAATTTATAATCCAAATTGTGCCTTATCAAAAGAGGCCACTGTTTTAACATGGTTCCACTTTATGGTAGCATATATCAATATCTTGAACCTGATATAGATAACCTGATACAGTTAAACCTGTCTACAGCGCCCTCTCTTGAGACTCATCAAAATACGGTGCTATAGAGAGGGAATGCTATAGACAGGTCACTTTTAATGTAAAATGTTTACATTTTAATGTTTAAAATCGGGCGCTATAGAGAGGAAGGCGCTATTTAGAGGGGGCGCTATAGACAGGTTTAACTGTATACAAGATCAATTTTATTATCCTAAGTATACGTGGTACAGGCCATGATAATCATGGCTGAAACTGCACCCCATGTCTACACACATGAAAAGCAGTTTGACTTTTGCACATACCAGTGTACCAGAGTCCCATTTGGTTACTTTCATTCGCTGGTGAGGTTTGACTTTTTCAAGAAACGGGGGCCATTGGAACATATTTTTTTAATTAGGAAAAAAAGTGCCCATTGTGGGATTTGATCCCGGGTTTTATCATATAATAATGTCCATGTTGGTATAGCCTGTGATTCCAGAGGTAAGAAACCCGCCCTACATCATTCTAACTGATCAGGGAGTTTGACATCTGCAGAGAGAGGCTTCTGATAACCATTAATTATTATAGCCACTGTGTGGCAGCCATCTTATTGGCATCCATTTTGGGAGATCCAGAGAATCCAAAATACCGCCTCTGAGTGGCATGAGCAATTGTGAGATGTAAACAAACAACACAATTGGGTCAATGTACCAGAGCTCCGTTTGGTTACTTGCACTCACAGGTGGGGTTGGACTTTTCCAAGAATTAAGGGCCTGATTACAAAATAACTTTACTAGGTACCGCTCAAAAAGACCGACATGAGCTTATGATATTTACAACAATGAATAATCTTCACATATTAAAACAAAGGGTCCAATGCAGGATTCAATCCAGGTTCATGGCTGTCGGGAATCGAGGGTTTTAACCACTCATCCAACCGACTATTCTATTATATATATATAATAAAAGGGTTTAAAAGCACGAATGTTTCTTTTATACATAATACAAACTTCTACTGTCCTTACTGCGATGAAAAAATATATTGGGAGGGCTTGGCTCATCAGTGGTGAACCCTCCCAGCGGTTTCACCAATTTAATCCACCAGACCGCTTCTCAGAGCTCTAATACTGTATTGGATCATTCTGCTTTTATATGCTACACTGAGATTCCATCCTTCAGTTTAGCATATAAAAGCAGAATGATCCAATACAGTATTAGAGCTCTGAGAAGCAGTCTGGTGGATTAAATTGGTGAAACCGCTGGGAGGGTCACCACTGATGAGCCAAGCCCTCCCAATATATTTTTTCATCGCATATTTTTTCATTGTAGAGCCAAAGTGTCCTTTAGGGAGAGGTGTCCTCTTACAAGAGAGTTGCTTAATAGTAAAAAATGGTATTTTTGCAAATGAAAACTGTCCTTTGTAGAGAGGTGTTCTCTAGGGTGATTGTTCTCTCATGGAGGTTCAATGGCTCTATACAAGTCCACCAGTGAATACAAGTAACTAAACAGGACAAACACCTTGTAAGTGCCAGAGTCAAATTGATTTAACACATGTAAGTTTTCCTAAAGGAATGTCTTAATTGTGTTTGAGATGGAAGATTTAATAATTTTCACTATGTGTGTAGAAAAATGTATGTAGATATGCATGTATGTTATGTATATGTGTGTAGTATGCATGTGTGTAGAAACAAAAACCCCATCAAAATGATGTTCAGTAGTTAGTTCCTACAGATATAGGTGGAGGTTGTATTCAGTGGCAGGATGTCACCTTTTGTTATATTTATACTTACTTCCTCTTACTTCTGTTCCTAATAATTCACTTTACACACCTCTCTGCCTATAACATGACCCTCTACTTTTCTTCTTAGGCCCCCTATCACCAAGTAGTCTTGTTACAAGTTTGATGTGAAAAGGATGGAAACTCTAGATTGAAGACTGGATAGTAATTTACTTAGTTGTTCAAGCTCATGGTTAATGTTGCTCAGGTAACTAGGATCCAGTGATGTTCCTTCCCACCAACCCGGTGGTGAGTTGACACCACATGTTTACATGTGTTAAATCAGTTTGACTTTGGCACTTACAAGGTGTTGTCCTGTTTAGTTACTTGTATTCACTGGTGGACTTGTATAGAGCCATTGAAACATTTTGGCAATTCTGGTAAGGTACAATTTGGATTATAGATTATAAACATAAGGTAATAAGACAAAATCTAAATAAATAGTATGTGACATTTCGGTAACAACGCTGTCACCGAAATGTCATTCACTATTCATTTGGATTGGGTCTTATTACCTTAAATTTGGCAATTAAAAACTCAGGATTTGATTGTTCATAGGGTATATCTTTAGAGTTTGTGGTGTGGTTTTGATTGGTGATTTAAGTACTTTTTATTGTGAACCATAGCTTGCTACTATCATTAAACCTTCAAGCCTAGACCCAACTGATGATGTGTGTGTTTGATAGAAAGGATGAAAGATTTATCTCAATTTACAAGGTTTTCTAAAAAAATAAATGTGATTCAATTTTTAAATTGAGAACCCACAGTGGGTATAACTCCTACCTATACAGCAATAGCATTCAATATGTCCTCCGTCCATCATTTAGCCTAGTGTTAACTCACAGCAGTACACTTTGGGAAAATGCTTTAGCCTGGGAACCATCCTCTAATCCCTTAGAGCTCATGTACTCACACTATCAAAAAGGCACTACAGTAGAACCTACCTGTAAAGGACACCTAATTGCAGAGCAAAAGTGTCCTTTACGGAGAGTTGCTAAATAGTGAAAATGATAATTTTACAAATGAAAACTGTCCTTTATAGAGAGGTGTCCTCTCATGGAGGTTCTACTGTATTAGGACTGTTAGCCAGCTGAAGCCCAATCATAATCTACAATTTGTACCAGTGTCTTATAGGATTGGTCTTTTTTTCTTTCTCAAATTGTTCTCTCTCTTCTTTTTTTAAATCTTTTCTTGCAATGCCATTCTTCATTGAAGGAATAATTTATTTCTAGAATGTCAATGGAACCTGTGTTGTTGGTTTCAAAACTGTTATCATGATTTCATCTTTGGAAAAGGAAAGTCTTTTTTTTTTCTTGACTTGGCAATGTTTGATGGTTCTTCAGCACAAAGGGTGTAGTAATAAACCCAAGGCTCTGATCACACAGTATAACACCTTTAAAGGCCTCATTGGATGCTCAGAGGTCTGAAAAAATCTCAGAATTTGCATAATATCTCATGTTAGAAGCCTTGAAACCTGTTTTGAGCTCAATTTTTGATATCCATGATATGATACTAGTTCAAGAACACTTCCTTTGAAGATTTTCCCATCAATTGGGAAATCAGTATCGTCCGGTTATTCCTGACCTTTTCCTCCAAATGTGTGAAATTTTGTGGCCTCACTATGTGTCAAAATCACCAGTATGGGTGTATTTTGGCCCCAACTCTTTATTGACCTTATAATGTGTTGCATACACATTCTTTATAGAGTTTTGAGTGAATTATTGTGGCTGAAATGACACTCACTCGCTGCTAGTTCTTGTGTTCACTTCAGTCGCCATATCAGGAGAAATACAAAAGATAAATATGATTGCACATGTGGAAAAAAGGATTTTTTTCAGCAAGCTTATGCATTACTTATGGACCTACCTTTTATTTGGTGTCATGTTTTGGTATTATAAACTGTGCCATTTTTTATACTCATTTATTTAAAATGGCAGCATTTTTAAAGCCTTGGTATATGCTCCAGCTACTGGCTAGATTAGGATGATGGCTGTGTATACTAAACTGGTAGATTCTGACAAAACTCAACTCCCATCAGGAAGAATTGATGGAAGGACATGAACTCTTACTTTCCTTTTATTATTATTATTTTTTTATCCCTAGTACACGTGGGTACAGGCCAGGTGGGTAGAAGTAGGCGACTGCTTTTACTGTAAGTGCGCCACATGTCTACACATGTGAAAAGCAGTTCGACTATTGCACTTTACAAATGTGCCAGAGCTCTGTTAGGTTATTTGTACTAGCTGGTGGGGTTGGACTTTTGCAAGAATATATGGCCATTGGAGCATATATTTTTTTAATATTAGAAAAAAGTGCCCAATACAGGATTCAATCCTGGGTGTTCGAAAACCAATGGTTTAGACCAACCTTCCACCGACCCCCACTCTTTACTTTATTTGAACACAACACAGTGTACAATTTTATATGCAGAAATTTAAATTTAGCATCAATATCAGGGCTCTATTATTTTTGAAGGATGATTTCTACAATCACTAGATATTGGGAAGACTCAGCATCAGTGGTGAATCCTCCAGGATGTTTTACCACGCTGACGAGGTCCAACAGCCCGAAACACCAACATGATTGATTTTTCTTGTAATCAATAAGGTACAATTTGGATTAAAGATCAAAACTACAAGAAAATAAGACCTAATCCAAATAAATTAATAGTGTATGACGTTTTGGTAACAGTGTTGTTACCATCATCAGACAAAAGAATAAATGGTGGTAACAATGCTGTCACTGAAACGCCACACACTATAAATTTATTTGGATTTTCTTATAGTTTTCTTGTGATGAATCAAGATCATGTTCTTGTCCATAAGTGAGGAATAAGTTTAAAATCAATGTTTAGTTTAATTTATTCTGATAGATAGACGTTCTGCCATCTTTAATACTCAGCTGGGATATTTGACTAGTATTCATTTCCACAAAATCCACTGGGTATGCATTCCTAGTATATTGGCAACTAGAGCTGCTCTGCCCTCTTGGTACTTGGGCTTTATTCAGTTCTCTACAGGACACTTCCAATGGCATCCATGGACAAGATATGTAGGGGTCCTCTACTAATCCAAATAGGTAAGCCTCTCATGACACAAATTCCCTGCCACCTGTTCTAACAAGATTTTATATTAATTTCACCTTCTTGAACACATGGGAGGACACTCGCTAGACGATACCTCTCTATATATAAAGGACAGTTTTCTGACACAAAAATTACCATTTCTACTATTAAGATGGTCTCCGGTAAAAGGTTAGCTCTCTCTAAAAGACACTATAGCTCTCTTGTAACTAGGTGTAGGCCATTACAGAGAGGTAGTTCTGTAGTAGTTTGGGCAACTAGGTGTAGGCCATTACAGAGAGGTAGTTCTGTAGTAGTTTGGGCAACTAGGTGTAGGCCATTACAGAGAGGTAGTTCTGTAGTAGTTTGGGCAACTAGGTGTAGGCCATTACAGAGAGGTAGTTCTGTAGTAGTTTGGGCAACTAGGTGTAGGCCATTACAGAGAGGTAGTTCTGTAGTAGTTTGGGCAACTAGGTGTAGGCCATTACAGAGAGGTAGTTCTGTAGTAGTTTGGACAACTAGATGTAGGCCATTACAGAGTAATGTAGTAGTTTGGCTCCTCCCAAATGATTGATCCACTAGTAGTGTCTCATATTTATGGTTTTGCCTGAGAGCTCTCCTGATTTATGGCCTAATAAAAGGACTAGTGTTTAAGGCTGCCCTGGCCCCTCTTGTTTTCTGAGAGTGAAGAATGATTTGGTTGAAGAAAGAAATCACTTTCCTAGTCTTGCACCTGACACTGCCAGAGTGCAAGTAGAGACATGTTGTGAATGTGAAGCAGTAGAGCTGTTGTGTGAAATGTAGACATGTGGTGTCCCAGCATTCAAACAAGGTGTGGTCACTTTTTGTGATTTTAAAATGATATAAGGGAATATTTTTATTTGTATTTAGAAGTTTGTTCTATAGTGTACTATCTAATCTAAAGTATGTAATATTTATTACCACACAATGTATGAATACACTTTCAAGAAGATCTATTAAGTCCTGTGAAACTTTACAACTCAGGTCAGATGTTGGTAGAGTGCTCTCTTTTACTGAAAACAGTTGGATCCTTTTGGTCTTTCCTATCTCCACTCAATCATATTAGGGTATCAGGCTTGTAGAGCTTTAGACTTTTGATGGTGTCTGCTGGAGATGAGTAGAGATAATCAATGGATGAGCCAATAATGGGGGTTGAGAGGTAATAAGGTTGAGAATTGTGACAGTTGACTAATTGTTAGTTAGGGTTAGGTAGGAACATGAGAAAGAAAGATGAGAATCACTCTAAATGGCTTGGCTACTCTTGTAAGATCTAAACTGGGGTTTAAGTATTGACTCCATAAGCTTATCTAATGGACTGCATGGCACATCAGTGACATTGACCAACAGATGAAGTTGCCAATGGCAAAAAGAGCTGTTTATAGCAGAGACTCCAAAATACAGTATAACCTCGTTAATTCTACAGTATCGATAATACGACAGTTCCGATAGTTCGACCATTTTAAAATTCGAATTTCGACTGATGACTTTTTTTTTTTTACATACAACTTTACCGCTAAAAAGGTATTATGGCGGTGGCAAGTGGCGATCGGCGGGCGCCGATAGGATCGCGCCTGCGCATTTTGGTTTCTGTTAGTTTAAGTTTCACTTTGCAGTGCCGTTGAGCAATGTTGCGAGTGCAATTGTTTTTTTGTTTTTTTTTTTACGCGGGAATTTAGGCATCGTGCGCTAATTAATAATATTATTTTATTTTTCATTTCACATTGAAATATTTTAGTTATTTTAAAATTTTCAAATAATTTCCTTTTAAATAAATAAATCTTCATAAAATGTAGCCACAATGATTATGATAACATTTTATTTCAATATTCCATTTCCGTGTTATTAGATTTAAACACAAAATCAATAACACCTGCAGCAGCAGTGGATGCCTTTAATGCAATAAAAGCTCTTTGTTATTTAAAAGACATTTCAAAGGAAGAAAGACATGCATGTTTTTTTAAATAGACTATCTGGAATATATCTTGAATAGGATTTCAGTGCAAAAATGACATCCATAAAGGAATTTTTAAAAAGATCTTCATGATTATTTTTAAATGTTATTTTTAAATTTCCTTTTTATTTTTCATATTCATTTCCTTTCAACTGCTATATTCTTCAATTAAAATAAAATATTATTTGTAATTATTTATGTTTCAAAAATATGTATTATTGCCAGTCTTAATGACAAAGGCAGACGCATTCTACTTCACCCAGTCATGATGGTTGTCAAATACCATCAAGGGTCACAACTTGATACCCTAATGATTGAGTGGAGATAAGAAAGAAGAAGAAGATTGCCATTTTGTCCTTGATACTAAAGTTAACCATGAAAATAAAAAAAAATAAATACAAAAAAAGTACATACAATGGTTTTAATTAATATCATTAATTTATATTACAAAGCAATTTAAAAAAAAAATATATTATTTCAGTGAGTTAGATGATTAGCTAATCATCTAACTTTAATTCAACACTTCCTTTAATTCAACTGAAAGCTCTGTTCCCTTGGGGTGTTGAATTAAAGAGGTTTGACTGTATATTCTCATACACTGTGTGAGAGTCGACCCTCCCTCCCTAAATTACAATAATTAATTAAAATTCCTCCACCACACACTGCTGGTATGTTTGGTAGTTAGATATGTGCCATATTAAGTGATTGGTCCAGAGTACCTCACACTGGGCCGCAATATATTTCAGCCTAATTCAAATATATAAACCATGTTTGGTAACAGCAATGCTAACGATAAGGCATAATTTGGATTATAGATTATAAACACAAGGTAATAAGACCAAATAAATTGATAGTGTGTGACGTTTCGGTAACAGCAATGCTAATGATAAGGCACAATTTGGATTATAGATTATAAACACAAGGTAATAAGACCAAATAAATTGATAGTGTGTGACGTTTCGGTAACAGCAATGCTAATGATAAGGCACAATTTGGATTATAGATTATAAACACAAGGTAATAAGACCAAATCTAAATAAATTGATAGTGTGTGACGTTTCGGTAACAGCAATGCTAATGATAAGGCACAATTTGGATTATAGATTATAAACACAAGGTAATAAGACCAAATCCAAATAAATTGATAGTGTGTGATGTTTCGGTAACAGCGTTGTTATAGAAATGTCACACACTATTTATTTGGATTTGGTCTTATTACCTTGTGTTTAGCAATGCTAACAAAATGTCACATACAGTGGAACTTTGTTATAACAGTCTCTTTTTTTTTTTTTAAAGCTGTTAAGCAGCATGAATATATTATAGCTACAAGAAAATAAGACCTAATCCAAATGAATTAATAGTGTGTGACATTTCAGTAACAGCGTTGTTACCATCATCAGACAAAATAATTAAGACAAAAACATTCTTTTGCCTGATGATGGTAAAAACGAGGCTACCAAAATATGTCACACACTATTTATTTGGATTAGATTGCAGGATCTATTGAAAACCACTTTGGTTTTGGAACAATCCTAGAAGATCTGTGATGGGTTCACATAGTGCTGTTCCCTTGCACCCAGTTTTCGCTATAATACCCTCTTTATGCATATTATAAACACAAGGTAATAAGACCCAAATAAATAATAGTGTGTGCCATCCCGGTAACAGCATCGTTACCATCTCGGACAAAAGTACTGAATGAGAAAACCAAGACTTTTGATAACAGTAATTATTTAAAACACATGCTGTGAAATTTTTCCTCATTCAGTACTTTTGTCTGAAGATGGTAACAACGCCTTTACCGAAATGTCACACACTATTTATTTATTTGGTCTAATTTACCTTGTTTTTATAATCTATAATCCAATTTGTGTGCCTTATCATGCATATTCTGTCTTATTTTCTCATATTTTCAACCTAAAGGAGATGTCCCCTGAGAGACCTCCCAAAATGCTAATAGCCCAGAGTCTCCTGAGCTGATCTCTCATTCAAGTGTGGATTAGATTGTGTTTTTAGTTTTTAGTTTTTTTTCAAGAATTCAAGTAGATGATAAAGCACAATTTGGGTTATAGATAGCAGAAAATGAGACCTAATCCAAATAATTTAATAGTGTGACATTTCGGTAACAGCATTGTTACCAAAATGTCACACACTATTAAATTATATGGATTAGGTCTTATTTTCTTGTATCAATTCGAGTAGATGTTCTCTCTCATGAGAAGAGACATTACTATATTCTCTGATATGGACAAAGCAAATAGAATGTATTAGGGGAATTATTCAAGAATCCATTTTTTCACTTATTCTTTACTTCTTGAACCCGCTTTGTAGCGGTCGAAAACCAGCGGTTCGACCATCATTCCACTGATTTCTCTCAGTTTTTGTTGTTTCATATTATGTGCATGTGGCCTGCATGATGTGATATGCTACACAGGTTTTCTGCAGTGCTGGTGCCAGATGGGAAGTAGAGCTGATACATGCAAATATGTATACCAATTATATAGGCTTATGGTGTCAATTAGGTGTCAAGCAGCCGTGTTCTCATCACCCCCACCGTGATGTATTTCTGGCACAGCTGTGAGCTTCCTTCCTTAGTATCACTTGGAACATAAGGGATCGGTGGAAGGGTGGTCTAAACCATTGGCTTTCGACCGCTACGACCCGGGATCGAATCTCGCATTGGACACTTTTTTTTTTTTTCTATCTAAAAAAAAAATGCTCCAATGGCCACCGATTCTTGCAAAAGTCCAATCCAGCCAGTGAGTGCAAGTAACCAAACAGGGCTCTGGCACATTTGTAAGTGCAAAAGTCAAACTGCTTTTCACATGTGTAGATATGTGGTGCACTTACATTAAAAAGCAGTCGCCAACTTGTACTCACCATGATTATCATGGCCTGTAAAATGTGTACTAGGGATAATAATTAAAAAAAAAAAAACTTGTAACATCCTTACATTCCGCACCACAACATTTGTACACCTAGGTATTATTGGCCCCACCATTGCCAAATACCTGGAAGTGAACAAACCCGGCTTCACATGATGTTTTGAACTTCTCATGGGAGTTTCTCTTATATTCTATTACCATTTTTATATAAAGCCTGTCAACACTCATGGACTAAACTTGAGGAAGTTATACAGTTACTAAAGATATTTGATACACAGTAACATCTATTGAAGACACACAAGTTATCCAAAAGTTATCCGAGTGTGAACACATTTGCCTCTGTCTCCTTAAAAAAAAAATAGATGACCAGTGACATCAAAGACTTTCTACTTCCTTAAGTTTTGTTCATGAGTGTATTGTTATAACTTGTGGAAGCATGTGCAAAAGTTGTTCATCGTTAAAAACAATGTGAAGTCAACATTTACAAATTTACATATACAGCAGAACCTCCCTGTAAAGGACACCTAGTTGCAGAGCTAAATTGTCCTTTAGGGAGAGGTGTCCTCTTACCGGAGAGTTGCTAAAGAGTAAAAATGATAATTTTGCAAATGAAAACTGTCCTTTATAGAGAGGTGTCCTCTCATGGAGGTTCTACTGTATATATATACTAGCGGTATGTACCCGGCTTCGCCCGGGTTTTATCCGAGTGAAAGTTTGCCTAACGAATATTATATATTATGAAGTATAATAAACAATGTTAAAGATTAGTTTTAATTATTAATCAAGATTGTGTGTGAATATGTGAGAAAGATGTAATATCGTTGTTGTTTTCTTGGCCGACTGTTTTACATATGGTGTTATCTTAAAATTGCTTGTTTTGAATATTTTTTTAGATTGATTTGAATGAATTGCTGAATTTTTTTTGTATTTATATATAAATAAAATTAACTCTGTTGATTTTTTTTTTTTTGTATTTAATCGATAACAGCGAAGTTACGCATGTTAAAGTTAGGAAAAATATTTTGATGTTAAGCAAAACCTGCTCCATCTCGTTTTACATAAATGTTGAAAATTTGGTCGAAATTGATGCATTGTAACGAAAGTTTTTAGCGAACACCACTTATGAAATTTGCATTTTATTAATATAGATATATAAATATTTACAAAAATCTTCCTGCAGCAGAATTGTTAGAAGTGTTACCAGAAGCTCATCACTTGCACTTATTTCACAGTTATTTAGAGAATAACAACTCGCATTGAAGTGGTTTTTAAATAGTAAATCTCTGCATTTTGATGAAGGGGAGTGAGTGCAAATGGGGTTCTGGCACCTTGTACAAGTATAACATGTGATGATGTATTTACAGTATAAGTAATTACAATTCCCCTTACTTTCCATTGCCATGGTAGTAGACCTAGTACAAACTGTCTCCTAGGACAGACTCACCACTATTTCCTATAAGTTCCCAAGATCATTTGTTGGTTAGAAGTTGATTCAGAAAATATACAGCCAGAGATCAAACAATGATTTATTCAACTCCCGATGTTTCTCCCTTGAGGAGACTGAAACATCGGAAGTTAAATAAATCATTGGTTCATGTGGCTGTATTTCCTATAAGTTATGCTTTAAGAGGTTTATTTTTATTATTTGTTTCATTAAAATGGAATACCTTTTTTTTTTAACTTATCCCAAGTACACAATGTACAGGCCATGATTATCATGATAAGTAGTTTGAAACTGCTTTTACTGCAAGTGCAGTAGCATAATGTTACTTGCCCAACTTCCTGGTAATTAATGGCTCAAATTTATGGGCAATCAGAGAATAATATCACTTAGATATATCCAGTGACATTTTCACTCTGTTTCAGTCATCTCTTTTTTTATTTAAATGGAGCCATTCCTAATTATATTTTTATAAGCACATGGCAGTCTATTTATTTTATCAATTTTTCATTTGACAGATTCTATATCGAGGTATTTTTGATGTGATCCACTTTCTACCTTATTTTGAATAGGAATTACTTTATATACAATATGATAAGGCACAATTTGGATTATAGATTATAAATACAAGGTAATAAAACCAAATCCAAATAAATAAATAGTGTGTGACGTTTCAGTAACAGCATTGTTACCATATTCAGAAAAAATACTGAAACTAATAAGACCAAATCCAAATAAATAAATAGTGTGTGACATTTCGGTAACATCATTGTTACCGAAACATCACACTATTTATTTATTTGGATTTGGTCTTATTACCTTGGGTTTTTAATCTATAATACAAATTGTGCCACCTTATCATCCCACTCTTATGTTGTTCCAGCTAGATATGGTTGCTATTGTTGAAAGGTAACAAGACCATGGGTGTCACACTATTGCTTGCTGCTTTCATAATATTGGAGAAACTTACATCTTTAATCTTAGTTATTCTGTTTTAGTGGTGTGGGCAACACCTGACATCTGGGTGAGAAGAAGTAAACTAGAGTCACTTTCTGTTCACCAATTTTTCGAAGCTTTCTTTCTCCTCTAACAGGAACCAAAAAGGGAGACTTCCAAGGAAAATAAAAATAAAGAGTCTCTCCTGGTTGTTTCCTTACACACCAACTGGGGGCAGTTAAGGTGTTGCTGACACTGACTGGTTGGACTTGTGCAAACCTTGCGCCATTAAAGGTGTTCAAGATGGAGCCAGCTTGACTTGTGCATCTATCATTGAGGAGGCACTTGATTATCTAACAAGGGGGTGAAGAACAGGGCTGCCAAGTCTCTGCAGCTGCCCCGGTGAATTCCCCCCAAGGTTGTAAACAAGCAGAAGGCAGTAAAGCCTGTGCAGGCCAATGCTCCCTGTGTTGGTAGAAAGCATTAAGACAATAACTGTCCCAGTACATCACTGTGTGTATACATACAAAACACTCCATGTCTAACAAGGGAGTTGGTGGAGAGGTGGGACATACCATCAATCCTCCCAGTTATAGAATCCTGTATTGAACACTGCTTCAATGGCTTCTGACTCTTGCACAAATCCAAGTGAGTGCTAGCAACCAAACAGAGCTCTGGCACCTTGAAAGTCCAAAACTGTTTCCAGACATGTGGTGCTACTCACAGTAAAAAGTCAAATTTCCCACCATGAATACCATGATCATGTAAACAGCAGCGGCCTTAAAATCCAACATGTGAGTGTAACCAACATGGGTTGGCAGGTCCTTCTGGGGAGAGTGACCAAGACCAGGAAATGCACTTTTTCAAGGGGCTCCCACTCATAAGATATCATCTCTGAACAGCTGCTATCAGTAAGTCCCCATTTCTATCTTTGCTGGGATTGGGTTTTCTCATAGTTTCCTCTCTATGGGAAACACTAACAACAACCAAATAACCCCTAAAAAAGAACTTATGTATACTGCAAAATTCTTTGCTATAGTGAATCTTCCCAATGGGACTCAACTTTTATTCTCTATATGGTAATATTGGGAATTTTAAGTTCATTATAAGGGAATGTTTACTATATCCCCATTTGTTGTTGTGAGGTTTTATTTCATAACTCACCTTCTAACACAGAATACTTATGTAAATAAAGATCACCTTTTCCCTCAAACTAGACGCTAAAACTAAGCACAGATTATTGACTGTCTTCACAAACTAGCAGACTCAGGTCGGTGACAAAGCCACAACACCAGCAAACTGAGAAGCATCCATCTGGAGACCATGGTTTTGGGCTAATGACCTTCTTCAGCCCAGGGTGAACTTTAATGCCTCTTTGGCAGATTGTGAAGATCCCTTGTGGATCTCATGGAATAAAGTCCACCCAGGACTGTAGAGGGTCATTACCATGGTCTCCAGGTGGAGGCTACTCAGTTTGCCAAAGCTGATGTTGTGGCTTTGTCACTGACCCGAGGCTGCTAGTTTGCAGAGATGGTCACTAGATGGCACTTAGCTATAGTTTCAGAATGAGGCAACCTTTATTTTTACAGATCAATTTCCTCCTGGAAAAAAAAATTCCCATCTATATATCTAGTGCTTCTCACAGTGGAATTGTGGTGACTAGATAGTATGTTGTGCTAACACAAGCATCTACTTATATAATTGCCTTATTCTGTCTGTGTGAAGTTCACTGTGTGAAGTTCACGGATAGATTTTGGTCAGAATGGATAAAATAAAAAAAGTGTCAAGGGATGGGAATCGAACCCACGACCTTCCGCTTACCGGGCAGATGCCATGACCACTAGGCTACCCTGGACATATTTTTCCGTTCATAAATTAAATATTAAAACTATATATTCAAATTATTCTACTTAGCTCACGAACAGCGCCCTCTATCAAGGTTATAAATACGTTTAAAATCGAAATATTTTCAAAATTTTATTAATAATAGTTCACTTACTAATTAGAATACTTGATCTAAATCGAAATATTTATAGACGCTCGCTCGATTTGAAGATTTATATCGTAACTAATCTGACTGTAAAGTTTGGAGCGGGACGTTTCACAAGAGTGACATCCACGGCGCCAATTTATAATTGTAACAGTGTTTGAATAAAACATTTAATCGGGTAAACCCGGGCGTTGCCCGGGTCATTCGTCTAGTTTTATATAAATAGCTGGAACTCTCTTTGACTAGGATGTGTGTTAAATGGAGAGTTTTGAATACAATATATCTATATAAAAGCATAGGGCGACATCTTGGCAGATTGTGAAGATCCCATTAGGTCCCTTGTGGATCTTGTGGAATAAAGTTCACCCTGGGCTAACGAGGGCCATTAGCCCGAAACCATGGTCTCTAGATGGATGCTTCTCAGTTTGCCAAAGCTGGTGTTGTGGCTTTGTCACCGACTCGAGGTCGCTAGTTTGTGGCAACGGCCAATAGATGGCGCTTCGTTTTGACATTTATTTTGAGGGGAGAGGTGCCCTAGTCTGTCCAGTCTCTCTCATACATTGCTAGTGCGAATTCCACTTTATAGTAACCAATTCACAAGGTAATAAGACCAAATAAATAAATAAATAAATAGCGTATGACATTTTGGTAACAGCGTTGTTACCAATTTAAGAAAGTTAGTTTATGACATTTTGGTAACAACGCTGTTACCGAAATGTCACATGCTATTTATTTATTTGGATTTGGTGTTAACTTGTGTGTTCTAATCTACAATCCAAATTTTTCCATATCATAACCAATTGTTCAAACCAGAGTGGTCACTTTCACCTCTGAGAATTGGAGAGGTTCCCTATTTGTTGAGCTATTTAGGCCATAATATAAGTGGTGGAGCCGACACCCAAGTTGAGTTAAGAGGTTAAAAAATGAAGGATGAAAAAAAATCTTGATTTTCCACAATTCCTAAATCTTACACGTAGAGAGTTGAGAAATATTTCAACGGCAAGAAAGGATAGTGGGTTGTCACAAAAAGAAAAGTCAGCCTGGTGTAAGACTCTGGCTATATAGAAAGTATTGGGAGGTGTGACTGGATGAAACCTTTACTGATAATTGCCAGGTTTATCAGGTGTGTGTGTGGAGGTAGATGTTGACCTCCCAGCATGGTAGCTAGCTCTGGTGGATACACTCATGGACAAAACTTAAGATGTCGCTGGTTGTCTTTTTTTTTTTTTAAGGAGACAGAGACGTTTTGTTCACACTTGGTTATCTCGTATGTCTCCAATAAAGGTCACAGTGTATCATATATCTTTCAGCATTGATAAAGCCCAATTTGGATTATAGATACAAGAAAATAAGACCTAATCCAAACACACGATCGTTTCAAGTCTTGTTCTGGTAGACTTGATGCTGTAACCAGGAGGGACACTCCCTCTTTAAAAATCCTGAGTTCAACTGACCCGGTTGATGGACCTCAGCAATGGTCCCACTCCAGGGATATGAAGGAGCTGTGTCTGTACTCGTGTTAGAGTTGACAGTAAAGGCTTCCATGTTAGGAATGGCCTCAAATTACAGGAAAAGTCGGACTTTCACCAAAGTGTGCCTGGATCATAGTGTTATGATCAATGAAAGCTGCACCCCTATACTCCATTCCATGAGATCATGAACTCATGGAATTCGTGTAATATTTACACAAGGGGATAAGATACAACAACAGTTATTGTCCTGCTATACATGCTAAAAGGTACACCTTTCTTGAGTTTTGTCCATGAGTGTACTTAGCTAGCTCTCACTGGCCTCCATGTTGAGAGGAGTGGAAAGGTAGGTGGGTCTCACCCAGAACATGGTAGTCTCTGCTATATAGCAACATCAGGTTGTTTTTTAACCACAGTTGAAACAATTTGAAATCTAGAACTATGTAAACACAAGGTAATAAGACCAAATCCAAATAAATAAATAGTGTGTGATGTTTCGGTAACAGCGTTGTTACCATCTTCAGACAAAAGTATTGAATTATTTATTTATGCTTATGAGGTGATACAGCAGCGTATTTACAATTAGAGAGGAGACAAAGATTATTGAATGAGAAATTTAACCACAGCATGTTTCAATACTTTTGTCTGAAGATGGTAACAACGCGGTTACCGAAACGTCACACACTATTTATTTATTTGGATTTGGTCTTATTACCTTGTGTTTATAATCTATAATCCAAATTGTACCTTATCAACTAGAACTATGTAGTTGTTAGAAAGATATTTCACTGTATAGGAAGGGATGTATGCCAATAAAGCAGTTTGTGGTGTTGAATTATATTTGGTTAAGATGATTATCAATCCATCACAACATTCACTACTGGTGGACATTTGTTTGTCAAGGCTTAAGAGAACGTTATATCTGTTGTTCAAGAAAAAAAATACCTAATACAAATAAATTAATAGTATGTGAAGTTTCGGTAACAATGGTGATACTGAATTGTCACATACTATTAATTTATTGGGATTAGGTCCTTTTTTTCTTGTAGCTATAATCCAAATTGTGCTTTATCATATAACTGTTGAAGACTGATTGGGATTGGAAAAGTGGTTGAATTGCAGGTGGTAATTTGAAGGTGAAATGGTTAAGATTTCAATAATTGGTTTGAAGTAAGTTAAGTAAGTGTTATAAATGGTTGGAAAAAAATGTTAATACTGTATTTGAATGGTTATGTAAACAATATAATGTTATTGATAAGGCACAATTTGGATTTTAGATTATAAACATAAGGTAATAAGACCAAATAAATAAATAGTGTGTGACATTTCAGTAACAGCGTTGTTACCGAAACATCACACCCTATTTATTTGAATTTGGTCTTATTACCTTGTGAATATAATGTTATTCTCTAAACAACACTCTGGTAAAAGTTGTCCCCAACATTGTGCAATAAATAGTCTCTCCCTCAGTATAATGTGGTTTGAGGAGAACTGAAAATTTATATAATCTAATAAATCCCCCTCAATTTTAAAATTTCCATGTAATTTTATTTTGGGTTGATAAAAATTCTTTTATTACATGTTATGATAGTGTTGTCAACTATTGTTCTTAGTTTGGATCTACAAAATAATAAAAACTTTTTTTTCCTTGCACCAAAATATTTAATATATATTTATATATTGGCATTGTGTTCTGAATTATTGTGTGTTTGCTCATAGTTTACACATCACATGCAAAGTTCACTGAAGCCCTGCTCAGTTTTGTACATACTCCTCTTCCCACCTTATTTGCACGCTCTATCTCCCAGTGATTATCAGCTGACAGGATTTCTTTAGTAGCCCGTCTACTGTAAAGCATAAAACTTTTTTATTATTAAACATTAAACCTTGAAATAACATTACTTGGGATTATAACCAGGTTGTTGTTGTTATAATAACAGGACTTTAAAATTAGGATGTTATAATTATGCTTCTCTCTCTATAATAAAAGAGGTTGTTATAATGCGATTTTCCACTGTAAATCTTTGTTGTTGATACCCTCAGTTCAAATAGCCTATTTGAATAAAAGTTTATAATTGTCACTTAACCCTTCATCACATCAAAATAAGAAAAGATCAAATATGTGAAAAAAAATTGAGAGAATAATTACAAAAACTATAACAAGACTCGGAACAAAACACTACAAAGGAATGACAATACATCCAGATGGCACAAGAACCTACAAGACATGTAACAACTGTCCTGGTATGGAACTAACACCTACCCACATATTCTCATGTCCAGCAATGGCCGCAGCCTTGCAGAAAATTGACATGGACACAGAGCAGCCGCTTTACACACCCAAGATAGTGGACATTGTGACTGCTGTCATAGAGATGCATGGAGACATCTGAGGATCTTCATTGGACACGAAAACAACAACACCATTTAAATGGAAGTTTTAAGAGGATTGGAGACCCCATTGCTGCTGACATCATGAGAGATGGATCTGTATAGCTCACATTTTATATAAAATTGTTTTCCCCCCTTTAAAACATTGAAAATTATTGGGAATAGTAACAAATAATTGATGGGTGAGTTCTCTCTATACTAAAGGAGATTGTTTGGTATTCTCCTTTGGGGAATAGAGATGTTTAGTTTTGGAATTTCATTTTTTTATAAAGCTAAAGTGTATTTTTGTTTTTCTAAAGATTATAAATTTTTTTTTTTGCTTATCCTTAGTACACATGTGGTACAGGCCATGATAATCATGGTGGGTAGAAGGCGACTGCTTTTACTGTAAGTGCACCACATGTGAAAAGCAGTTCGACTTTGTACTTACAAATGTGCCAGAGCTCCGTTTGGTTACTTGCACTCGCTGGTGGGGTTGGACTTTTGCAAGAATCGGGGTCTATTGGATCATTTTTTTTTAGAAAAAAGTGTCCAATGTGGGATTTGATCCCAGGTCGTAGCAGTTCAAAACCAAGGGGTTAGACCAACCTTCCACCGACCCCCTTATAAATATGTAGTAAAACCCAGCTACAACAAACCTGGGATACAGTGAAAACCTTCCCTTATAACCAACTTGAAACAATCCCCATTTATATTTTATAATACAGATAACTATGGGAATAGTGAACTACAGGTTCAGTCCCATTGGAGTTCACTATAGAGATGGGTTTTACCCTATTTATATAAATTTAAAGTAAAAAAATGTTAAAACTTTGTTGAAGTGTTAGTTGAAATTTTTAAACTATCAACATTTTGTGCAAAACAAAAAAAAGGTATTATTTTGGTGACATGGGTTTGAGCCCTGCCTTGTTAAAAAATCCCTTTCATTTTGTTTATGATATTGATGTTGCCCTTACCAAAAATGTAGCATATAATTCTCTTAATTAGACTTGCTCCATTTTGGGAAAGGCATTTCTAAAGGGCAAATTTTGGCACAGGAATTGATACAGGGAAACAAGGAATCATGGATGCTTAATAATTATTAAATTATTGATTATCAATTATAATTGATTGTTTTAAACTTTTTACTTATGACAACTTTCTATATGGACAAACCCTGTGAACCCCAATGAGCCTAAACTTTTGGTTCACTATAGCCATGGTTTGGCTTTTTTTTTTTGTTTTTTTTTTTTTTACTTAAAAAAAAAAATTTAGACCGTATTTCGGTACATGAGTATTAACCTTCCGCAACTTTAAGTTATAATCTTGCCTGAAAATTAGCCCGTCACCAGCTTAAACACCTTTTTGGTAAATTTGAACCATTTCATAACTCTTCTTATAGGATGAAATTCACACCGCCCCTGTACTGAGATGAGGACCAAAACCATGGGTTTTGAATTGAAAAACCATTAAGAATTCATATACTCTGCTGAATGCAAAAACAAATACAGTAAAACCCCTCTATAGTGAACCCCAATGGGACAGAGCTTTAGGTTAACTATAGCCACGGTTTGGCTTTTTTTTTTTTTTTACTTTTTAAAATTTTTAAACCATATAATTAAAGGACAGCAATACACACTAGAAAAGGTTACCTTCTAATAGTGGTCACTTTGTTTTAATTATTTTCTTACATTAATACTGAATAATAAATCATTAGATGATAGGTTCTTCTTATCTTTATAGCATACATGTACCTCTATGTCTAATTTAAAAATCAAGACAAATCGTAGGCACAGCTTTATTAATTATATGCTAAAAGATATAGAATTATTTTCAAACATCTTTATCATATCATATAAATTTTACTTTAAAAAAATTCTAATACCTTGTTGCTTTGAAAGCACTAAAGCATTTTCCCTTTCAAATAAAGTTAATTGTATTTCCTTTCATTTCCACATATTCTTCTAAAGTCTATATTTTGTTTTGTTTTAAACCTGTCATCCATTTCTGGCTTTAAAATCACCATAGTTCATTGCATAAAAATATTTTTTGTTGCATCACAGGCTTGTTTATTTTGATGTTTTTAGCTCAGGTTAAACACTTGTAAAAGGGCATTCTAACATGTACGATTGCGGAAAAATTGAGGTTGAATCCTCTTTGTAACAATTTTTAATAGCCTTCCATTTTATCTCTTATAATAGAAAAGTTACATTTTCATATTTCAACATGTGTTCTGAAATTTTGCCTGTGTTGTTTTGTTTCACTTGTAGTTTTGAAAATGGCTAGTAATTAACTACATTTAAACCTGTCTATAGCGCCCCCTCTTGGGACTCACCAAAATAGGGTGCTATAGACAGGTCACTTTTAATGTAAATCGCATCGTACTACGTATTTAAAATCGGGCGCTATTTAGAGGGGGGGCTATAGACAGGTTTAACTAGTAGAATTTAGAACACCTTTGTCTCCTTTTTTTTTTTTTTCCTTTATTTTGGAAGCCATTTGCATTTTTCCTATTTCAAATTTGATGGTTGCAAATATATTCTATTTAATAAAAAAAAGTATAATGTGCAAAAATTTATATATCGTACAACAAAAATAGAACATAAATGTAACACAAACAGTGCCGCTAAATTTATTGTCTTGAAATTGTGATCTGTGAACTGAAACATGCTCAAAATTTTGTTGTTTTAAAAATTTATTAATTACAATTTTAAGTTTGTTATAATCCTAGTATTTTAAATAGATTTTATTATTTTGAGGCATAAATTTAGGTTCGATATCGGGGGGGGGGGGTGGTTTGTTGTTTTAAAAATCACAAAGTTCGTTATAATGATAGTTTTTCAATGGAATGGAATTGGGAATTGCCTCAAGTTCGTTATAAGGGAAGGTTCGCTATATCCCGGTTTTGTATTAGCAGAGTTTTACTGTATTTATTAATGAAAATAAATGTAAAAAAGATATATAAGTATGAAAAAAAATTACAAGGGTATTTTCATTTGAATGACCCTTGTGCATAGTGAATTCAAGTTTGAAATTGTTGTTGAAAGGACAGGCTAGTTTGTTTGTGATACGAATTTTGACAAACTATGTGGTGGTGAGAATTAAGGCTAGCTCTATATAGGAGGGGAATTGTTGACAAATTGACATGATAACAACTGTGGTTCTAACATGAACTGATGTGTACAGCCATGGAAGCCCAAGACATCCTCTCGGCAGCCCTGGACGAGTCGGGCATCAAGTCGGAGGAGTTCAACAATGGACCAGAAGTAGGGAACTTCTTCCTCCCCGCAGCAGCAGCAACGCAGTCTGCTACTGCCGCCACCGCAGTACACCAGCCCCAGCAACAGCAGAATGGAGGAGGGGGGGGCCACCGTCAGGATGGAGGGCTCCCAGATCTACAGCCAGATCCCCTGGCAGTTCCTCCAGCGGGCTGGCATCAAGTACCCCTACATGTCCCTGCCAGGCCGGGGCTACCCCACCACCAGCATCAACCCCTTCTTTGCTGCCAATGGAGTCATGTCCCACCAACTCGCCGGACAGTACTTCAACCCTGAGATGGCCACCAAGTACTGGATGAACAACGGAACCATAACTCACCACCAGATGGTGAAGACAGCAGCAGTGGGAGGGCCACTGGACACCACAGACGAGGCAGATGAGGAGGAGGAGGAGATGGGCCATGCAGACACCTACGGCGACTATAAGCCGTCCAAGCTGAAGATCGGCAACCCTCACCCTGACCCAGTGGTGGAGACCTCCTCTCTCTACAGTGTCCAGCCCCCTGATGTCTGGTACAAGCTCTCTATTCCTGAGGAAGTCATTGACCGCGGCTCTCTATCTGCTCTTCAACTGGAAGCCATTGTCTACGCCTGTCAACAGCATGAGACTATCCTTCCTAACGGCACCCGTGCCGGGTTTCTCATAGGTGACGGTGCTGGTGTGGGCAAAGGACGAACCCTGGCAGGTATTATCTTTGAGAACTATCTGCTGGGCCGTAAGCGGGCTATCTGGCTCAGTGTATCCAATGATCTTAAATATGACTCTGAGAGAGATCTTAAAGACATTGGGGCAGGCAAGATAGAGGTTTATGCTCTCAACAAATTCAAGTATGCAAAAATCTCATCTAAAGTCAACAACAGTGTGAAGAAAGGTGTTATATTCTCAACCTACTCATCTCTAATTGGGGAAAGTCAATCTGGAGGCAAGTACAGAAGCCGCTTGAAGCAACTACTCCACTGGTGTGGGGAGGATTTCGATGGAGTGATAGTATTTGATGAATGCCACAAAGCCAAAAACCTCTGTCCCACCGGCTCAACTAAGCCCACCAAAACTGGCTTGACAGTTTTAGAGCTCCAAAACAAACTCCCCAAGGCTCGTATTGTTTATGCTAGTGCAACAGGAGCATCAGAACCCAAGAACATGGCTTACATGACCCGACTAGGCCTATGGGGTGAGGGCACCACTTTCAGAGAATTCTCAGACTTTATTTCAGCAGTGGAGAAGCGAGGTGTTGGTGCTATGGAGTTGGTGGCAATGGACATGAAGTTGAGAGGCATTTATATGGCGAGACAGCTCAGCTTTGCAGGGGTCGCCTTCAAGATAGAGGAGATCCCACTGGGCAAGGAATTCATCACCATGTATGACGAGTCAGTGAAGGTGTGGGTGGATGCCAGGGCCAAGTTCCAATCTGCCGCAGAACTGATGGATGGGGACAGTCGAAGCAAGAAGACCATGTGGGGTCAGTTCTGGGCCTCCCATCAGCGCTTCTTCAAGTACCTCTGCATTGCTTCCAAGGTCAAGTTTGCTGTCAACTTTGCTCGGGAAGCTGTAAAGAATGGCAAATGTGTGGTAATTGGTCTCCAGTCCACAGGAGAGGCTAGGACCTTGGAACAGCTGGAAGAAGGAGGGGGTGAGCTCTCAGACTTTGTTTCTACAGCAAAAAGTGTTTTCCAATCCCTGGTGGAGAAACATTTCCCAGCTCCAGATCGCAAAAAGACATTGAGCATACTAGGGCTGGACATCCCAGATAACTCTCAAGCCTCCGCTGGTGGCTCTAGCGGGAATAGCAGAAAGCCTCTGAGGAGAGCCCGACAAGGGGTCAAGAGATACAAGGAGTACATCCTGTCAGAAGATGATGATGACAGTGAGGCAGAGATCCCCAAGGGCTCTGATGAAAGTGACTTTGCTCCCTCTGACCAAGAAGAAAGAGAAAGTGAAGAGAACACCTCTGGGGAATCCTCTCCATCTGAAGCCGAGAGTGACTTCAATCCATTTGGGAATGACTCTGACAGTGACGACCCTTGGGCCAGCAGGAAGGCCAAGAGTAAGAAGAAAAAAGGAATAAAGAGAAAGAGGCACCACATGTCCTCTAAACCAGCCAAGAATCCCTTTGACAAGACACCATCCAAGCCTCCCCCACTGGACTCTGTTCAGAAAGCCATCAGTATGAAGGATGACCTGCTCATCAAAATAGAAAGGCTAGGTGACAAGCTTCCTCCCAACACTCTGGACCACCTCATTGATGACCTGGGAGGTCCAGAGAATGTGGCAGAGATGACCGGAAGAAAAGGCAGAGTGGTCAGTACTGACAACGGCACAGTCCAATATGAATCCAGATCAGAAGCTGATGTACCTCTGGAGCTCTTGAACCTCACAGAAAAGCAAAGATTCATGGATGGAGAGAAGCACATCGCAATCATCTCAGAGGCTGCCAGCTCTGGTATATCTCTGCAGTCAGACCGGAGGGCCAAGAACCAAGCCAGAAGAGTCCACATCACTCTGGAGTTGCCCTGGAGTGCTGACCGGGCTGTCCAACAGTTTGGCCGTACCCATCGGTCCAATCAGGTCAGTGCTCCAGAGTATCTCTTCCTCATATCTGACCTGGCTGGAGAACGGAGGTTTGCCTCCATTGTGGCAAAGAGGCTAGAGAGTCTTGGTGCCTTGACCCACGGAGACAGAAGGGCTGGGGAGAGCCGTGATCTCAGCAGGTTCAACATTGACAACAAGTATGGCAGAGCAGCTCTGGAGAGCGTCATGAGGTCAGTGATGGAATTAGAAACTCCTCTTGTCCCACCTCCAAGGGACTACGAGAGGGACTTCTTTGCTGACATCCGCAGAGCCCTTGTTGGGGTGGGCTTAGTCTCTGAGGATGAGAGGACCAAGATGCAATCTGCAGAGAAGGACTTTGTAAATATGAGCAAGTTTCTCAACCGTATCCTTGGAATGGAAGTGGACTTGCAGAACCGCCTCTTCCAATACTTCACAGACACTCTAGAGGTGGTGATCCAGCAGGCCAAGAAGACTGGCCGCTATGACTTGGGCATCCTAGATCTGGGCCATGGTGGTGGGGATACAGTGAAGCGGATCAAGTGTGTGACCTTTGTCAGCCGACATGCCACTGGCCAGGCAAAGATCGAGCTTCACACAGTGAGTGTAGAGCGTGGCCAGAGCTGGAGTGAGTGCATGGAAATCTGGAGCCAGGCCCAGGGCAAGGACGAAGGGTTCTATATCTCCTCCCAGCCCCGCAACAACAAGCGCACGGCCATCTTGGCAGTCACAGACAACACACGGAGGGCCAAGGACAAGAGCCAGTACTACCGTGTGTACAGGCCCAACACTGGCCTCCAGGCCAAGCAGGAAACTCTCAATGAGCTGCGCTCCAAGTACAAGAAGGTGGAACATGAGGAGGCCCGTCATCACTGGGAAGAGCAGTACGATGCCAGCACCAACACCTGCTCCCATATGTACTGGTACGGCATGTGCCGCAAGTCTACCACCACGGGCAGTACCTGCGAGGTAGGCCTGCGCCGCAGGACCTACTACGTTCTCTCCGGCTCCGTGCTCAGTGTCTGGTCCAAGCTGGAGGCCATCATCGGCTCCATGTCGGGCCTTCACTCCGCCAAGCTCCAAGTCATCCGTTTCCGCACCCAAGATGGATTCCGGGTCATCGGGACCCTCATTCCAGGCAACTGTGTTGCCGCCGTCACCCACTCTCTAAAAGAGGACGCCACCAAAACTTTTGAAGAAGACTTCAAAGACTCTTGCTGATCTTCTTCAACTTTTCATGTAGAATATTCCCCCCCCCCCCTTTTTTTTTGTTGTTTTCCACCAATCACCCACTGATGATTTTAGCACCCCTGGGGGGCATCTCTCTCAGCCAATCACCTTTCATTAAAATGAATTAAAAAAAGAGTGTATTTTTCCTTCCTATCTCCGCCCCCTTTTTCTATAAGCCACACCCCCTAGTCTAGAGCTGTGGTGCTGTTACACTATTTGTTGCACCTCCCCCCTTCATTGTCTCATAGCTTTGTAAATTTGTTTTATTTCCTCCTTTTTGGATCTTCCTTTTCTCCCATCTTAGGGAATTACAACGTTGTGTATATTGACTCCTTAGTTGTGTATGTATGTATGGATGTGTGTGTGTGTGCTACTTACTACCCATATAGGTAGGTAGGTTTGTTTTCTCGTAGCTTTCTCACATGTGATAAATAAATAAGTCATCCTCTTGTGGTTTTACTTTGTTCCATCTTCTCTCCCATTTTGTTTTAAATTAATAAAAAATAGATGTCATAGTAAAGCTCATCTAGGATATTTATTCTTTATTTATATGAATCATATATATATATATATAGTATATATAGATATCAAGTAGAAACATTTTATAATATTATTTTTACCTTTTTTTTGTGTTTCTTCTCTGCTAGGAAGTCTGTAAACTTTTGTTGTTGTTATTAGGCTCCACCGTGTTGTGTACCTAAATGGATTAATTCTTCTTCACAATCCCTCCTTTAATTACTTTTTATTTTGATTGTGTGATCACTGGGTCTCTCAACCTTTGTATATTTAGTTTGTGAACACTTGTAACATATTAAAAAAAAAATGATTTTAAAGAAAGACTCTTTGAATGAATGCCTGCAGGTAAATAATAATTATTTTTTAAGTAGATTTTGTTTAAAAAAAAAAACCAAATAGTTCTTTTAATTTGCTTTTTTTTCTGTTTTAATTGTAAATATATAGCTTTGGTCTCTCCTCATGCCTACCCTGCTGCATTTATAAGTATAAAATTTCTCCCCCCACCAAAAAAATATGTTTTAAGAAACCATAAGTCCTTCGTAAAAATAAAAAACCCGAAGAATGTATAAATATTTCAAGAAAAAAAAAGAGGATATTTTCTAAGCCTAGAATATTTGTAACCTTTAGTCTCTGCCAGAACTTGCCACCTTGCAGAAATTAGGATTTTTTTCCTATAACTCTATCTCTCTCTCTGTCTTATTGTTTGTGCTACCTACCACCCATGGATTTAGTTTGTCTATTAGACCTGGATCAAATTTATTGAAAATAAAGTTTATTGTATGAAAAGTTGAATGACTTCAAATCATTTCACATCCACATTGTTCTTCTACACCCCAGTGAACTTACTTTCTGTAACAACATTTTTACCCTGTGAACAAAAGGCACATCTCTATTTACTAAGTGTATCAAAACAACATTTTTACCCTGTGAACAAAAGGCACATCTCTATTTACTAAGTGTATCAAAACAACATTTTTACCCTGTGAACAAAAGGCACATCTCTATTTACTAAGTGTATCAAAACAACATTTTTACCCTGTGGAAAAAAGGCACATCTCTATTTACTAAGTGTATCAAAACAACATTTTTACCCTGTGGAAAAAAGGCACATCTCTATTTACTAAGTGTATCAAAACAACATTTTTACCCTGTGAACAAAAGGCACATCTCTATTTACTAAGTGTATCAAAACAACATTTTTACCCTGTGAACAAAAGGCACATCTCTATTTACTAAGTGTATCAAAACAACATTTTTACCCTGTGAACAAAAGGCACATCTCTATTTACTAAGTGTATCAAAACAACATTTTTACCCTGTGAACAAAAGGCACATCTCTATTTACTAAGTGTATCAAAACAACATTTTTACCCTGTGGGAAAAAGGCACATCTCTATTTACTAAGTGTATCAAAACAACATTTTTACCCTGTGGAAAAAAGGCACATCTCTATTTACTAAGTGTATCAAAACAACATTTTTACCCTGTGAACAAAAGGCACATCTCTATTTACTAAGTGTATCAAAACAACATTTTTACCCTGTGGAAAAAAGGCACATCTCTATTTACTAAGTGTATCAAAACAACATTTTTACCCTGTGGAAAAAAGGCACATCTCTATTTACTAAGTGTATCAAAACAACATTTTTACCCTGTGAACAAAAGGCACATCTCTATTTACTAAGTGTATCAAAACAACATTTTTACCCTGTGAACAAAAGGCACATCTCTATTTACTAAGTGTATCAAAACAACATTTTTACCCTGTAAACAAAAGGCACATCTCTATTTACTAAGTGTATCAAAACAACATTTTTACCCTGTGAACAAAAGGCACATCTCTATTTACTAAGTGTATCAAAACAACATTTTTACCCTGTGGGAAAAAGGCACATCTCTATTTACTAAGTGTATCAAAACAACATTTTTACCTTGTGGAAAAAAGGCACATCTCTATTTACTAAGTGTATCAAAACAGCATTTTTACCCTGTGAACAAAAGGCACATCTCTATTTACTAAGTGTATCAAAACAACATTTTTACCCTGTGGAAAAAAGGCACATCTCTATTTACTAAGTGTATCAAAAACAGCATTTTTACCCTGTGGAAAAAAAGGCACATCTCTATTTACTAAGTGTATCAAAACAACATTTTTACCCTGTGGAAAAAAGGCACATCTCTATTTACTAAGTGTATCAAAACAACATTTTTACCCTGTGGAAAAAAGGCACATCTCTATTTACTAAGTGTATCAAAACAGCATTTTTACCCTGTGAACAAAAGGCACATCTCTATTTACTAAGTGTATCAAAACAACATTTTTACCCTGTGGAAAAAAGGCACATCTCTATTTACTAAGTGTATCAAAACAGCATTTTTACCCTGTGAACAAAAGGCACATCTCTATTTACTAAGTGTATCAAAACAACATTTTTACCCTGTGGAAAAAAGGCACATCTCTATTTACTAAGTGTATCAAAACAACATTTTTACCCTGTGGAAAAAAGGCACATCTCTATTTACTAAGTGTATCAAAACAGCATTTTTACCCTGTGGAAAAAAGGCACATCTCTATTTACTAAGTGTATCAAAACAGCATTTTTACCCTGTGGAAAAAAGGCACATCTCTATTTACTAAGTGTATCAAAACAGCATTTTTACCCTGTGGAAAAAAAGGCACATCTCTATTTACTAAGTGTATCAAACAGCATTTTTACCCTGTGGAAAAAAAGGCACATCTCTATTTACTAAGTGTATCAAAACAGCATTTTTACCCTGTGAACAAAAGGCACATCTCTATTTACTAAGTGTATCAAAACAACATTTTTACCCTGTGGAAAAAAGGCACATCTCTATTTACTAAGTGTATCAAAACAACATTTTTACCCTGTGAACAAAAGGCACATCTCTATTTACTAAGTGTATCAAAACAACATTTTTACCCTGTGAACAAAAGGCACATCTCTATTTACTAAGTGTATCAAAACAACATTTTTACCCTGTAAACAAAAGGCACATCTCTATTTACTAAGTGTATCAAAACAACATTTTTACCCTGTGAACAAAAGGCACATCTCTATTTACTAAGTGTATCAAAACAACATTTTTACCCTGTGGGAAAAAGGCACATCTCTATTTACTAAGTGTATCAAAACAACATTTTTACCTTGTGGAAAAAAGGCACATCTCTATTTACTAAGTGTATCAAAACAGCATTTTTACCCTGTGAACAAAAGGCACATCTCTATTTACTAAGTGTATCAAAACAACATTTTTACCCTGTGGAAAAAAGGCACATCTCTATTTACTAAGTGTATCAAAACAGCATTTTTACCCTGTGGAAAAAAAGGCACATCTCTATTTACTAAGTGTATCAAAACAACATTTTTACCCTGTGGAAAAAAAGGCACATCTCTATTTACTAAGTGTATCAAAACAACATTTTTACCCTGTGGAAAAAAGGCACATCTCTATTTACTAAGTGTATCAAAACAGCATTTTTACCCTGTGAACAAAAGGCACATCTCTATTTACTAAGTGTATCAAAACAACATTTTTACCCTGTGGAAAAAAGGCACATCTCTATTTACTAAGTGTATCAAAACAGCATTTTTACCCTGTGAACAAAAGGCACATCTCTATTTACTAAGTGTATCAAAACAACATTTTTACCCTGTGGAAAAAAGGCACATCTCTATTTACTAAGTGTATCAAAACAACATTTTTACCCTGTGGAAAAAAGGCACATCTCTATTTACTAAGTGTATCAAAACAGCATTTTTACCCTGTGGAAAAAAGGCACATCTCTATTTACTAAGTGTATCAAAACAGCATTTTTACCCTGTGGAAAAAAGGCACATCTCTATTTACTAAGTGTATCAAAACAGCATTTTTACCCTGTGGAAAAAAAGGCACATCTCTATTTACTAAGTGTATCAAACAGCATTTTTACCCTGTGGAAAAAAAAGGCACATCTCTATTTACTAAGTGTAATCAAAACAGCATTTTTACCCTGTGGAACAAAAGGCACATCTCTATTTACTAAGTGTATCAAAACAACATTTTTTACCCTGTGGAAAAAAGGCACATCTCTATTTACTAAGTGTATCAAAACAACATTTTTACCTGTGGAAAAAAGGCACATCTCTATTTACTAAGTGTATCAAAACAGCATTTTTACCCTGTGGAAAAAAGGCACATCTCTATTTACTAAGTGTATCAAAACAGCATTTTTACCCTGTGAACAAAAGGCACATCTCTATTTACTAAGTGTATCAAAACAGCATTTTTACCCTGTGGAAAAAAAGGCACATCTCTATTTACTAAGTGTATCAAAACAGCATTTTTACCCTGTGGAAAAAAGGCACATCTCTATTTACTAAGTGTATCAAAACAGCATTTTTACCCTGTGGAAAAAAGGCACATCTCTATTTACTAAGTGTATCAAAACAGCATTTTTACCCTGTGGAAAAAAGGCACATCTCTATTTACTAAGTGTATCAAAACAGCATTTTTACCCTGTGGAACAAAAGGCACATCTCTATTTACTAAGTGTATCAAAACAACATTTTTACCCTGTGGAAAAAAGGCACATCTCTATTTACTAAGTGTATCAAAACAACATTTTTACCCTGTGGAAAAAAGGCACATCTCTATTTACTAAGTGTATCAAAACAGCATTTTTACCCTGTGGAAAAAAGGCACATCTCTATTTACTAAGTGTATCAAAACAGCATTTTTACCCTGTGGAAAAAAGGCACATCTCTATTTACTAAGTGTATCAAAACAGCATTTTTACCCTGTGGAAAAAAGGCACATCTCTATTTACTAAGTGTATCAAAACAGCATTTTTACCCTGTGGAAAAAAGGCACATCTCTATTTACTAAGTGTATCAAAACAGCATTTTTACCCTGTGGAAAAAAAGGCACATCTCTATTTACTAAGTGTAATCAAAACAGCATTTTTACCCTGTGAACAAAAGGCACATCTCTATTTACTAAGTGTATCAAAACAACATTTTTCCCTGTGGAAAAAAAGGCACATCTCTATTTACTAAGTGTATCAAAACAACATTTTTACCCTGTGGAAAAAAGGCACATCTCTATTTACTAAGTGTATCAAAACAGCATTTTTACCCTGTGAACAAAAGGCACATCTCTATTTACTAAGTGTATCAAAACAACATTTTTACCCTGTGGAAAAAAGGCACATCTCTATTTACTAAGTGTATCAAAACAGCATTTTTACCCTGTGAAAAAAAGGCACATCTCTATTTACTAAGTGTATCAAAACAACATTTTTACCCTGTGGAAAAAAGGCACATCTCTATTTACTAAGTGTATCAAAACAACATTTTTACCCTGTGGAAAAAAGGCACATCTCTATTTACTAAGTGTATCAAAACAGCATTTTTACCCTGTGAACAAAAGGCACATCTCTATTTACTAAGTGTATCAAAACAACATTTTTACCCTGTGGAAAAAAGGCACATCTCTATTTACTAAGTGTATCAAAACAACATTTTTACCCTGTGAACAAAAGGCACATCTCTATTTACTAAGTGTATCAAAACAACATTTTTACCCTGTGGGAAAAAGGCACATCTCTATTTACTAAGTGTATCAAAAACAACATTTTACCCCTGTGGAAAAAAGGCACATCTCTATTTACTAAGTGTATCAAAACAACATTTTAACCCTGTGAACAAAAGGCACATCTCTATTTACTAAGTGTATCAAAACAACATTTTTACCCTGTGGAAAAAAGGCACATCTCTATTTACTAAGTGTATCAAAACAACATTTTTACCCTGTGGAAAAAAGGCACATCTCTATTTACTAAGTGTATCAAAACAACATTTTTACCCTGTGGAAAAAAGGCACATCTCTATTTACTAAGTGTATCAAAACAACATTTTTACCCTGTGAACAAAAGGCACATCTCTATTTACTAAGTGTATCAAAACAACATTTTTACCCTGTGAACAAAAGGCACATCTCTATTTACTAAGTGTATCAAAACAACATTTTTACCCTGTGAACAAAAGGCACATCTCTATTTACTAAGTGTATCAAAACAACATTTTAACCCTGTGGGAAAAAGGCACATCTCTATTTACTAAGTGTATCAAAACAACATTTTTACCCTGTGGAAAAAAGGCACATCTCTATTTACTAAGTGTATCAAAACAACATTTTTACCCTGTGGAAAAAAAGGCACATCTCTATTTACTAAGTGTATCAAAACAGCATTTTTACCCTGTGAACAAAAGGCACATCTCTATTTACTAAGTGTATCAAAACAACATTTTTACCCTGTGGAAAAAAAGGCACATCTCTATTTACTAAGTGTATCAAAACAGCATTTTTACCCTGTGGAAAAAAAGGCACATCTCTATTTACTAAGTGTATCAAAACAACATTTTTACCCTGTGGAAAAAAGGCACATCTCTATTTACTAAGTGTATCAAAACAACATTTTTACCCTGTGAACAAAAGGCACATCTCTATTTACTAAGTGTATCAAAACAACATTTTTACCCTGTGGAAAAAAGGCACATCTCTATTTACTAAGTGTATCAAACAGCATTTTTACCCTGTGAACAAAAGGCACATCTCTATTTACTAAGTGTATCAAAACAACATTTTTTACCCTGTGGAAAAAAAGGCACATCTCTATTTACTAAGTGTATCAAAACACATTTTTACCCTGTGGAAAAAAGGCACATCTCTATTTACTAAGTGTATCAAAACAACATTTTTTACCCTGTGGAAAAAAGGCACATCTCTATTTACTAAGTGTATCAAAACAGCATTTTAACCCTGTGGAAAAAAGGCACATCTCTATTTACTAAGTGTATCAAAACAGCATTTTTACCCTGTGGAAAAAAGGCACATCTCTATTTACTAAGTGTATCATAACAGCATTTTTACCCTGTGGAAAAAAGGGCACATCTCTATTTACTAAGTGTAATCAAAACAGCATTTTTACCCTGTGGAAAAAAAGGCACATCTCTATTACTAAGTGTATCAAACAGCATTTTTACCCTGTGGAAAAAAAGGCACATCTCTATTTACTAAGTGTATCAAAACAGCATTTTTTACCCTGTGAACAAAAGGCACATCTCTATTTACTAAGTGTATCAAAACAACATTTTTACCCTGTGGAAAAAAGGCACATCTCTATTTACTAAGTGTATCAAAACAACATTTTACCCTGTGGAAAAAAGGCACATCTCTATTTACTAAGTGTATCAAAACAGCATTTTTACCCTGTGAACAAAAGGCACATCTCTATTTACTAAGTGTATCAAAACAACATTTTTACCCTGTGGAAAAAAGGCACATCTCTATTTACTAAGTGTATCAAAACAGCATTTTTACCCTGTGGAAAAAAAGGCACATCTCTATTTACTAAGTGTATCAAAACAACATTTTTACCCTGTGGAAAAAAGGCACATCTCTATTTACTAAGTGTATCAAAACAACATTTTTACCCTGTGAAAAAAGGCACATCTCTATTTACTAAGTGTATCAAAACAGCATTTTTACCCTGTGAACAAAAGGCAACATCTCTATTTACTAAGTGTATCAAAACAACATTTTTACCCTGTGGAAAAAAAGGGCACATCTCTATTTACTAAGTGTATCAAAACAGCATTTTACCCTGTGAACAAAAGGCACATCTCTATTTACTAAGTGTATCAAAACAACATTTTACCCTGTGGAAAAAAGCACATCTCTATTTACTAAGTGTAATCAAAACAACATTTTTACCCTGTGGAAAAAAGGCACATCTCTATTTACTAAGTGTATCAAAACAGCATTTTTACCCTGTGGAAAAAAGGCACATCTCTAGTTACTAAGTGTATCAAAACTGCATTTTTACCCTGTGGAAAAAAGGCACATCTCTATTTACTAAGTGTATCAAAACAGCATTTTTACCCTGTGGAAAAAAGGCACATCTCTATTTACTAAGTGTATCAAAACAGCATTTTTACCCTGTGGAAAAAAAGGCACATCTCTATTTACTAAGTGTATCAAACAGCATTTTTACCCTGTGGAAAAAAAGGCACATCTCTATTTACTAAGTGTATCAAAACAGCATTTTTACCCTGTGGAAAAAAAGGCACATCTCTATTTACTAAGTGTATCAAAACAGCATTTTTACCCTGTGGAAAAAAAGGCACATCTCTATTTACTAAGTGTATCAAAACAGCATTTTTACCCTGTGGAAAAAGGCACATCTCTATTTACTAAGTGTATCAAAACAGCATTTTTACCCTGTGGAAAAAAAGGCACATCTCTATTTACTAAGTGTATCAAAACAGCATTTTTACCCTGTGGAAAAAAAGGCACATCTCTATTTACTAAGTGTATCAAAACAGCATTTTTACTATACACACCCTGCTTGAATTCATACTTCTAGTTCTCCTGTTGTTGAAGGGCATTTTGGCCTGAAAGCAAGAGAAATTTAAATAGTTGAAGAAACCTGTCCTGGATTGCTTGTTGATTTTGTTAAATATTTACTAAATACATCGACATAATTTCTTTTTTTTTTTACTTTCAAGTTGGCGAAAAGGCTATATCAGCTTAATAAGTTTGAACTGCATTAGAATCACAAGGTAATAAGACCAAATAAATAGTGTGTGACATTTCGGTAACAGCATTGTTACCATAACACACTTTTTATTTAAGACACAGCATTGTAACACAGTTATCATCTGAACTGCATTGGTCCCATCATCATCAAAATAGAGATTCTGAATACTTTAAATATAGAACTCATCCAAGTAACAGCTATATAATCAAGATGGAGATTTTGCCGGGAGGAAATTGATCTAAAGAGACAAGGGTCGCCTCTCCCGTCAAAATAGACGTCTAAACCAGATGCCCATCTAGACACCAAGCTGGTGTTGTGGCTTTGTCACCGACTCGAGGCCGCTAGTTGCTGTGACGGTCAATAGATGCGTCTGGTTTAGACGTCTATTTTGACGGGAGAGGCGACCCTTGTCTCTTTAGAGCTATAATCAAGTCTCCTTCTTTACATTTATTGTATACACCAATATTCTTTAAAGGCAAAACTAAACACTTCCCAAACTACACAAAATGTCTGGCTTGTGAGGCATCCCCGGAGCACATCCTGCAGTGCTATGGCCTAAACAAGCAAAGATATCTACAACAACTAGTCATCAATATACTAGGAGGTCTGTCGCAAGTAAGTTGGTTTAAGCAATCAACTGATGGATTAAAAACAAAAACAAAAAACATCTAACCGTCCAAGGGAGACCATATCTACTAACACTTAGAACAGATTGGAAGAAGACTGCCCAGGGGAGGGTTACTGGATGATATTGCAGGGATAAGGCACAATTTGGATTATAGATTATAAACACAAGGTAATAAGACCAAATCCAAATAAATAAATAGTGTGTGACATTTCGGTAACAGTGTTGTTACCATCTCACAAAGGTACTGGGTACTAAAGATGGTAACAACGCTGTTACCGAAACGTCACACTATTTGGATTTGGGTCTTATTACCTTGTGATATTGCAAGGACTTATACATAAGAACAACATGACCAATGTCATGTTTTGATCATCCAGTTAGGATCAGGCAGCTATGATGTTTTCCCCCGGTTTGGATAGATGAAAAGGGAGGGTACACGATGTGACTTATTAAAAGTTTCCTTACTTAAGTATATATATATAGCAAATTAGGCCAACAACCCCATGTATATAACCCGCAGGAAGACCTTAATGTTGTATAATAGCAGCACAGCTGTCAGTGATGCACTATCGGCATATGTCTTTACATCATCACATTCACAGGGAAAAAAAAAAAACTCAGGAAACAAGAAAATTTCTCTAGATATTTATTTAAATTATCTTAAAATTTGGGAACATGTCTATACTGACGAGATATGCTATTTACATAGTAAAATTTAGATAGAGGTGACCTGAAGTTACTTTATAGCCCCTTTAAGGCCCATGCGAAATCTAGGTTGGCTACTACACAAAAAAGGGGGGGAAACCTAGATCTCCATCTATTCTAGCGGGACAAAATATACGAACCCTAACACTCCTTTTAAGTCACTTAAAGCCCTTTAGGGCCCATTCAGAATCTAAATAGATTAGCTTCTGTTCGAAAAATAAAAAAAAAAGGGGGGCTAAGCCATAATGGCAAGGGGCTTACCTTCTCTCGAAAGCGGCGGCAAGGTCTGGTCTCCTCTACGTCTCAGGCCCGTCTAAAAAATCGTCCTTCTCCCTGAGCGACTCCGATCGAATCCTCGCCTTTGGCAAAGAACCTTCTTTTATATCATCTCATTCTCCATTTTCATTCGCCGAAAGAAACACCAATCAAAATGGCCAACGGCTCCAGTATCAATTTCATAGACGCCCCAGGCCTCTCCCCTTCAAAATAGAACATATAGTATTACCAAAACAAAAAAAATCTAAAGAGAGAAACAACCCCTGCGGTAGTGTAAGATTTCAGACTCCAGCCCCCCGTCTTTCCACATGGGTTGAAATACAATCCTCCCTTTTTCTCGGGATGGTATATATATCGCCCCCCCGTCTTGGCTAAAATTGACCCAGGCCCTTTTTACCTGGACTGTAATGTGATGCTTTCCTTTCTCTGGAAGGATATTTTATAAGTTTCAGTCTTTAGAGATCTTCCTTCTCCATTTTTCTCCTTTTTTTTTTTTTCTGGTCACCTTTACCTAAATTTTTGGTGAGGGGAATATATGTACATATGAAACAACAGTTTCCAGCTCAGATGTCTCTGGATGTCTTCTTCTTTACCAGGCATCAGCTTTCGGCATGGAAGTCTGGTGTCACCAAGTGTCTAAGTTTCTGGGCAAAAAAAAATGGTCTGTAAGTCTATGTGGGAGGGAAGCCATGTATCCATTTGATTTGATCATACATACGCCTTCTGTTGGGGTATGGTTACAAAAAAAACGTGCCCCAACAATCCTCCCCCCTGCCAAGTAATGGACAAATGCGTTTGTGCTATTCATTATTCATCTGCCTTTCATCAGTTACTATGAAAGCAGGCCCATTTCTAGCAAAATGGCATTTTCCATTACTAGGTGAAGCCAGATGTACCGAAACCTATAGGGAAGGTAAGGCTAGTCAAAATGATGGTATGCCATTCTTAGATGTTTATTATTCCGAACATTAGTGGGCATTGCGCATCCTGGCAAAGGGGTTTTTATGTGCTATTATTCTGTCAGAACACTGTCATCAAAATAGTTCATGGGGGACAGTCATATCATATGTATGGAAGTAAGCAAGGTCATCTGTCTTACCATTCATGGTATATATACCACCCTTCCACTTTCTTCTTTGGCCTTGAGGAGTAGACCCTCCTTGTGGTAAGTCCTCTCAACCCCATCCTTGCCTCTTGTGGTGCTGGATTCATTGCTACCTTCTTTCTGCTAACATTACAGTTAGAACATTTCCCTATTACATATTATATATAAAAATTTGGGCGCCAAGGAGTCGTTTAGAAATAACTGACTAGTCCAACTCCTAAAACATGCCAGCATCTTTATTTAAGTACCAATCAAGACATTCGTGTGGTATAGTTATACATATACAATCAAAGGAAAGGATAATTATAGTTAGCTGAAAGAAATATCTTGATACATAATGATTAGCCTATGACATGATGACTTTTGCTAAATAAAAAAAAAAAAAAAAAGGTTACAGAAAACAAATTGTGAAAGTAATTATTAAATAAGGCACGAAATATGTAATGATAAAATGAATCCTTCCATGTTATATGATGGTATAATATATATATTGAAGAAAAACACGTATCATGCAGATAGTGATTAAATATGATAAAAATCATCCCATGATAGATGATAAAGAAAACTACTACAAAATTATATATGATGACAAAATATATATACTTATACAAGTAAGGCGGATAAAAGACAATAAGGATAAAATAGATCATGCCTTAAGGGAAGAATAAGCCATGACAACATGTTAAAAAAAATCGCAACATGGCCGGTAAATATTACTAATATCATGAATATCAAAGGAAATAAAATAGTTGAAATGAATAGCATATGATTATAATATAATATATATGATATAAAATAATAACATATTCAATTAGAAAATGAAAACACATTATATATATTGTGCGCTGAAGGTTCAAGGTTTAGTATCTCAGTTAAGTTTTTCAATCTTATTCAGTCTGGAATCACGAGTTGGTCACTGGGTAATATTCGTCTATCCCGATCCTACTGGAGGGTGTGTTTTCTCTTATGTGTTAGATTCCTCTGTTACAATACTCTCAACTCAGATGGGTACGTCATTTAGAATCTTGGTCAAATGGAATATATCCCAGACCTCTATTAAACTACACAGTCCATTTAAATCTAGGGTGACAACCGTATGAAGAAAGCTCTCTGTTTGACAGAGAAACTAATCAACTTCTCCCATTTTGTTTGTGACTCTCCGTTTACCTTGTCTCTGGGGTGTGTACAGTTCAGCTACCTCCCCCTTCCAAGAAATTCATATTACTTTCATCTACTAATATACCCTCTATTCATTGACCTGAATCCTACAAATCTACATCTTATAAATTTGGATTTTATCAATCTGAAATTTTGGTTCTTTTACAAATTCCTTCAGAATTCTACTCCCTGTATAACTGCTCTTAATTCTACTGTCCTCAATACAACACTTCTAAAACTCTGACTCATTGGCTCGTTCTGGGCGTCTCGTTCGCGGTCCTTATAGTTAACTAATACTTTAAAATCTTATCCTATCATGAAACGAGTTTAAACTCGTTGAAGGTCCTAATAATTACTTATTTTGCCTCTCGAATCGGTCTTATACTCGAATTCATTCCAACAAAACGTATGGCAGGGCGAATCCTTTATTAGAAGAAACTTCCGCTAGCTATGGGGAATCAAACTGGTACCAAAAAAAATTCAGTAAGACGGAAACACTTCGTCTAGAATAACTGGGCAATCTCTGCCTACATGCCAATCTTACAGGACCTCCCGTCTAGAACACCCTTGCTCCAGCCACGCTAAAAGCGTCGAAACTACGGTGTCAGATCGGTTACCCAAGGTCGCGCCGTTATACCCCAGGCTATACGGCATGGCAAAACAAATCCCCCATCCTGCATAAAATTCAATCTATACCTCTTCGTTCCCTCTAATGAGGGGAAGTTTTGTGGGTTTCCTGGTCTGATCATAACCTCCCACAACCTTCCAGTCTGAGAATCAAGATATGATCATTATCTACGACTCTTAAAATTCAAGTTGATATAATGAAATAGAGTAACTGATTACCCTAATAAAAGAAATCAATATTTGCACTCCTCTAAAAGGAGACCTAACAAAGTGGAGCGAATATTTTCCCTAACAATAGATAGAGTTGTAGTTGTCCTGTTTGAGGCTTCTCGGTCCTACAAAATCGAAATAAAAAGTAAAATAAAATTAAAATCGATCCTATTAAAGTCCTTTAACCCTATTCTAATGTATTTTGGGCTCACAATATAATAGTTTATAACCTTTTTCTACATTCATTGCACCAATTCATTCATACACCCTCCCCCCTATCATTCGCGGTACGCATACAAACTAAGGTTGAAAGCTGCTACAAAGGCCAAAATACTCATTTATCTATATCAATAGATCCTAACAAATGATAACATCTTTCAGGACACAATGTGAAATCAAATAAAATAATAAAATTAAAACAAGTTGGGAACTAAAGCCCTAGGTTACTCAAAAGAAAATGCCTCTGTACAAGCTCTATATATACTAATACTTTATACTCGATAAATGATTGTTAACAATAATTGTTAACAATTCTAAATAATCTGGAAGCTAACCTACCAAAAAAAAATCAGTGTAACTTCAAAAACTGCCCTTGCCTCGACACTAAGCGACTTTTCACGACAATTCTATAAAGACATACACAAATATAAGGGCGAATAAAGAACCATTAAACGTGACACCTCATAAAAGCGGATTGAGTCATTCCCCTAGCCACCGTGGGTGAAGTCACTTTCTTCTTACTTCCTCGTGCGTCTGCCCCCTTTGCAGTAGTCCGACCTCAGCACTCTATTGAAAGATGGATTTATAGGGTTTATGATTCACTACCCAACACTAACATTCTCAAGTGCTTTCCAAGGATCAACTACAGTCTGGGCCTACTTAACTTCTACCCCTGGCTTAGGGTCCCTATACTTCACAACTTTACTCTGAAAGATTGACCTTTCATGTCCTCATTAGAAACCTATTTCAAAGCTACTACCTGAAGGCCAGGGATTATAGGGTTTCTGAATTACCCAACACAAGCCATAGGATGCCTATTAGGTTTGTTGTTTTAGACATAGCCCCCCCTCTAAGTTGTGATTTCCTACACCTTCCTTCACCTATTACTCCTGGTAATAACTAAAATTTCAGATTTACACTAAATAGTTAATTCACAATGGTATACATTATTCTCATTGGTCTTCGAAACTCGGGGTTTTAACAAGAAATAGTTTGTATTAAAAAAAAAAAGGAATCCTAATGAAGCTCTACTTTAAAAAAAAAAGGTTTAAAAAAATAAAAAGGCTGAAATCTCTAAACTTCTCATTCTATCGAGCTGATTCTCCGTACACACTCCAAAATCCTAGTTAGTGGCGACAGTCTAAGCAGAATTTACACTGTGTGGGCCTTTTCACCCTTGTAGACCTGCGTAAAGTTTAAACTGTTCACACTAACTCTGTCAAACTTCCCCTCGTCTCATTACTTCTGAGTTCGCTCTGGTTGTATTGTTGGATAAAATTGTAACATAACAATAAAAAGAAACTAAAATTTTCCTAAATCATATCCTGACAGGTTGTACAAGCTCTTCAAAACGGTGTGTCATATTAAACAAGGTTGTGAGACGGTATTCTGCACAAAGACAAGGTTGAGACAAATAACACACAAACCCTGAAACATGGTGTTAAAGCTCCTTTCAACACTTAGCACTAGAACACATGAAAAAAAAAAAACTGCAAACTGTTTAAAGTTCACCATGACACTAAGACAAAATTGTTAACAAAAAAATAAAGTAGAAAAACTGGAAGTTTAGAACACACGTTATAGTTTAAAAATAAAAGAAAAACTGCAAGTTCTTCAAAGTTCACCATAACACTAAGACATATTTGCTATTTAATATATAACCTAATATTGTAATTAATAAAGACCTATCTATATTAAATAGTGTATATTGTTTCCGAAACTTATGTAAATCAGCTTACACAAACCCCCAGTGCATAATATGTCTTATTTTAAAAGAAATAGTTCTATCGAGGCGATATTGCGGTCGACAGCTACGCTTTATACATTAAATGTACTTTCTTCCATCAATCTTTATCTACTATTTACAAAACCCTTTATCCAACTTTTTTCAATTCTTTCTCTTTCAACATCTTTCTGCATCTTTCTATCTCTTCCTCATCAACATTCAACGCTTTCTCACTCTTTCATCATCCTTCATCATCCTCAACGCCTTTCAACTTACTTCCATCGCATCTCTCTTCAACGCCTTCAACACATTTCATCTCTTATTCATCACCTTATAACACAGTTCAACGCCTTTTTCATCATATTTCATCGCCCTTCCATCACTTTCAACACCTCTTTCATCACCTCTCTCTCATCTCTCTTCCATCATTTTCTACACATTTCACTGCCTTTTCATCCCTCTGGTGTTTCCTCGAAACCCGTCATCGGGATCTGGATCCCGATCTATTATCACTCTTAATTTTGAACTATTAATTATTACTAGTGTAATATTATTCCAACAGCCTATGACCTTTAAGCTTTATAACTCCATATACACTCGGCGGGGTAGTTACCTTGTTAAGAAAACCTATAATGTCATAGATCATTTAGAGAGAGAGAACATAACAAATTTGTGCGAATAGTTTGCTTCAACTATTGATTGTAAGCCTATTAAACTCGTTCTCTCTAGGTTGGCTCGCTCATTAATCTTCAATCTACGTTCAATAGTCATATTGAGTTCTCATGGATGCTAGATGTAAACTGTATCAAAATAGTGTAGTTTTCTAGTTTCCGAATTATATGACAGTTAGAAAAAAAAAAGAAACAAACATTCTGGAAATATCTCGCACTGGCTACTATAAAAAAAAATTGAATGGGGTACAGCTCTGATCTTACAGGATACCTCATGGCTCATAGAATTGAATCGCTCATTTCTCACTAAAATATTCACACAGGGTATGGAGGTCTCCAGCGGTTCTATAGCTATTGGTCAACTAAATTAATTAATGGCAGGAATTGAAGTTAGTTTAAATGCTCATGTGCTGTTTTTGTCATGCGTCTTTATGTCATCTGCAAAGGAAAGTGTCGCCTCAAAGGACCTAATTCTGGGACTAACATCCGCTGCACATTTCAGGAAGGAGTGGTCGTCCATACAATAGCAAGATATCATTTTGCTGCCAATGTAACAATGTTGAGCATTTTCCATGTCGTCATTTTGTCGATCCCCAATCTTCTAGGGTGTTTCTTTAAGCATTTCTTGATATCGTTTAATGCTTAATGCGATCCCCGCCCGGCATTCAATAAGTATTATTTGATCGTACCATCTCCAGGAGACCATCCCATTGCGGCCGAATCATTTCCACCCAACTTATAACGCCGTCCATATCGCGTAATTGAAATTAGTGTAAAACACAAAGAATAAGACCTTAACTCTTAATTCTTTACTAATTTCAGTTGGCTCAACATAAATCTTCTCAATTATTAATTAGTACAGTGGCGTGACATGTCACACTTCTTCTAGTTCTTTCGCAAGCTCGATAATCCCAGTGGAAACCCGTCCAGGCGTCAATCCCGTGCTAACCCGTCATGCATGACCTTCAAATTTGGAAATTATTAGACCTGAATATATGCAGTGGCATCTGCTTCCACTGAAAGTATTTAAGACACAAGGCTGCCCCTTTAAATCACTGTCTTTACTCCCACATGCCTGTGTAAACTTAACCATGACTTTATCAATTCTCAAAATTCTGCCTATCGAGTATCCTGAGAATCAATGTTCTTCTTGTCTACGGCGGATTAACACAGTAATTGTTCCCTAGAGTTATCTGCGTCGAGTGGTCAGTCTGTACTACTAATTCTCCACTCTAACTCTAGGACTCTTCTATCTACTCGGGCTGTTCAAAAATTTTCAAGACAGTTGTTCAAATCCCCAATGATAATCTGCTAAATTTCGATAATATTGAATTCTCATTAAACAGAATAACTACACCTTTCTGACACAGAAATATCCAGTATCAAGATATAGCGCACCGTCCAATTTCTTTATTTCAAGACGGTGTCAAATTACAACTGAAGGAACATACTAAACATATAACTGGTTTAAAATTTCATTAATCTCATCACGCCTTCTGCTGGCAAATATTTACTGTAAAATTCAATACTATCAATATGTGTTTTATTTGTCTTCATCTAAAAAAAAAATGTTTCAGAAATAGAATCTTGGAAATCTCTACTTAAGGCAAAAAAAATTGCAATTTATCAATTTAATATAACCTTCCCTGTCAGAGTGTATACAGCTGCCAAGCCAAAATACGCAGGGAGACAGGAAGGAGAGTCAGCAATAGAATATATGAACATAACGCAACGTTATTAATCAAGACAATAGGTCTCTAATTTTCCAAACTGCAAAGGAACAGGTCACACTTTCGCATTAGGAGAACCTAGAATACATTACAATAACATAAACAGCAAATATCAAAGGCTATAATTGATTCTCTATTATTCAGAAAACACAATAGCATTAATAGAAATAGATTTGCCCGAAACATATAACACAATATATCCTAGTACCACAGCTAATAATATCAACAATAATATAAATAACTTATATGTAATAGCCAATAACTATTATAAAAACTACTTAAATAATAGAATTTCTAACCTATAAGATAATTCATAGAATATAGCAAACAATAGTAGAATATGTGTAATACCTTAATCAAAAAATATGTCTTAAGAAAACAAATAATATGCAAAACTTCCTAATGTATATATAAATGTACATAGAATCATAATAGTTTAGCATCAGGCGACGTTATATTTCTTGATATATTGTATATGTTTTCTCCTGTAGAAGGGCAGACAAGCTCGAAAGCTCGAGAAGACCAGAATAAAAGATACTCATCCCCATAGACGTTTTACTTTGATATCAGAAATCAATGATAATAATTAAGGTTTTTTCCACAAACAATGTGAATCGTAAAAAGACAGCGGCGAGAGATGCGGTATACAACCGCCTCAACATAACTTTCATTGCCCGATAAAATGCCAGTGAAACGGAAAGCGTAAAATTAAAATTCACGATTTATAATAGACTGTTAATCTCAGGATGCGTGGACTACTTCACCAATACTTAAAATAGTATGGCTTTTTCATTAGGTATATATTTCTAAAGTATAGGGGAAGAAACAATACTAAATTCGAGCCCCGCGGCGGGCGACATTGATGGGTTCCCCGGTTTGGATAGATGAAAAGGAGGGTACACGATGTGACTTATTAAAAGTTTCCTTACTTAAGTAAATATAGCAAATTAGGCCAACAACCCCATGTATATAACCCGCAGGAAGACCTTAATGTTTGTATAATAGCAGCACAGCTCAGTGATGCACTATCGCATAATGTCTTTACATCATCACATTCACAGGGAAAAAAAAAAAACTCAGGAAACAAGAAAATTTCTCTAGATATTTATTTAAATTATCTTAAAATTTTGGGAACATGTCTATACTGACGAGATATATGCTATTTACATAGTAAAATTTAGATAGAGGTGACCTGAAGTTACTTTATAGCCCTTTAAGGCCCATGCGAATCTAGGTTGGCTACTACACAAAAAGGGGGGAAACCTAGATCTCCATCTATTCTAGCGGGACAAAATAATACGAACCCTAAACTCCTTTTAAGTCACTTAAAGCCCTTTAGGGCCCATTCAGAATCTAAATAGATTAGCTTCTGTTCGAAAAATAAAAAAAAAAGGGGGGCTAAGCCATAATGGCAAGGGGCTTACCTTCTCTCGAAAGCGGCGGCAAGGTCTGGTCTCCTCTACGTCTCAGCCCGTCTAAAAAATCGTCCTTCTCCCTGAGCGACTCCGATCGAATCCTCGCCTTTTGGCAAAGAACCTTCTTTTATATCATCTCATTCTCCATTTCAAAAAAAATCTAAAGAGAGAAACAACCCCTGCGGTAGTGTAAGATTTCAGACTCCAGCCCCCCGTCTTTCCACATGGTTGAAATATTCAATCCTCCCTTTTCTCTGGGATGGTATATATATCGCCCCCCCCTCTTGGCTAAAATTGACCCAGGCCCTTTTTACCTGGACTGTAATGTGATGCTTTCCTTTCTCTGGAAGGATATTTTATAAGTTTCAGTCTTTAGAGATCTTCCTTCTCCATTTTTCTCCTTTTTTTTTTTTCTGGTCACCTTTACCTAAATTTTTGGTGAGGGGAATATATGTACATATGAAACAACAGTTTCCAGCTCAGATGTCTCTGGATGTCTTCTTCTTTACCAGGCATCAGCTTTCGGCATGGAAGTCTGGTGTCACCAAGTGTCTAAGTTTCTGGGCAAAAAAAAATGGTCTGTAAGTCTATGTGGGAGGGAAGCCATGTATCCATTTGATTTGATCATACATACGCCTTCTGTTGGGGTATGGTTACAAAAAAAACGTGCCCCAACAGCTATGTTCCTCAGCCTGAAGATGGTGACAATGTGATTTTACCAAAATGCCATATGAAATACTTCTTTGACAGCAGTGTTACCTTTTAAACTAAGATTTGTTGTTCACTAGTAATGGCCCAGGAAGCCCTTCCAATAGATTCTATTACAGTAAGAAATTGTAAAAGGAAACATTTGTTCTAGATTGTGTGTTTATTATTCTATAGTAAAACTCTAGGAATCCATATATTTAGTATATTTATTTTTGGTGAAGGTAAAAGTAGATATTTGACCAAGATGTTAAATGAGGTGTCAACACAGCTCTATATGTCAACCATGGTGTGATCCCCAACTGCCGCTGCAACTCTTTTGAGATATTTAAGCACCTATCCATGGTTGAACTTCTTTCTTATTTCCACTCAATCATATTAGGGTATTAAGCTTGTAGAGCTTGAGACTTGATGATGTCTGCTGGGGATGAGTAGAACTCATCAATGGATGAGTCAATGATGTGGTTGCAGGTTGAGAATTGACACTTAGTACATAGTGGGAAAACCTTGTAACCATTCTGGAAAGTCATTGTCCGTATGATGAATAGACTCGAGTCTGGGAATCAAAGATTGTTGTTCTCTTGGGAGGACAGAATTGGTGCTTGTCCCTCCTGCCCTGTACCAGTCATGTGCAGCATTGGGTCTTGCTGGCATTGGGTTTTGATGGTATGGAGGAGGTCTTCCATGGTTGATAAATAGGGTTATTTTCAACTATGACACATTCACCTGAGATCTTTTCCAAGTGAATCTGCCCATACAATATATTTTCTGTATTTACATTAAAACTTGTCTTATAAGTCAAATGTTAGAGGGAATTGTTTGTGTTTCAATTAATCTAGTTTTCTTAGCTGTCTGAGACTCTCATTCACATCTAAATGTTTTAGGTCTAAAGGCTAAATGTCTTCAATATCCTATATAAAGATCATCATTGAATTTGTATAGGAAGGAATTGTATTAGGTTCCAGAAATTGAAACTATTTTTATTTCAATAAGGCACAATTTAGATTATAAACACAAGGTAATAAGACCAAATCTAAATAGTGTGTGACATTTTGGTAACAGCGTTGTTACCATCCATTCAATACTTTTGTCTGATGATGGCAACAGCGTTGTTACCGAAACGTCACACACTATTTATTTATTTGGATTTTTTTATTGCGTATGATTCTTTTTAAAATAAAATAATTTTCTACTGCAATGTTAAATTAATGGGAGGGCCTGGCTCATCAGTGGTGAACCCTACCCCCACTTTTAAATCCCCCAGACCCACCTTGATTAATTTATCAAATACAATATTGTATTGAAGAAGTTTACGGCGACAAGTTTATTGTTGTATATCAAATATATATTTATACCGGGTGAACCTTGCCTGTCAATTATGGGACAGAAATGGCTCCACCCATTTGTTTGAAACTAAATATTCCAATTAGCCTTTTATAGGATATTTGACAATGTGACAGTGACTCCAGCCCTATAACTATATCATCTGAACAGGTCCAAGTATTGTGGAAAGGTAGACACAACAATTTCTATAGATGATCATTGTCAATACTGATGGCACCACCATGTAGGCTTTGTTTCTCTCCAGTGTTTGTTGCCTCTCAATTAATTTGAATTTATTTTCCCTAACCATTATTATACTTTTTATTAGTAAATTAAATTTAATTGCCATCTATCGTTAAAATTTTACACAAATAAATTTACTGGCAATTAATTTGGCGAAACCGCTGAGAGGGTTCACTACAGATGAGCCAAGCCCTCTCATTCAATAACTCATATCATTGCAGTAAGGTCTGTAGAGATAATATTTAAAAGAAACACATTGCCAGTAAATTTATTTGTGTAAAATTTTAATGATAGATGGCAATTAAATTTAATTTACTAATATATTTTTTCGTCTAATTACTAATATATATTGGTTATGAAAACATATTTTGCGGAAGAGCTTTGCTCGATGCAATACCTTGAAATTATATGTATGTACCTCTAAAGACCTATAAGCTTATGTCCATAGTTCACTAAACACCCCTAAGCTACCTTCCATAGAAAATGCAGGGTATATAACAAAACCAGTCCAATACAATAGTAGAGCGGTCTAGAGATTAATTTGGCGAAACCACTGAGAGGGTTCACTACTGATGAGCCAAGCCCTCTCATTCAATAACTCATATCATTGCAGTAAGGTCTGTAGAGATAATATTTGATGATATTTAAAAGAAATGCATTGCCAGTAAATTAATTTGTGTAAAATTTTAATTATACTTTTTATACATAAAAAGAGTGTCAGTGTCTTATGATTTTTTTTTGTTATTTATTGAAATCAATAATAACTTACAATCATGTGTGTGTGTGTGTGTGTGTGTAATAATGAATTATTATGTTCATCACAAAAAAATCATTTTGGGGACAAGTTGAAAATGATAATTGGGATTACAAGCAAATAATGGGCACAGATAGTTTAATGGAACACTTAGTATCTGACAAATCTTCATTAAAATAATGGAGGGCTTGGTATCTTTGTCAAGATAAGATAAAAGTTGCTATAGATCAAGAACACACCAACCTTACTATAGCAACATCACTTGGGACTTAGATTAAATAGAGATGTCCAGCAATGGCTGCAGCCTTGCAGAAAATTGACATGGACCCAGAGCAGCAGCTTTACACACTCAAGATAGAGGAAACTCCGCCTTTGCCGGTCCCAAGCCCGGATGAAAAAGGAGGAGGGGGAGCAGTAACAAGCTCGTTAAAAAAACCTGTGTTCAGCTGGCCCGGCTGATAGTACCCTGTAAGGGCTCCTAATCCAGGGATACAGGATGAGCAGTGTTTGTACTCTATGTTAGGAGCGGCTGCACATGGCGTCTGTTCCTCATGTCAGAGGCGGCCATTTTTTTGGAGCTAAGTCGGCCTGCCACTGAGTAGTGCTCCCAGTCTTAATGACAAAGGCAGACGTATTCTACTTCACCCAGTCATGGTGGTTGTCAAACAGACACCATCAAGGGTCACAACTTGATACCCTAATATGATTGAGTTGAGATAAGAAAGAAGAAGATAGAGGAAATTGTAACTGCTGTGATAGGGATGCATGGAGACATCTGAGGCTCTTCATTGGACACAACAACAACAGAAAATTGACATGGACTCAGAGAAGCAGCTTTACACACCCAAGATAGAAGAAATTGTAACTGCTGTGATAGAGATGTATGGAGATATCTGAGGCTCTTCATTGGACACGGCAACAACAGAAAATTGACATGGACCCAGAGCAGAAGCTTTACACACCCAAGGTAGAGAACATTGCAACTGCTGTGATAGAGATGTATGGAGATATCTGAGGCTCTTCATTGGACACGACAATAACAACAGAAAATTGACATGGACCCAGAGAAGTCGCTTTTACACACCCAAGATAGAAGAAATTGCAACTGCTGTGATAGAGATGTATAGAGACATCTGAGGCTCTTCATTGGACACAACAAAAACAGAAAATTGACATGAACCCAAAAACAGCAGCTTTACACACCCAAGGTAGAGAACATTGCAACTGCTGTGATAGAGATATCTGACAACATTAGAGATATAAAACTGGGACTTTATAACTAGGATATAACTAAGGTGCTGCTAAAAGGAGGCCATTACAATGAGGCTCCACTTTATGTAATACTAGCCGAATGACCCGGGCAACGCCCGTGTTTACCCGATTGAATGTTTTTTTTCAAATACTATTTGTTACAATTATAAATTGGCGCCTTAAATAAATGCATATATTAGTTAATAACTATAGCCTATGTGCTTTATCTGTCTATGTACTGTTGGCTTCCGTAGGCGTCTCTTACTGGGTAAAAGAAAGAGGGATTCCATTTAGTTATTAACTAATATATGCATTTATTTAAGGAGCGTACCGCTCCAACACAATAGTTACAAAAACAACAAAGCTAGTGGGGGGGTCATGATGGGGGGGCAAAGGTGGCGTGATCATAGCCAACCAATAGGAGAGCGCCATTCCAAAAAAAAAAAGCAAACAGTGACAGAGATGAAAAGGAATTGATGACGCTCGTAACTGTATATAGATTCTGTTGGAACATATTCCCAAGTACATGCCAGGGTAGGTTCACAATTGCTTATACTGTAAGTGCATAGCTTCTCATGTAGAGATCAGCAGTTCAAATCACTAGATACAAGGTTTAAGTAAAGGCCCTATTTTGTTACCTGGTGGGGTTGAGAAGAGAGAGAAGAGAGAGAGAGTTGAGAGAAGATTCTGGTGTTTAACTCCTGTTCAATAGAATCCCATTCTACCTCAGTGGTTGTTAATGCCATCAACAGGGCTGTTATAACTCCAACCCCAGTATACACTCATGGACAAAACTTAAGGAGGTTGTACCTTTCAAAATGTATATCAACCAGAATTACTAAAAGCTCTTTTTACAAATCATTGAGGAAAATAGCTCCCTCTTCGACATCACAATTTACACTGACGGTAGCTAACTTGAAACTGGACTGTCTGGCAGTGGAATTGCTATCTACAAAGATCCTGGAAAAAATTTCATTTCCCGCCATAGACTTCAGTTTATAAATGAGAACCTCTGCAATAGATACAGCTCTAAAAGACATAAATATAAACTCACCAAGCAAAATAATAATCTACTCCCGACTCAAGAGCAGCTATTTATACCCTTCAAACCCGCTTCTCCAGCCAATAACCTCTTTTCAAGAGCATTGCTAAATCTGTAAACAGACTCCCAGCCAACAGCTCTGTCACATTGTAATGGCTTCCTGCTCACATTGGAATTCCTGGAAATGAGCTGGCAGACTCTCTGGCAAAGTCTGGAGCTCTTGGCTACCCTGAGGCCAGAAAATTTACCACCCAACTAGACAAAAGAGACCTTCTCCATACCATCAAAACCCCAATGCCAGCAGGAATGAAAATCTAGTGCTGCACATGACTGGCACAGAGCAGGAGGGACAAGCACCAGTTCGGTCCTCCCTAGGGAACAACAGTCTTTGATTTCCAGACTTAAGTCTGGTCATCTACAGACAATGACTTTCCAGAATGGTTGCAAGGTTTTCCCACTATGTCTTAAGTGCAATTCTCAACCTGCAACTCCAAACTGCATTATTGACTGTATATCATCCCCAGCAGACACCAAAAATCTCAAGCTATACAGATTTGATACCTTAATAGGATTGAGTGGAGATAAGAAAGAAGAAGACACGTATAAGGGGATTCAGACAATAATTCTGAAAGATATTTTGATACACACAGTGACTTTTATTGAAGACACACAGGATATCCAAGTTTAACAAAAGTTTCTGTCTCCTTAAAAGGAAATAGGCAACTGTGACATCAAAGACTTTCCACTTTCTTAAGTTTTGTGTAAATCTTGTTAGTATAGATAAAGAATTCTTCCTGAATTGAAATTAGATGAAAAACATGTGAAGGAAGACGAGTTTCTTTTATTTCTTTTTGCACCTATGCATCAATAAAAGAAACTCGTCTTCCTTCACATGTTTTTCGTCTAAAATCTTGTTAGTGTTGATTGATGCTGTCTATTTCCAAGGTTCAGAGCTACCTCTCTGGGTCCACTCCACTGTACCAACTGTGCTTAGGTCGGAGCTAAATAAGGTTCTTCATAGATTTGATTTGTTACATATATAAAAGAAAAGGCAAACTTAATCACAAATCAGTCTTTGCTTCAGGAAACCCCACTATCAGCCCATATATTTATTTATAATTGTATGTATTTCTACTGTCCTCAAAGCTTATGTCCATATTTCATCCAAAATACCATTTCCAAGAAGTCAACGTCAGTATTGATAAAAAAAAGGAAAACCGAAAAATGTAATATAAAAGTGATATGGTAGATTAAACTGGCGAAACCTTTGGGAGGGTTCACCACTGATGAGTCAGGCCCTCCCATTAATTTTTCATTGCAGTAAGGGCAGTAGAAAATTTTTTAATTTTTAAAAGAATCATGCGCATCTAAAATAGTTTCAAATTATCATAACGGAAGTTGTCAATGGTATTCTATGAAGGCTGACCAAAGAATGCACTTCCATTGCTGATGAGAAGGTTTGAATGCCTGTACTCAATCTAGAGCATCCTTTCTGCTCACTCTCTGATTTATTTTAAACCTCCTTTTTTTTTTGCTTAACCCTAGTACATGTGGTACAGGCCATGATAATCATGGTGGGTAGTTAGCGACTGCTTTTTACTGTAAGCGCACCACATGTCTACACATGTGAAAAGCAGTTAGACTTTGCCCTTACAAATGTGCCAGAGCCCCGTTTGGTTACTTGCACTCGCTGGTGGGGTTGGACTTTTGCAAGAATCGGGAACCATTGGAGCATTTTTTTTTTAAACAGAAAAAAGTGTCCAATACGGGAATCGAACCCGGGTCGTAGTGGTCGAAAACCAAACGGTTTAACCAGCCTTCCACCGACCCCCCTTCAACTTAAAAATAAGCTTCAAGATATTGAGTATGAGTAGTGTTTAAAAAATATACATCAAAAATGAAAGAAGCATAAAAGAGGAACCTCTCAAATAAATATTTAAATCTATAAAATACAGTTATAAAGTTTTGTGCAGCATACACAGATGAAAAAGGCCACAACACAAACGGCCCTGTACTATTGAGGGCCATATTCCCAAACAAAGGTTGGTGTTGTCTGAATTTGTCACTTTGTGGGGATATTCTTTTATATCTAAATCTGAAACACAATAAGACAAATACAATATATATATGTGGGAATATAGTGGTAATAAGTGGTGACGGGAGAAATAATCACACGACGAGTTGGAAGAGGAATCTGGAAGCCATCCAGAGAGAGAAGTAGTGAGCGGGCTGTCCGCTGAACGACTGCCTGTGTGGCCACCAGGTGTTGACGGGCGCCCCCCTTTTTCCGCCCCTTTGGAATGTGGTCAGTGGTTCAAAATGGCCGTAACTTAGTTGTCTTCTATCGACTACGTCTCTCTCTCTCTGGTCGACTGCAGATTTACTTTATTATTCCTGTAAGAGCATATATTATGACATATATATATATATATATATTTTATTATTATACCTTGTGGTTCTAATCTATATTCCAAATTGTTGTTTCTTATCCCCTTGTGTAAAGCTTACACGAATTCCATGAGTTCATGCTGCTCAAACTGTTTTATGATAAGCAGCGGCCTCTCCCAAAGGTCCTGTTTAGTGCATATAATGCAAGCCCAAATTCTATATTGTTCCTTATCATTATATTTAAATCTGATCATAGATAATGAAGAAAATGATATATTTATTGAATGCATTATTTAATTTATAAATTCAATTGCCATCTATTGATATAATTTGTAACAAATAAATTTACTGGCAATGTTTTTCTTTTCAATAATATTTAATGATATTATTGAAAATAAACATATTGCCAGTAAATTTATTTGTTACAAATTATTTTAATGTATTTCCATGTATTAAAAGGGAGAGGTGCTTTTTTGTGCATGAATACCATCACCCCCCACTACAGAACCTACATCTACACCCATGAAACTAGGTAGAGGGATAGACTGGTGGTATATATACAGAATAAAACTTTATTGAAACTCTGGCTCACAGCTCCTTGAGGATCTTCTCTGCACTCTTCAGGGTAGAGTCCTCCTGCAGACAGACACACATGGGTTATTACAGTAAAACCCTGCTAATACGAACCCTGGATATAACGAACCTTCCCTTATAACGAACTTTGCGATTTTTAGAATAATGAACTACCCCTATAACGAACCTATTTTCGGTCCCAAATAATAAAATCTATTTAAAATACTATGCTTATAACGAACTTAGAATTGTAATTAAAAAAAATAAAACAACAAAATTTTGAGCATATTTCAACTCGCGGATCGCAATTTCAAAAAAAAAATTTAGCAGCATTGTTTGTTTCGATTTTTGCACTTTATTTTTGCTGTATGTTGTATAAATTTTAACACAAATTACTTTTTATTAAATAGAATATATTTGCATCCATTAAATTTGAAATATAAAAATGCAAATGGCTTCCAAAATGAAGAAAACAAAGGCATTTTAAAAACAAAAGCATTATTTCTTTAAAAAAAAGGGCCATTTTCAGAACTTTTCAAAGTGAAACAACACAGGCAAAATGTTAAGAACATATTAAAATAAGAGAATATAAATTTTATATTATAAAACAAAAAATATAAATGGTTTGAGTCAAAAGGCGATCCATTAATTAAGATTATATAAAAGGGCGTACCTGGATCTGTAAAGAAAAAAAAAAAAACAATTTTTTTCTTAAAATATTTCGAGAGATTGCTCCATCCTAAATTGATAAAGAGGAAGCAATCTCTCAAAATATTTTAAGAAAAAAAAAAATATAAATTTTTTTTTTTACAGATCCAGGTACGCCCTTTTATATAAACCTAAATAGAATATAAAGTTATTAAAAATTGTTACAAAGAGGAATCAACCTCAACTTTTGCCGCGATCGCGATCGTACGTTTTAGAACTTAAAAAAAAAAAAAAGTCCAAATAAACGGTCCCGCGATGAAACAAAAATTATTTTTATGCCATTAACTATGGTGATTTTAAAGTCAGCAATGTTTTGCATGACAGGTTAAAAAAAAAAAACGAAATCTAGACCTAGAAGAATATGTGGAAAAATGAAATGGAAGAAAAACACCAACTTTATTTGAATGGTGCAATGCTTGAAGAATTCTTTGAAGCAACAAGGTGTTAGAGCCATTTTTCCAAGTAAACAATGTATTATATAATGTGATAATGATGTTTTAAAATCATTTTAAATCTTTGAATATATATTTAATAAAACTTTGCCTAAAATTTGTCTTGATTTTTAAATTAAACATAGAGGTACATGTATGCTAATGACAAGAAGAACCTATCATCTAATGATTTCTATTATTATTTAGTATTAATATAAGGAAATTGGTCAATTAAGGGAATTAAAACAAAGTGACCACTATTAAGAGGCAGCCTCTTCCAGTGTGTATGGCTGTCCTTTAATTATACGGTCTAAAAATTTTGGAAAGTAAAAAAAATGGCCAAACCGTGGCTATAGTGAACCGTGGCTATAGTGAACCAAAAGCTCTGTCCCATTGGGGTTCACTATAGAGGGGTTTTACTGTATATGCTTACTAATTCAAGGAATTTGTGTAATGTTTACAAAAGGGGATAAGAAACAACAACTCTTTAATTAAAACACCTCTTCAAAAAAAGGCATATCCTGACCACGTTCACATGAACTTTTTAGATGGCCAAGTGCCATCTAGTGGGACAGAAATCAACTAAATGTCGATTTAAATCCCTATAAATGTTGACAGAAAGTGTCCACTAGCAGTGATTAACAGACTTTAATTCAATTGAAATTATGATCTTTTGGGGTGTTAAAGAGAAGTTGGGGAGTGTAGTTTTAACCCAAACATTATTTCGTTGAGAAATTTTACTGGAGTTTTACCTACAATTAATGTAAAAGCTACCACAATGAATCCCTCCCAAAATCCTATCCTATGCTGTCTCTATATCAGTATATAGTCCTTCCAGATCTTGGACTTCTTTCTTGTTCTCCTATATCTTGCTACTGTGTGTGTCTACTTCCACCCTAACTGTGTTTCAGAAAAAGTCCCCATACAAGGCCCCACTATATTAATCAGTAGAGTGAAGAGTGGTTTCTGTTATTGGTAGCGGCAGTCATCAGAAAAGTCTTACAAACTGGTTCTAAGCTTAGATTGGGCCCTGCTAACTTTCAGTTTAGAGCGGCCATTTTGACATCTGACGTCAGCAGAAGTAAGTGTTGTCTCTCACCAAATAGTTATCTGCCTTAGATTAGGGATCTCTGCCAACTAAGAATAGTGACGGAGCAGTTAGCTACTCTGCCTCATTGGTCTGGTAGTCCTTTATAGAAAAGTATGTTTGGCTTATTATCATTGCTCTTTGAAGTGGCCTTGAAGGTCACTCCTAGCTCAGCAAGACCCAGGTGTATAATACATGTATATCATCATGGAATCTCTACTCAGGTAGAACACACCGTGTTCACAATGATAAGAAAAGGTGTGGTCTTCTATTGTTCATAAATGGTAAAAAAAAAGGTAACGCTTATAATTAAATGCAAAAAAAAAAAAAAGTGTTTTCGATCATTAATGCTAATTTTTTATTGAAAAATATAAAATAAACATAAATATTGGAATTAGAGATGGCGATTTTTAAAGGGAATTTTTTTTGCCGATGGCATTAGGCTAAATGGCAGCAAGTTTTTGTTAAAATAAGTTTTGATATAAATATAAAATATTATTCTAATATAAAGCACAACGTAATACAACTAAATCCAAATAACAGCAACAACACTGGTACTTTATTTATTGGGATTTGGTCTTATTACTTTGTGCTTCTAATCTATAATCCAAATCATACCTAACCAAATTTAAATATAAAATATAATGTATTTAAAATAAAAAAGTTTAAATATTTTATGAGAATTTTTAACTATTATAGAGGTGTATGATTCTCAAAAGAATCATATGCGACTATAATAGTTACAAATTCTCATAACAGATGGGCGCTAATGTATCATAATATCATTTTATACAGAAAAAAGTGAAGACAATATTTTGTCCAATGAACAGGACATCCATCCATGTGGGGACTAGATAGCTACAAGGTCTTCTTCTTTCTTATCTCCACACTGGGTGAAGTAGAATACCTTTGTCATTAAGACTGGGAGCAATACTCAGTGGCAGTCCGACTTAGCTCAAAAGAAATGGCCGCCTCTGACATGAGGAACAGACGCCATGTGCAGCTGCTCCTAACAAGGAGTACAAACGCTGCTCATCCTGTATCCCTGGATTAGGAGCCCTTACAGGGTACTATCAGCCGAGGCCAGCTGAGCCAGGTTTTTTAGTGAGCTTGTTACTGCTCCCCCTCCTTCTTTTTCATCCGGGCTTGGGACCGGCAAAGGCAAAGTTGCTACAAGGTAATAAGACCAAATCCAAAGTATGTGACATTTCGGTAACAACATTGTTACCATCATCAGACTAAAGCCTGAAAAATATCACAGCATGTTTCTAAATAGTACTGTTATCAAGTGTGTATACAGAGAGAAGATAGAAACAAAAGTTTTCTAAGAAAATGCTGCGATATATTTTTTCTCATTTAGTTTTTTGTCTGATGATGGTAACAGCGCTGTTACAGAAATGCCATGCACTATTTATTTATTGGTCTTATTATCTTGTAGTTCTAATCTATAATCCAAATTGTGCCTTATCATTGGACTAGAGGAGTTCAGATGGGAGGAATATTGATGGATTTGTTGTGTTGAGTGAATTACTCACTGAATAACCACAAATTATTGACTAATAAAAATAAACCAAACATTTAAATACTCCCCCCTCCAAAATAACAATTTCTATTTGAATATTCTCTATTATCTTAGCTATGTTGTCAATCTTGTAACAGAATATTTTATCTCTCCACAGATTATTACGTTGATAAATCCAGTAAGTTTCTCTCATTGTATCTCTGATCTTGTATCTTACCAAATGTGACCTATCCTTAATATTTCTATGGGACAGTCAGTAGCTGATACATACATGGCATCATTGAACCTCTCCTCGGATAGAGGAGAACTGTGTTACAAATCCCTCTTACAAGAAAATAAGACCTAATCCAAATAAATTAATAGTGTGTGACGTTTAGGTAACAGCATTGTTACCATCATCAGATAAAAGAATACAAATTTATTCTTTTATCTGATGTTGGTAACAATGCTGTTACCTAAACGTCACACACTATTAATTTCTTTGTATTAGGTCTTATTTTCTTGTAGCTATAATCCAAATTGTGCCTTATCAAATCTGTCTCACCTTGAAGAAACAGAAGCGGATGTAGTCCTCAATGAGATGCTGGTGCTCCTTGCTGTAGAAGCACTGGGAGGGATCCCCTGGAGTTTCTGGACACACAATGTCTCTGAGCAAGATAACCTTTGTTTTGGACATCCATTCTGTTGTTGTTCTTATCCCCTTGTGTAAAGATTACGCGAATTCCATGAGTTCTCATGGAATGGGTATAGAGGTGCAGCTTTCGTTGATCATGGCACCATGATCCAGGCACACTTTGGTGAAAGTCTGACTTTGCCTGTAGTTTGAGGCCGTTTCCTAACATGGAAGCAGACGCCTTTGCTGCCAATTCTAATATGAGTACAGACGCAGCTCCTCCGTATCCTTGGAGTGGGACCCTAGCTGAGGCCTATCATCCGGGTCAGTTGATGTCAGGATTTTTAAAGAGGTCTACTCCTCTTCTAACAATGCTGCTCTTGGTCTGCGACTGATTATTCGTCAGAGCTATTCTGCTTGTTTCACAGCTGGCCTTCATATCTGAAGGTCGTTTCCCTATTCACCACCTGGGGACGCGCCCTGTAGCAGTCAGCTCTGCTGAGGGGGCCATGCATTCTGGTCATCTATACCAAGAGAAATCCTAAAGAAAGAAAAGGTTTTCTTCTTATCTCAACTCAATCATTATGGTATCAAACTTCTAGAGCTTAAGACTTTTGATGGTGTGGGTGAAGTAGAATATGTCTACCTTTGTCATTAAGACTGGAGCACTACTCAGTGGCAGGCCGAAGAAAGAAAAGGTGATATGTGGATATACAGGTCCTTCTAGGACAATCTACCCGGGACACAGAATGGAACCATTTATTCTTAAGTATTTTAATAGAGTTACTCTATTTAAATAAAATTTATTTAATTTTCTCAATATTTATGCCAATAAAAACGGGTCGCTGTCCTGATATTAGCCAGAATAGCCCAATAGCTTGCCAATAAGCCTGTGTTTATTTGATTTCCAGTGGCTTTCATCTACAACACCACATTGTGCTAAATCTAAATAAGCTGTAAAACAAATAGAAGTATCCAAGCTTAGAAATACGAAGTAATAAGACCAAATCTAAATAAATAAATAGTGTGTGACATTTTGGTAACAAAGCTGTTACCAAAACTTCACACACATTTTTTTCATTTGAGTTTGGTCTTATTACCTTGTAGTTCTAATGTATAATCCAAATTGTGCCTTATCAGTATCAGGTTTTTTTTATGAATATTAAAGAGAATTATTGAGTCTATCAAACAGAGTAAAGGTAAAACTGGCCAAGAATGTCACTCACCTTGTTCTTGGTGAGCCACTTGACAAAACGGTAGTCCTTAGTGGCCCCTGGCTCATCCACTTTCAGCTTGGACTCTGTCACAGTCAGTAAAACTCAGGCAATAAGTCCAGTTACACTTGGCAATGTTATGACAAATGTCTTCCATAGAGATGTAACATTTGTATCTATGTTTTATAGTGTTTAGAAACTGTCATCTCAGTTGTTGATAATACAGTAAACCTCCATGTAAAGAACACCTAATTGCAGAGCCAAAGTGTCCTTACCGGAGAGTTGCAAAATAGTAAAAAGATGGTAATTTTGAAAATGAAAACTGTCCTTTGTAGAGAGGTATCCTCTAGTGTGAGTGTCCTCTCATGGAGGTTCTACTGTAATAATATAAAAAAAATAGTCCCAATTTAAAGTGTATCATCTGGCTGACCAAGCAAGAGATTTGTAAGTGCAAAGTTGAACTGCTTTTCACATGTGTAGACATATGGTGCACTTACAGTAAAAGCAGTCGCCTAATTCTACCCACCATGATTATCATGGCCTGTACCATGTGTACTAGGGAGGAGCAAAAATAAAAAAGCAGAGAGAGAATACCCACCAATAGAGGAGAAGTCAGCCAACATGAAGTAGCCTCCCTGCGGCACAGTGGGAGCCATCCCACGGAGGTGAGGATCTGGGCCATGGATCTCTCTTCTCCTCCAGCTCCCGGGACAGCTCCCCCCAGTAACTCTCTGGGGTGTTCATGCGCTGGTGCTCCACCTCAAATCCCCGGGGCCACCGCCTCCTGCACACAAGGATGGAGCCACTTCTATAACATTATTGTGGGGGATTGTTGTTGTTGTGTAAAGATTACACAAATTCCATGAGTTCATGCTCCTTGAGCCGTTTTATGATAAGCAGCGGCCTTTCCCAAAGGTCCTGTTTATTGCATCTAATACAAGCCAAAATGTGTTCTGGAGCTGCAGGAGCCAAGCTACATTTTGGGCAAGTGGGGTAGATTTTGTATTGTGGGGGATACTTGGGGGGACCTTGGTGGGTCGGGCCTTAGCATTCTTTATGGTAGTTTATTAGAGAGATGTTGAAATGTCTGAGAAATGCTCTCTGGGAATACCTGCTCTGAGGTAGAGATCAAAACAACCATACACAGAGAAAGTGGTATGGTAATGGTGGTAGAAAGCGGGGCTTTTGAAGTTATGAGTGAAGAAAGTGGAGCCACAAATGTAAAGCTCGGGCTGTAATAACAGATGTAAATGATGGGCTATAGACATGATGGTGGGGCTATAGGTGGGGGTTGTACTAATGGGGGGCAGGCAGGTGTACCTGAATAGGGGTGGGGCAGGTGTAGACACAGTTCTGGTGGAGCAGCTGGAGGGGCCGAATCAGCTGCTGGGGGCCATACACCCATCCCAGCTGTCACCACACCTCAGTTAGTACCTGGATAGGGGTGGGGCAGGCCCGCTGTACTCCAGTGAACAGCTTCTGGCAGAGCCGCACCAGGGGTTCTGGCCCGTACACCCAGCCCAGCTGTAGACACATCTCGCTGTCACATGAAATTGACTGCCTCTCTTTGTACAAATGGGTCTACTAGAAGCTTAATTCAGCACCTCAGTTAGAGTAGTCCCAACAATGTTTTCTGAAACCCAGCAGACTCTGGCAGGAAACAAAGGGAGAGACAATTTCCTACACCATTCCAGCAATGGTACAAGTACTAAATATGATCAACAACAATCTTAGTACAATCTATATTGCTGAAAATTATAATTACTTTTTTATCTTATTCTTCTTTTTTATCTCCACTCAAACATATCAAGCTATCATGCCTGTAGAGCTTGCGATTTTTGATGGTCTGCTTGTAATGAATAGAGCTCACCAAAGGAGATTTTCATCCATTATGATTAGGTGAAGTAGAATGGGTCTGCTTTTTGCATTAAGACTACTCACTACTCAGTAGCAGGCCGACTTAGCTCCAAAACAAAATTGCCGCATCTTACATGAGAAACATGACGCCATGTGCAGCCGCTCCTAACATGGAGTACAAACGCTGCTTATCCTGCATCCCTAGATCAGGAGTTCTTACAGGGTACTATCAGCTGGGCCAGCTGAGCCCAGGTTTTTTAGCGAGCTTGTTACTGCTCCTCCTTTTTCATCCGGGCTTGAGACCGATTTTTTAAAATACATATAACTAAAACTATTTCTATGGAAGTTTTATATAACTCACTTTTTATTCATTGCAGTGTAAGGTCTGTAGATATATAGTGTAATAGCTTTAATTATATGTATTTAAAATAGAGTAGTGTAAAAAAAAATGTATTTACAATTACCAGTGATAAATGGCAGTAAATTTGATGATGATATTTAACAAGTTGCATAACAAACCTATTTGTGTTGTTGTTGTTTCTTATCCACTTGTGTAAAGATTACACGAATTCCATGAGTTCATGCTCCTCGAGCTTGTGATTTTGTGAAAGAGCATTACTTGAGGCATCAAATCTTTTAATTTGGGAATATATTTCTACAGTCCTAGAAGCATATGTCCATAGTCAGCTTAAACACCCTTTATCTTCATAACCAATGTAGGGTGTTGCAGATCCACTGTCTTTTTTTGTGTGTGCATTTTAATTTCACATTTTATTTGAAGATAACCAGAGGGAGGCCTTCAAATGTAAGAAAGCCGTGTAAGAAGACGCCCTCCTCCCCCCCGCGGCGGCGGTGATGTCACCGCCCATGATGCAACTTCCGCCCTCTCGCCCCCCCCACCCTCTTTTTGTTCTTAACTTGTTGTTGTGGTCGGCGCGTGCTCGCGTCTTGAACTCCCAAAACTCTATCTCTCTCTTTTGAAGTAATACTTTTCCTGTAATTTTTATATCAATTATAAATAAATTTCCCTTCTTCACAGCAATCATTGAGTTGCTATAGTTTTTAATTATTTTATGCTGGTTACACCGTCCAGTGATACGAATTTCATTGTTCAAAGCTCGACATTTTTTGGCGTCCGCGACAGGACGGTGCAACAGCATATTTTGTAACTCAAAATGAATCGCCTCAAGAAAGGAAGAAGGCCTGTTCGTGGCCAAATCACAAAGCTCATCAACAGTGTTGAAACAGCCCTGAAGAAGCCAGTAGAAGAACTGGACAAGACAGACTTGAGGGTCTCAGCACTACAGCTTGAAGATTTATGTCGAGATCTTCATGAATGGGATGAGAAAGTAACCGAGGCCATGTTGGATGAAGAAGTGACTGAGGATGAACAGGACAAAGAATATGATGAACGTCTGAGGTATGACAGACTAATCAAAAGGATGAGAGAAGAGTTAGAGAAAGTACTGAATCCGAAGAAAGGTGTGTCGCCCCAGCCTGATGAAACATCTTCGGAAACGAGCAACAGTACAACCCGGAGAAGAGTTCTGCTTCCCAAGAGAAAACTCCCAGAGTTTGGAGGTGATGTACGGGAATGGATCACCTTCTGGTCAAGGTTTGAAGACATCCACAACGACGAGGATCTCTCAGACTCAGATAAGTACCAATATCTTGTAGACTGCATGTTAGAAAATTCTGAAGCTCAGCAACTAGTTCTAAGTTATCCTGTCTCAGGAAAGAATTATGCTTCGGTAATCAAAGATCTTAAAGAAAGATTTGGGCGAGATAACATGCTAATAAAGGTCTATGTTCGAGATCTATTGTGGTTGGTCATCCGAAGTGCACAAGAAAAAGGTCAACTTTAAAGATCTTGTGACAAAGTTGAACTCTCAAATTAGGCATTTAAGTATGCTTGGTGTAACTACGGACAAATGTGCCGATATATTGTATCCTGTAGTTGAATCATGTCTACCGGAGGATGTCCTCATCTCATGGCAGCGCAGCAGTGAACCAGAAGACCTAGAAAGCTTGATGAAATTTCTTCGTCGTGAGGTCAATCAGACTAAGGATAGAGAAATGGCCTACAATAAGCATTCAGACTCCTTAGCTCAGCCTACACCAGGGAAGATAGAAACGAAGAAAAAGAAGTTTCAATGCAAGGCGTGAAATTGCTACAACACTCTGGATTTATGCATTCCGATATCTCACCAACACTGCGTGAGAAATTTAAGTGCATTTTCTGCGACAATGGTCATCCAAGTCAAGACTGTCGAAAAGGAATGAAAATGGGCATGGACCAGAAAAATGAGAAAATCAAGAGCTACAAGAGATGTTTTAAATGTCTGCTTCCAGGCCACAGAAGCAGGCAATGTAAAAAAAAGTGCGCTGTGATTTCTGCAAAAGGGATGGGCATTATGCCATCATGTGTAGAGGTGTACATCATGCTGAAACTGAAATAAAGAGTCCACAACGACCACAGAATTCAACGCCAACTCCAGGTTCGAGTGATGTAGCTACGGTGAACGAGATGTCCAACTGTGTAAGCACCAAAGCATGCCTTGAGACATTATTAGTGAAAGTTTGGGGTCCTAAAGGTAGCAAAGTGGTACGGGCAGTAATTGATAGTGGATCATCCCAATCGTACATTTTGGAACACATTGTAAAGGATTTGGGTGTTCCTATCATGGGAGAAGAAGAGCTTGATCATGAAATATTTGGTGGGATCAGATATACTGATCAACATCGGATCTACTGCTTGACTCTATCAAGTATTGAGAATGATAGATGCATTTCATGTCCGGCATCAGCCACTAATCAAATAGCCAGATGTATAAGAAAGCCTACATTTGGTTCATGGGCCCGTGAACTTGCGTCAAAGAAGATACAGCTCTCAGCATTTAAAGCCGAAAGTGATGTGGTAGAGCTTCTCCTCGTGCAGACATTAACCCAAAAATAGCTACAGCCAAATGATAAGATTATCGGATGATCTTATTGCTCGAGAAACATTGTTAGGTTGGGTAGTTCAAGGCAAAATGGAAGGAAAATTCCCAGATAAAAATCCTAACCAGGTTCATAACAGTATGCTGATCACATCTTTAATGACACAAGAAATAAAGGTTTCCGATTTATGGTCTCTGGAAAATATTGGAGTCATGGATGACAGGCAAGCAGAGTCAAAGAAAGAGACAGATCAGGCTATTATGGATAAGTTTCGGACTGAAACAAAGCAATTGGAATCTGGTAGATACGAGGTGCACCTTCCATGGATAGAACCAGCCCAGAAGCTAAAAGAAAATAAAAGCCATGCCGAGAAAAGACTCCGGAAGATGACAGAGGATCTAAAGAAAAGAGGCTTTTATCACCATTACA